>CM075977.1:315766515-315895204 GCA_038087875.1 Malacoraja senta
GGTGCTAAGGAAATCAAGGGATATGGGGAAACAACAGGAAAGAGGTACTGATTTTAGATGAACAGCCATGATCATATTGAATGGCAGTGCTGGCTCAAAGGGCCAAATGGCCTATTCCTGCACCTATTTTCTATGCGAGTATATGGCAATAAAACTCGACCACTTGATTTTGAAGCATTCATGCATGGTGGAGGTATAATGTAGTCATAGAGTGATACAGTGTGAAAACAGGCCCTTCAGCCCAACTTGCCCACACCCACCAACATGTCCCAGCTACACTACCTGCTTTTGGTCCATATCCCTCCAAACCTGTCCTATCCATGTATCAGTCTAACTGTTCTTAAATGTTGGGATAGTCCCTGCCTCAACTACCTCCTCTGGCAGCTTGTTCCATACACCCACCACCCTTTGTGTGGAAAAAGTTACCCCTTAAAAAGTTACCTCTTAAAAATACTTCAAACAAAAAACATTGAGCTCATACTTCTACAATGCACTAAAACATGATTTTAATACATCAAATTTCAAAAAGTCCCTCTTCCCACACCCTCCCCCCACTCGGTCACTCCACCCTCGCCGGGTGCCCCCAAGGCCAGTGATCATGATCACTCAGCCCCCTCACTTTGAAAAATGCTCCACGGCCCCTGGTTCAGATGGAGAGCACTGCCAGATGTGAGCGGGGAACTGAGGCCAGTTGTCCGTGATGTCTGGATCCCAATGCTCAGCACTTCGTGTTTCGGAGTTGGCTAATGTTATTGATTTGTAATTAGCCTGACTTGTAATTAATTGACAAAACCTTAATTTATTAATCCGGAATATCAAGGGGGATGGGATAAGTGTAATATTAAAATGACATGCAAGGTGTCAGGCTGTCTGTCATACAGCCCCGATAACCCATTATTTCCTTCAGTTAAATATTGGGAAGGTAGCACTATTGTCATTTGCCACTCAACTATTATGTTTGTTTACCACACTGACTATTTCTACTCCCCCCCCAAATTCCTTTGACAGGTTGAATAGAAATGTCCCCAATCTCATTGTTTTATTAATTTAACATGTAGATGAATATCCTCAAGGAATGTAATCAGATGGAAACTGATTCAGATGCGATGTTTAAGAGCTTGTTCAAAGAAGGAGCATATTTTAAAGGAGTGACAAAGATACTTGCAGGGGAATGTGTGAGGAGGTTATTATTTGTCTTTAGTTTTAGCTTGAAACAGGACATCTGAAGATTCAAAGTTTAATATAGTAATTGTGCTGATGCTGACTCCAACCAACCACGTAATGAATATCATCCATTCCAGAGGTTTTATTTTTCTGATGCTATTTAAACTTAACTTGGATTTCAATCACTTCAATGTAAAAGTAATTGGGAATGGGGAGCATTGGAACAAAAAATTTCCCTCGGTATATATTAACTGTAATATAATAATGTATGCATGTTGGTAGGTGCAATCAAAACAAACACCTTTTTATAGCAATGTTACAAAATTTTGAGATTTTAAAAATCAAGTCTGTAATTTATCCCATCAGATAAAGCATAAAAAGACGTTTAATTTGACACCTAATTCCCTTTCATATCTTTAGTATTAAAAACGTTATGGCCATTTTCATACTCGGAAATTAGCATCTTGTTCCCTATTGCTTTTCCATTGACTTAACACAAAAGCTGTGATCGAGGACATTCAAAAGCCCATAACTTTCTTAAAAATTAAGAGAACTGAAAGAAATATTCAGTTATTATAGATTGAAGCATTATGAAACAAATATGAAACAATCTTACTTAGATGACATGAAATTAAAGCATATAATTAGTTAGTTACCTAATTGTAGTTAATTACAAAATTCAATTACTAGCTCTAAACATCTATCAATTTCTTAAGAATAGATTAACATTTTTAAATAGCCTAAGTGTCCAAATAACATTCACACAATAATTCACAATATACCATAATTTTTAAATCTCATTGTCATGGATTTATAGGCCAAATGGAAGGAATTTAATGTTTAATACCTGTAAATTAATGGGCATTTAAATCATCTTGCGAGTGGGTTTTTCTGGAACGCCATCAATTGGAACGTTGATTTGCGGTGAATTTAACCCCGTATCTGCATGAAAAATACTGCCGGTTCGTTCGGGGAATAAAATCACTGTTTCGCAATTTAAAATGTGAATTAAAGTCCTCTTAAGAAGCACTTTTATATATAAAATAAACTGCTTTTGTTTACCTGTCCCGTGCATGAAATCCGTCCCTGTTGTCGGCATTGACGGCTTTAGGAGCTGATTTTAAAATAACTCCAGCGCTGAAATTGTCGGGCGAATAAAAATAAAAAATACACAAAACGCCCGTCGGAACGATTCTTCAGCAAAAGCTTGCACTCCAAAGAAATATAACCCAGGACAAGGTAGGAGAAACCCACGTTTGAACCCCGCCCCCCCCTCAAAGGCTCCAAAATCGCGCACACGGCCAGTGGCAGAATTGCAGCGCCGCTGAAGGTAAGTATTGTAACATACCTACTTTTTTTTTAAATCATTGTTGTGTTATGAATACCACAGAAAATGTTATGTACTCTCAAGATCACATTAAATAAAATATTATTGCTTAAATATATATTGTTATTGGACTTTGCATTTTGGAAAAGTCTCAGCTGAGAGGAAGACCAAAATACTGAAAATATTGGGGGTGAAAATTACTTCAGGACAGTTTGTTAGGAAAATGAAGGAAATGGTAACAGAATACTTATACAGCTGAGTGAGTATAATTTTATGGATGAGAAATTTTGTTCAACCAATTGATGACTTATTTGACAAAGTAACTAGCATGTTAGATAACAAGGAAGCCAATGGATGTGGCAAATGTTGTTATACAACATTTGGTCTGTGAACTGCCCCATAAAAAATTGCTCCATTAGACTTGAACATAATAGGTTAAGTCCAGGGGGTCAGATACGGGGCTTTATGTGAGGGCCAGATATATTGTCAATGCAGAGGGGCTAGGAGCAAGGCCAAGTGTGCATCCAGAGTCAAGGTTTGGAATAGTACGAGGTGAGCAGTCAAAGCTGGGACAATGGGAGTGTTCAGCACTGTGAACCTAAGCAGGTAAGCAGCTATGATCAGGGTCGAATAGGGGGCCAGGTGTAAGGCTGGACTCAGGGTCAGGAATGAGAGAAGGTATGCAACTGAAGTCAGGGTCAGGAGTAGTACCAGGTGTGCAGTGAGACCCAGGTTGGTCTACATGGGCCAAGTGTTTGATTACAATCTGATTTCCATACATGAATATACTAGGATCATTCATGTGCTGCACCTGTTGATCAGAGCCTGGCTCTACTGTGGAATGTAATTAGGTATGTAATTTAGCCTAACCTTATTCATAGCTAATCCAATTTAAAGCATCAATATTGCATTCAAGTGTAAGTTAAAAGACTTGCTACAGTATGCACTAGATTGCACAATTTCAAGCTGAAAAATGCAAAAAACTTCATACCAAGGGAGGGGGGATACCCCCCTCCCACACCTGCATTGGGTTCATGAAAAGAACTAGATAGTTTTGTGCATGATTTCAGGAAGAATTTAAGAAGATACTTGATGAAGTATGTGCTTAAATGATATTAATTCAGAAACAAAAGAAAACTTTAGATGCTGGAAATCTGCAATAAAACAGAAGATGCTAGAAATATTTACCAGGGAATGCTGATCAGAGTTCAGGGGCCGTTTGCTCTAGTAAGGAGGAGGGACAAGGGTGGCAAGGTATTGGGAACCTTGGATGACGATCGAGATTGTAAATTTGGACTAAAGGAGGAAGCAAATGTAAGGTTTAAGAAAATGAAAGCATTCAGAATTTTGAGGAATTTAAAGAATGCAGGGACGAACTCAAGCAGGACGTTAGGAGGGCCAGATCATGAAATGTTCTTGTTAAGTAGAATTGCCCTTTGAGAGGTCAAATGTAAGGGGACAATTTAAAGGTAATATCAGAACTCTTAACAGCATTAATGTACAGAGGGACCTTGGGGTCAATGTCCATAACTGAAAGTAGAAACACAAGTAGACAGAATGGTAAAGAAAACTTGCCTTCACCGGTTTGGGCATGGAGTATAAGAGACAGGCTGCTTTATAAAATTTTGGTTAGGCCGCATTTGGAGTATCATGTGCAGTTCTGGGCGTCCGACTTCAGGAAGAATGTGGAGGCTTTGGAGAGGGTGAAGAAGAGGTTTGTCAGGATGCTGCCTGAATTAAGGTATAGCTATAAGGAGAGATTGGACAAACGTGGATAGTTTTCTCTGGAATGTCATAGACTGAGGGAAGACCTGGTAGAAGTATATAAAATTCTGAAATGCATAGATAGATTAGGCAGAACCTTTTTCCCAGGGTGAAAATGTCAAATACTAGAGGGCATAGCTTTAAGGGGAGAGGTGTAACATTCAAAGGAAATGTGCAGGGCAAGTTTTTCACACAGATAATGGGTAGCTGCATGGAATACACTGTCAGGGTGATGGTGGAAGCTGATAGGATAGTACTGTCTAAGAGGCTTTTAGATAGACACCTGAATATGGAGAGAAAGATCACATGTAGATTGAAGGGATTAATTTAATGTGGTACCACGTTCAAAACACATTGTGGGCTGAAGGGCCCGTTCTTGTGCCGTACTATTCCATGTTTATAGATCAAAGGGGGCATCTGAGGTGTGAGCATTTTCTGTTTGGAAGAGGCGTTAGAATTTGGAATTGTTTGCATGTAATATTTTCTTTCTGTCTGCCTCAATTTTAAACTACCATTCCAGAAATTAAATCTGTAGGTGAATGCTATTAAGGCTGCCCCAAACATATAATTATCACTATTTTATAATGTAAAGATAGGAAACATCCATTATAGCATTTTAATTTTGCTCATATGGTTTTGTATGGGTGATATAATTACTGACTTTTTATTAAATCAGCATCTAATTTGACTTTCATATGCACTATCAAATTACCTATTATTTGAAGGCTTTAAATTTATCACTGCTTTTAGAGATAATTCAGGCAAATACAACTGAATGAATATAATGTTTTGTAAGCTAAGGCCAGGTGTTATTTTTTTTACCAGCATTAATGATCAGGCTTTTTTTATAATTGAAAGCAGAAAACAGTCTAAATCTGCAAAATGTACCCATGCCCTGCCATCAGTATAACATTGATCTGACCTTTTCTATGGATAAGGATGGATCAAGATGCTTTGGTGACAGACTTGCTGTAAAGGACTGTCAAAGAATGACCAGTTTTTTGAAGGTTTACATTTAAACTTTGCTTTGTGGTAGATGTTTCCTGTGCACTGCTTGGCAAATTAAATTGATAAGGGGAGCGCGGAATGAAAGTCGACAGGGGAACTCGTTCAATTAGAAGTTTGCTGATTAGAATGTAGTACAGCAGCACTGGAACAGGCCCTTTGACCCACAATGTCTGTGCCCAACATGATGCCAAGACTATCTCGTATCTGCTTGCATATAACCCATATCCCTCCATTCCCAGCATATCCATATGCCTATCCAAAAGTCTCTTAAATGCCACTATCGGCCTCATGTATCTGCCTCAACCATCATCCCAGGCAGTGTGTTGCAGGCACTCACCCCCTCTGTGTAAAAAAGTTGCCCTGCATATCTCTTTCAAACTTTGCCCCTCTCACCTTAAGCTGTGCCCTCCAATGTTTTATTTTTCCAGCCTGGGAAAAAAAGGTCCTGACTCACAATTGTATATACTTCTATCAGGTCTCCCCACAACATCTGCCATTGCAGAGAAAACAAACCAAGTCTGCACAACCTCTCCCTGTAGCTAATGCCCCCTAATCCAGGCATCATTCTTATAAACCTCCTCTGCGCCCTTTCCAAAGCCTCCACATTATTCTCATATTGGGGCAACCAGAACTGCATGCAATATTCCAAATGTAACCTAACTAAAGTCCCTTAAAGCTCCATCAATGACTTCCTGACTCTTACGGTATACTTAATGCTGCAACCAATGAAAGCAAGCATGTCATATGTCTTCTTTGCTACTCTTTCAACTTGTTTTGCCACTTACAATGAGTTTTGGACGTGACCCCAAGATCCCTTTGTTCATCAATGCTGTTAACATCATGCCATTAATTGCACATTTCCCCCTTATATTTGACTTTCCAAAGTGCAACACCTTATACTTGCTTGGATTAAACTTAATCTGCAATTTATCTGCTATTTTTTGTAGCTGTTCTATATCCCGGTGCATATCTTGACAGCTTTCCTCACAGACCCTGACCCCAGGAATCTGGATGTCATCTGCAAATTTACCAACCAACCTGTCCACGTTTACACCAAAGTCATGTATATATATCACAACCAGAGAGGTGCCAGCACTGATCCACTGGTCTCAGACCTCCAGCCTTAATATTGTCCTTCCACCACAATCCTCTGTCTTCTATCAGTAAGCCAGTTCTGAATCCATATGTCCAAATTACTGTTAATCTCGTGAGTCTTAATTTTCTGGATCAATCAATCAATGGGGAGTTTATCAAATGCCTCATTAAAATCCATGTAGACAACATTTACCACTCTACACTCATCGATCACCTTGTCACCACCTCAAAAACATGATTAAGTTAGTTGTTTGAAATAGATTAAAGGGCCTGTCCCATTGGGCGACCTAATCCGTGAGTTCTGGCGAGTTTACCCTCGACTCATACTTGCAGCATGGTGGACACGAGGTTGTAGGGAGGTCTTCGTGACTCTCTTCATGCTCAAGAGTGGTCTCCGCGTACTCGAGTCCTCAGCTAGGTCGCGGCGCTTTTTTCAATATGTTAAAAAATGCCCACGAGTAAAAAAAGGTCGCCATGGAAAAAATCGATACTTTTTATACTCGTAGGTTTAGTCGTAGTAGGTCATAGTAGGTCATCATGTTAGTCGTAGGTAATCGAGGGTAGTCGTAGATAGTCTTCATCATAGTTGAAGGGAGGTCGAAGGGAGGTCGAAGGAGATCGAAGGAGGTCGTCGGGAAGCAAAGAGTAGGAGTAAACGGGACAGGAAGCAAAGAGTAGGAGTAAACGGGTCCTTTTCAGAATGGCAGGCAGTGACTAGTGGGGTACCGCAAGGCTCAGTGCTGGGACCCCAGCTATTTACAATATATATCAATGATTTGGACGAGGGAATTGAATGCAACATCTCCAAGTTTGCGGATGACATGAAGCTGGGGGGCAGTGTTAGCTGTGAGGAGGATGCTAGGAGGCTGCAAGGTGACTTGGATAGGCTGGGTGAGTGGGCAAATGCATGGCAGATGCAGTATAATGTGGATTAATGTGAGGTTATCCACTTTGGTGGCAAAAACAGGAAAGCAGACTATTATCTGAATGGTGGCCGATTATGAAAAGGGGAGATGCAATGAGACCTGGGTGTCATGGTACACCAGTCATTGAAAGTAGGCATGCAGGTGCAGCAGGCAGTGAAGAAAGCGGATGGTATGTTAGCATTCATAGCAAAAGGATTTGAGTATAGGAGCAGGGAGGTTCTACTGCAGTTGTACAGGGTCTTGGTGAGACCACACCTGGAGTATTGCATACAGTTTTGGTCTCCTAATCTGAGGAAAGACATTCTTGCCATAGAGGTTGTACAGAAAAGGTTCACCAGACTGATTCCTGGGATGTCTGGACTTTCATATGAAGAAAGACTGGATAGACTCGGCTTGTACTCGCTGGAATTTATAAGATTGAGGGGGGATCTTATAGAAACTTACAAAATTCTTAAGGGGTTGGACAGGCTAGATGCAGTAAGATTGTTCCCGATGCTGGGGAAGTCCAGAACAAGGGGTCACAGTTTAAGGATAAGGGGGAAGTCTTTTAGGACTGAGATGAGAAAAACATTTTTCACACAGAGAGTGGTGAATCTCTGGAATTCTCTGCCACAGAAGGTAGTTGAGGCCAGTTCATTGGCTATATTTAAGAGGGAGTTAGATGTGGCCCTTGTGTCTAAGGGGATCAGGGGGTATGGAGAGAAGGCAGGTACGGGATACTGAGTTGGATGATCAGCCATGATCATATTGAATGGCGGTGCAGGCTCGAATGGCTGAATGGCCTACTCCTGCACCTATTTTCTATGTTTCTATGTTTCTATGTCTTCACTCTCCACTATTCGGTATCCAATTTTCCCGAAGTTAGTTGTAGCTAGTCGTAGCTAGTCGAAGCTAGTCTTCAACATAGTCAAAGGAGGTCGAAGGAGGTCTTCTACATTGTTGAAGGAGGTCTTCAACATGTCATTTTTTAAAATTCGTCTAAACTCGCCAATTAGGTTGCCCAAGTGGGACAGCCCCTTTATAATCAGGGAGACCCCGTACCGCCATGCAGCCACCCAGATTTCAGTGTTCAGAGAATCTATGTTACCAGGGTGCAGAACAATGTAACTCTTCTGTAAAGACCTGCAGTATTCATATTAAAATTTAATTTTGGATGTACACTAATGAACAGTTTGGTATTTACTGTGAAATAATTATTTTCTGCAGATATTTAGCTGTAAATATTTTCAAAGCCCAGGAGAACTATTCTTGGATGAATAATCCAAGATAAATTGACAGTTTATAAATGCAAAAAGAAAATGCAGTCCTGCATTCTTGCTAAATATTAATGATTATGAATGATGAAAAAGAAAGATCACCACAAAGTAGCTAACTTCAAAAACAGGATTATTATCTTTTAGATGATTCTGTATTCATGGCATCACACTGTTTAAATTTTATGTAACTGTGAGCGATGAAGAATTCTGTCTCAACGCATCAGTCTTTAATAGTCATAGAAGGTTGTAATCTCAGACACCTCTTACCAAGCTTCTATTTGTATTGGCTGGGTGAGAGTTGAAATTCATCTTTGGTCACTGGTTTAAAAGATGGTTATCATCTGAGTGGCATGATGTTGGCTCTTCCCTATGTTTGACTCCATTACTTCAGTAGAAATTAATGTAGTTAATCCTCTAAGCACTGTGTGGTGCTTGTGAGCAAAGATGCATTTTTATCTCAATAGAATATTTACACACTTCTGATTAAATGTGACCATATTTTTAAAATCATCGTGTGGCATTTCTTCATTCCAATTTTCTTGATTTTTCATGAATGAAATACTACTTATACTGCATGTCACATCATGATATTGAATACTTTATTAAATTTTGGTAAAATTATATCACAATTAATAAAATTCATGTGTTAACCTCAATACACATTAATAATATGAATTTACTGGTTTATTTTTAATTTCTTTTGCACAATGGAGTTTGGGTTTAGTTTAGTTTATTGTCATGTGTTCCGAGGTACAGTGAAAAGCTTTTTGTTGCGTGCTATCCAGTCAGTGGAAAATCTACACATGATTACAATCAAGCTATCCACAATGAACAGATACAGTACAGCCCATGTGGTAACTGTTGTTATAAAATACACCTGCTCTGTGTTCAGATTATAACAATAGAATAAAACTGAGGCCTCCTTTACTGTGTTTGGATAATACATTCCACCAGGTTAATTCTCAGGCAGTGATGAGGGAAATTTCCCTCAGTCATATCAGAGTTCACCCATACACATGTTCACAGTGTAAAATGTGGCTAATAAAGTAATTTTATTTCAAGGTCGTGATGATAGTTATAAACAGAGTATCTGCCATACCAATATGTAGGAAGGAAATGCAGATGCTGGCTTACACCGGAGATAGACTCAAAATGCTGGAGTAATTCAACGGGACAGGCAGCATCTCTGGAGAGAAGTAATGGGTGACGTTTGGGGTCGAGACTCCTCTTCATATTAGGCGATTATCTCACATCTTCAAAGGAGGTTTCAGATAGTTTTAACGTGAGACCTAATCTAGGTATTTTCTCGACTCTTTCTAATTTGTAAGTAGCTGGCCAATGTTAATAATTACTTTACAGGCAAGGGAATAATTCAAGATCAAAATTTAGAATGCAAATTTCTTATTATTCCACTGGACTATTTGCTATTGTACTTAAAAAAAAATCTCCAACCACCTTGCTGTTTGTTGTGATGCATTGCATTTTCCAGGTCTTCAGACATAATCTAAGGATTAATTGACTTGTAATTAGTTAAATTTGATTATGGGCATTTTTTTTAGCAGGAGTCAGATTTTCATACTAAAGAAACTTTCCAACACAATGGATGAGGTTTCAGATATTATTTTAAATATTCCTACAAGCTAAACAAATATTTTAAAATTAATTAAGTATGTAACCTTTGGATAATGGCACACATATCATGTCAAGTACACAAGCCAAAACCTATATTTGGGGCCAGAATGCTCACTGGATGTATAAAGCATAATCGAAAAAAAGCGAATTCAGTGTTTACAATATATTTTACAAATTTACATGCCTTTTGGCTGCAGTATAAAAATTTGCTCTTGAAAGTATTTCACTAGCACTAACCATTTACACATAAATAGTTTTAATGGTCCTAAATCCTAGTGTCACAGTCAATTTATATCTTATCGCCTACAAGACATAAAGCTGTTTTGTCTCATTGTACTAAGTGATATTAAACCCGTTGTAAGAGGGCAGGATTTCGACTGCAATTTGCAAAATGGAATGTAACAGCAAAAAATGTATGCGATAAAGTATGGTTGGCCCTGTAAATCACTCTACCAATATTTCTGACCACTTCTGCCTTCTTAGTGCAGGTCACAATGTTACATCTTCATATCAAACAAGGGAGATGCACTTTAAACCAAAATGTTGAAGGTTACTCGACACATTCATTTACAATGTCAATGTTGCAGTTATTAAATGATTATAAAAACTTTATAACAAGGAAAATGTTGAACTGTATGCTTCCGTACTCCTTATATATGTGACTTTATTAGTATCCAAGGCACCATATTCAGCCATGTACAATGTAATTACAGCTATAAAATCAGTTTGTTTCTGACTTCAAAACCTTATGAATTGTCTGGCTGAATATAAAACTTTGGTACATCGAACAGGATATGAATTAAACCTTGTTAAGAGACGGGAAAGAAAGAGATTCAAAGATATAATTAAAAACAACTAATGGGAAGATTTTATTTCTTTGTTGATTGTAATAAAATCATAAATGTGTGAATGAAGAATATATTTATGATTTAAATCCAAATAGTGGATGGGAAAAATCCTTGTGAATTTCACTCCTACTGGTGTTAAGATTCAGTGGGTTAGGTTCACTTAAGTTGGGAACATCTAGAATAGACAATTGCTGATTAAAATAGAGATCATCCGATAATCATACTGGATAAAGAGGGATGAGAATGTTCTATGGCTGCATTAAAATACTCCCTACTTTGAAAATTCCACAGGCTCCAACTGTTGTACGTCAAAACACAGACATTTCAAAACAAAGAACCATCTAATTCCACTGCCAACTCTCATGTTGACAAACTAGAGTGCACTGAAGAATATTATTCTAAGTAATTCTAAGCAGACCAAAAATAAAGGCTAGACATTAAACAAATGTAGATTATTGCATTCCTCAGAATAATTACTCAGAATAAAACGGATGTACCTTTAGAGAGGAGATGAGGAGGAATTACTTTAGTCAGAGGGTGGTGAATTTGCAGAATTAATTGCCATAGATGGCTGCAGGTCAGCGAGTATTTTTATAGCGGAGATTGACAGGTTCTTGATTAGTAAGGATGTCAAAGGTTACGGGGAGAAGGCAGGAGAATAGGGTTGAGAGATCAGTCATAATTGAATGCTGGAGTAGACTCAGTGGGCTGAATGGCCTAATTCTGCTCCAATGACCTATGAACATGAGTTAATACCGCAAAATGTATCAAGAGAATGGGTGTTCATGTTTATTCGAAATGTAAAGCTGGGAAGGAAACAGAAATGTGGGATATGAAAAGAGAAACTAGATGAAACATGAAAGTGTTAGACTGTTGCTATGGTTTGCAAACAAGAACTGTGACAAACTGATGCTCTGTCGGATTTCTTTATCAATTGCTTGTGCTAGTCTTTACAGAACAAACTTGAGTGGTCTCAGTTTATTTATTAATTGAACCAAGATAACACAGCGGCATAGAATTTTTCATATTATGGCCACATGTTTGTGTCACCAAGACAACAGTGATAAAGAATGCAGATATTGTGGTTAGTGTGTAATGGTGAGGAAGAGTAGAAGAAATTAACTGCAGGTGATCCTCCTGTGAGTTCTCGGCCTGTTATTAAAGAGAAGGTAGGGATGATGTGCGGGACACAATCAGAATGGGGAATATCTGCCCGTTTGTGGAGGATTTGCTGACCTTAATAACATTGTTCCATCCACACAATCTCCAGTAGACTGCTGCCTGACAGATATGAATCACGTTTAAGAAGGAACTGCAGATGCTGGAAAATCGAAGGTAGACAGAAATGCTGGAGAAACCAGCGGGTGCAGCAGCATCTATGGAGCGAAGGAAATAGGCAACGTTTCGGGCCGAAACCCTTCTGGTTATGAATCACGGCTTGACTGGAAGTTTGACGGGAGCACAAACAAAAGGCATGAAATCATCAGAGGTAAGGATACAGGGTAGTACTTGTGATGGCCTGGGAGGAGGTTATGTTTTGTAATAACTTGGCGAGAAATCAGGGTTTGTAATCAGATGGGGAGAAACCAGTACACAGGATTGGGATCTATGAAGCCAGCAAGGATATTGGGGTCCTGTTCAAGTGGGCAGAGTCTATGGCATGGGGCTGTAATTCAAGCGAAAAGAAGACCATAAAATCATAAGACATAGGCGCAGAATTGTGCCATTCGACCCATTGAGTCTACTCTACCAATCCGATCATGGACAAGGAAATCAAGACTGTGATGGGACGTTTGTGTGGCAGTCAAGGATTTTAAGCCAGACTAAGGTTGGGGTATTAGATGGTTCTTGTTTGAAAGCAGAACATTGGGTCCAGTGGGAGTTACATGATGGACACAAAATACTGGAGTAACTCAGCGGGTCAGGCAGCATTGTGGAGAAAAGGAATAGGTGAGGTTTCGGGTCGGAACCCTTCTTCAGACTGGAGTTAGGGGAAGTGCAGCCACTCAGAGTTGTGTCAGACAATGAAGGAGTCATTGGAGCTCCAACTTTTGAATGCTAATTAGCTCTCCGCTTACCTTTTGCATAATCATCATTGCTAGTCTAATTAATGAATATTACACTTGATCTGGTGGGAATTGGCCATGAAGTGTGATTAGGTTGCTTGGTCAAAGTAATGTAATCATCCCACCTCTTCTACTGCTCTTTGCTGCCTGCTTAACAATTTGGGCCAGAAATTAGAACTACTCTTAATAGCAGCTGAGTGCCTGCTTCCTTCAAAGAATATTGCTTTTCCCACTACTTTCCATTAATTCTTTCAAAGTAAAATGGGCAACGCAATCTGAAATAGAGTTTGACAACTAAAGGCTTAAAGCTACTAATATCATCAACAGCAACAACTAGCTTCATATATAATCTGTGATTCAATATCGTTTGTTCTCTTCCTCGGCAGTGGGGGAGGGCCAAAGAATAGTATGGGAATGCTCCTTTACTTTATAAAAGAACAGAATTTGATTCATGTTTAAAACAGAAGATATTGAGTGGCTGTGGCTAGGATTTAAACATTCCACTGTGGTATTTTATTTTAAAGCCAAACCATTCATTGTTGTCAGACACAAGTTCATTGACAAACTGAATTGTGTGTTTAATCCTCAAAACAACAATAGGGCTGAATATCTCACCTTGAAATTTGTCGCTATATTGCTATTACAGTTCTTTAAGGGTTATTTAACGAAAACAAGAAGGAAATCTAAGAGCACAGTACATAATAATTAAGCTAGTGCACATAGTAAAGCCAGTAAACCAAGTTAAAAAAACCAAATGTGACAGGAAAGACCACCCGTGACCACCTGTCTATGGCGTTAACATCAGCCAGATCTGGGATTTTTATTTTCAGTTGAGACGTTCGTCGTCGTAAACGTCCCTTCTTCTGAACCATGTGCCTTTCCAATGCACTTCTACCATAGCCATCCCTGCTTGCAGCTGGTCTTCTGTGCTGAATGCCGGCACTGTCATAAGCAAACATGGTGGTTCTTGGATCATTGATATTCGTCAACATCTCGGATCCTGTGATTTCATTTCTAATTTCGAGAGTGGTCAGGAGAATATTTCCGTGGGCATCTACCTATGTTGAAAAGAGAAATATTTTGAGGACAATAAATGCAGGTGGACTTGTGCAACATATACAGCTAATATTTAAGCTTGTTCAGAAATTTAGACCACTTTGTGAGCAATTAGCTGTCCATCCCATTTGTGAGCTGGAGCTATATATAATTTGTATTTCACTTTGCAGACACCTGGAAATGCTAGAATCAAGGAACTGCAGATGCTAATTTACACAAAAGGACACAAAGTGCTGGAGTAACTCAACAGGTCAGGCAGCATCTCTGGAGAACATGGATAGGTGATGTTTTGGGTCAAGACCTTTCTTCAGTCTGAAGAAGGGTCTTGATCCGAAACACCACCTATCCATGTTCTCGGGAGATGTTGCTTCAACTGCTGATTTACTCCAGCACTTTGTGTCCTTCTGTGAAAGTAAATACCACAAATAGATAATTTATGATTTGCCCTTAGGGAAAGAAGCCAGCCTACAGTGAAGATAATCTTGATGCCCATGGAAGAGCAGCCACAAATTACCAAGCCATTTAATTTGAAAATAATTGTTCCCAGGGGAAATAAAATAGGGAAAATTAGCATAAATATTGGCAACTACTCAAGCATCAAATTACAAGAAAATCCAGGCAGCCTGGCTGACCAGCAAGATGATCTTCGTGAGCAACTGGGGACTGGTGCTCAAATTGGTTGACGTAGACATATCCCGAGCAACACACCATCCAAAGCCTTCTCTGAATATATAAGCTCAGTTGGCATCTCCTCTCACTGGATCAGTGCAGCACCAACATCTTTCAAGAAAGGCCTGGATAGAGTGAATGTGGAGAGGGTGTTTCCACTCGTAGGAATGTCTAGGACCAGAGACCATAGCCTCAGAATAAAAGGACGTACCTTTAGAAAGGAGATGAGAAGGAATTTCTTTAGTCAGCGGGTGAATCTGTTTGATTTCAATGCCACAGGCAGCTGTGGAGGCCAAGTCAATGAATATTTTTAGGTTGCAGATTGACAGATTCTTGATTAGTAAGGGTATCAGGGGTTATGGGGAGAAAGCAGAAGAATAGGGATGGGAGGGAAAAGATAGATCAGCCATGATTGAATGGCAAAGTAGCCTTGATGGGCTGAATGGCCTATGTCTGCTCCTAGAACTCATGAACTGATGAAGAAGCGCAACTTTATCCAGGACAAGACAGCTCACCTGAAAGGTGCTTAATTTACTACATAAAATGGTAATTCTTTCCATTGTTATTACTCCATGAGTTCAGTTCAGGAGCAGTGTAGCAACTTGCCAATGCTTCTTTGACAGGACATCTCAATCTGCAAGCTTTGCTGTTTGAAAAGAACAAAGGCAGCAAATGCACAGAAAGGTACTACCTGCAAATTCTTATTCAAGTCACATACTATACTGACTGAAAGTTTCATTCTTTCGCTGTCACTTTTGCTGTTATGAATGAATGAACGAATGAATACGTTATTGTCACATGTAACAAGTCACAGTGAAATTCTTTGCTTACGTACCCAACGTATGCAAATAGTCACCACTTAAGGGCACTGACAAAGTTACAAAGTATACACAGTATCCACGCCAGGTCCCCCTTTGTTTTCCCCCTCCCCCTCTCTCACGCCTCGTTCTCCATTGTCATTGTTCTCCCCCCTTCCTCACGGCGGTCCCCACCCGCTGGGTCCTTCTTTGTTCCAGCCCTCAGCAGTGACGCCCTCACTCCACGTGTCCATCCTCGTCCGTCGGTCGGTCGGTGCCCCCATCGACCATCGCACTGACATGTCCACTATCGCCGTCGGGTCCTCTCCGGATGCCTCTGTGCCGCCGATGTAGAACCCAGCCTCGTTGCTTCGTTGACTCGCGGCGTGTGGGCTCTGACCTCGGCCGCAGGCTCCACCGACAGGGTCTGACCCGCGGGGACTCCAGCCTTGGCTACTCAACGGCCCTCCGGGAGGCGTCTGCCACAGCGGCTCACCAGGACCATATCTGATCTATTTTCTTGAGTTTATTCTGTATTTAACCAATGACACATCTTAGATCTATGGCATGGAAACAGGTTCTTTGGCCCATCCAGTACACACCGACCGTCGATCACCCATTCACATCAGTTCTATTGTCATCTCACTTTCACATCCACACCCTACACATTAAGGTCAATTTACGGAGGCCAATTTAACTAAAAAATAACTCCAACATTTTGTGTCTTTCTTTGGTGTACACCAGCATCTGCAGTTCCTTCCTGCACATCAAACCAAGGTATCTGCTCTGTGAGGCTGTAGCTCTACCAGGTGCCCCACTGTGCCACCCCTGTGTAGATTCTCAGCCATTTTAATAATAAACACAAACCAGCGGTGAGCATAGCTGCTTCACTCAGCCAGCAACCAGGGTTCAATCCTGAGCTTGGGTACTGACTGTCTGGCGTTTATACATTTTCCCCAGTGTGGGTGTTCTGGTTTCTTCTGACATTCCAAAAAGGTATGATAGGTTACAGTGCAGCACAGTGGCACAGTAGTAGAGTTGTTTCCTTACACCGCAAGAGACCTGGGTTCGATCCTGACTACTGGTGCTGTCTATACGGCATTTCTACATTCTCATTGTGACCGCGTGGGTTTTCTCTGGGTGCCCTGGTTTCCTCCCATACTCCAAAGATGTACAGGTTTGCAGGTTAATTGGTTTCAGTAAATAAAATTGTAAATTGTCCCTAGTGTCTAGGATTGTGCTAGTGTGATTTCTGGTTGGCGCAGATTCTTTAGACCACTGTATCTCTGGTCTAAAGCCTAAAGTCTAAAGGTTATCACAAATTATCCCTTAGCATAGGTAAGTCAAGTCAAGTCAAGTCAAGTGAGTTTATTGTCATGGGACAAGTGGTAATAAATTCAAGAATCAAGGCTATTTGTTGATCCTGTGCACCAGATATGCGATTCTTACCGACTGCTGCCTTACATTCCATGCAGCAACCACAAAAATAAATATACAATAAATTATCAGTTATTCTAAGTAAACTAGACCATGTAAGTGCTGAAGCCAAAATACAAAGTTCAAAGCAGAGTGAATGAGCATGTGAGAGGAATGTTGCAGACCTACCAGAGAATAAGAAGTAGGGGGAATGAGACAGATGGTATGGCTCTGCTGGGACATAGCACAGGCCCGAGGAGCCAATTGGCCTCCTTCTGCACTGAAATAAGTAAATAACACATGACCCACTAAGCTGTTCTGCCAGTTCTACCTGGAGCTGCTGACTGTTTTGGATAAACTGAAGTTCACTGAGCATGAAGAACGAGAAATGCATCCAAAGATCGGAGGAGTATATGGGACGAAGGTGTCGGCACCAGGTTGCTGAGGTAGGTGTGGATATTGCCATAGAAGTAGAAGGCAGCAGCAGATGGAAACATACTTCAAGATGCAGGGAATAGGATGGTAGAAACGAAACTTGGATTTAGGTTGTTGGAGATTTTAGCTGTCTGATTAATCTGGAACTAAGATTGCTGCAGGTGTATAAAGTTTGGATCAAGGGTTGATAACGAGGCTGTTATTTATGAAACACAGATGAAGATAAATTTCTCCTGATTCTAAACTAGATAGTGAAGGAAAGGTTTGAATGCAGTGATCAGGATATTGTGCATTTTGGCAATTCAGTCTGGGGATTCAATAGTAATAGAGATGGGGCAAGCAGTGATAAAGACCAGACTCTGCATCAACTATCAACAATCAATCCCACAAATATTAGCAGTTTTGCCACTGAAGGCAAAAAAGAGGCTTCAAGACCATGTTAACATCTAGAAATGGTGGGAACAATATAAAATATTCACTACTCACTGCAGAGGAAAGCTGAGACACAATTAAAAGGCACACTAGAGAAACCAAATTCAATCAGTAAGGCCTTGTGAATGCAATCTCAACAGCAACACAATACTTCCAGTACAGCAGGCTTGCAAATCTTGGCAAGAACTTATCTGAAGAGAGGAGGCAACAAACAATTCAATGAAACCTTGGCCCACTGTGGAACAGCTTCTCAATAGTCCCTTCAGACCATAGCCAAAAGCCATAAAGCTGCTGGATAGGATCATCTATACCCAAAGGTCATGGTGAATAATGAGCCCTGATCAAGAGACAGGCTGATGAGTTTTCTATATCCATATGCATGGAGAAACAAAATTCACAAATGCTGGAAACTCATCCATGTTAATGGCAGCAGAGGCAGGAATTGGAACAGCAGTGGCAAGAATTGGAACAGCAATGGCAGGAATTTCTGGGCATAATCCAGAAGATGCAGGATCATTTCATTCCAAAAAGGAAAAAAGATTCTAAGGGGAGCAGGAGGCAACCGTGGCTGACAAGAGAAGTTAGCGATAGAATAAAACTAAAAGAAAAGATGTATTACTCAGCAAAGAGTAGCCGGAAGCCAGAGGATTGGGAAACTTTCATAGGACAACAGAAGGAAACAAAACGGGCAATACGGGCTGAAAAGATGAAGTACGAAGGGAAGCTGGCCAGGAATATAAAGAAGGACAGTAAAAGCTTCTTTAGATATGTTAAGGGAGAAAGAGTAGCAAAGTCAAATGTGGGTACCTTGAAGGCAGACACGGGTGAAATTATTATGGGGAACAAGGAAATGGCAGAAGAGTTGAATAGGTACTTCGGACCTGTCTTCACTAAGGAAGACACAATCTCCCAGATGTACTGGAGGACAGAGGATCTAAGGGGGTAGAGGAACTGAAATAAATTTTCATTAGGCGAGAAATAGTATTGGGTAGGCTAATAGGACTGAAGGATGATAAATCCCCTGGGCCGGATGGTCTGCATCCCAGGGTCCTCAGGGAGGTGGCTCTAGAAATAGTGAACGCATTGGTGATTATTTTCCAATGTTCGATCGATTCAGGATCAGTTCCTGTGGATTGGATAGCTAACGTTATCCCACTTTTCAAGAAAGAAGCGAGACAGAAAATGGGGAATTACAGACCAGTTAGCCTGACTTTGGTGGTGGGAAAGATGCTGGAGTCAATTATTAAAGAGGTAATAATGGGGCATTTGGATAGCAGTAAGGGGATTAGTCCAAGTCAACATGGATTTATGAAAGGGAAATCATGCTTGACTAATCTTCTGGAATTTTTTGAGGAGGTGACAAGTAAAATGGATGAATGGGTGCCAGTGGATGTAGTATATCTAGACTTTCAGAAAGCCTTTGTTAAGGTCCCGCACGGGAGACTGGTGACTAAAATTAGAGCACATGGTATTGGGGGTAGGGTGTTGACATGGATAGAAAATTGGTTGGCAGACAGGAAGCAAAGAGTAGGAGTGAACGGGTCCTTTTCAGAATGGCAGGCAGTGGCGAGTGGAGTGCCACAAGGCTCAGTGTTGGGGCCGCAACTGTTTACCATATATATTAATGATTTGGAAGAGGGAATTAGGAGCAACACTAGCAAGTTTGCGGATGACACAAAGCTGGGTGGCAGTGTGAACTGTGAAGAGGATGTTAGGAGGTTGCAGGGTGACCTGGAAAGGTTGAGCGAGTGGGCAGATGCGTGGCAGATGCAGTATAATATAGATAAATGTGAGGTTAACCACTTTGGCGGCAAAAATAAGGGGGCAGATTATTATCTCAATGGGGTTAGGTTAGGCAAGGGAGAGCTGCAGTGAGACCTGGGCGTCCTTGTACACCAGTCAATGAAATTTGGCGTGCAGGTACAGCAGGCAGTGAAGAAAGCTAATGGAATGTTGGCCTTCATAACAAGAAGATTTCAGTATAGGAGTAAAGAGGTTCTTCTGCAGTTGTATAGGGCTCTGGTGAGACCACATCTGGAGTATTGTGTCCAGTTTTGGTCTCCGAATTTGAGGAAGGATATCCTTGTGATTGAGGCAGTGCAGCGTAGGTTCCCGAGATTGATCCCTGGGATGGCGGGACTGTCATATGAGGAAAGATTGAAAAGACTAGGCTTGTATTCACTGAGGTTTAGAAGGATGAGGGGGGATCTTATAGAAACATATAAAATTATAAAAGGACTGGACAAGCTAGATGCAGGAAAAATGTTCCCAATGTTGGGCGAGTCCAGAACCAGGGGCCACAGTCTTAGAATAAAGGGGAAGCCATTTAAGACTGAGGTGAGAAAAAACTTTTTCACCCAGAGAGTTGTGAATTTGTGGAATTCCCTGCCACAAAGGGCAGTGGAGGCCAAGTCACTGGATGGATTTAAGAGAGAGTTAGATAGAGCTCTAGGGGCTAGTGGAATCAAGGGATATGGGTGAAGGCAGCCATGGGTTATTGTTTGGGGACGATCAGCCATGATCACAATGAATGGCGGTGTTGGCTCGATGGGCTGAATGGCCTCCTCCTGCACCTATTTTCTATGTTCCTATGTTTCTATGTAATACACTAGCCAAACCAGGCAAGAATGCTTAAAGCCCTGCCTATAGATCATTAACTTTATCGTCAAAAGGTCATGTGAAGGCGCAGAATTAGGTCATTCGGCCCATGAAGTCACCTCCACCATTCAAACGTGGCTGATCTATATCTCCCTCCTAACCCTCTTGGGAGGTTCCATGGGTGTGACTGAGGTTTTCAGCAGTAGCTGGACTGAGGCGAAGGATAAGGCAATGTCTGACACATTGAGTTTCTCCAGCACTTTGTGTCTATCTAAATGCAATCCTGATGAGTGCAACATGAATATCATCCCTAATCATTTTAAATTGTTTTCATATTTTATCATGAGGGCATTTTGTTGCTCAGGAATTCATGAAAGCCTAAAATTTCTGATGAAATTCTATCATCAGACGTGCGAAAACACACACCACCAGATTCAGGGACAGTTTCTTCCCAGCTGTTATCAGGCAACTGAATCATCCTAACACAACCAGAGAGCAGTGCTGATCTACCTCTGATGTCCCTCGGACTATCCTAGACCAGATTTTACTATCTTACCTTGCACTAAACACTATTCCCTTATCATGTATCTTTCACTGTAAATGGATAGATTGTAGTCATGTATTGCCTTTCTGCTGATTGGTTAGCACGCCACAAAAAGCTTTTCACTGTACCTCGGTATACGTGACAATGAACTAAACTGAACTGAACTGAAGTGAAATCAATTTAAAGAAGACAGTTAACAGAATTCATATAATCTGAATTGCTAAAATGGTGAAAAAGAATTTAGGTGCTTCCTATCAAATCTGTCACCACTGTGCTAAGTGTAGACTGTTCAATGGTACATGCATATTAAAGATTCTATCACTTGCTAACAGGGTTGAGTTGAGATATAAGAGAAAATGGCCTACAGGAGCACACAAGCCAATTTACTAGTCTCACTACAACAGCATCATTACTTGAGGGCAGAAATTATAAGACACTAATTAAAACAGTAGCAAAACAATATTTTATTTCACCAGCACAAGCCTCACTCAGATCTTGTGTCTGCTCCAATTAATACAAATTAAAAATCACCTCATTTTCTTTCCTGTTTAACAATTCAATGCACGGGTTTGCTTGAATTGTCATATGATGCATCATTTTAAAACATGGTGAGTAAATTAGCAAATTATTCATTCAGAAAATCCTGGACTATACATTAGTACTGACCTCTGTGAAATAAGGTTGCAATTTTGTGGTCTGCTGTGCTCATTGTTTTAGCGTAATGACCTGTGTAGGAAAATGAGGGAAGGACAGAACTGTGTACGCACATTCTTTGGATATTATGATAGTTATTTACATCCATGGACAATGGACTTTAATAAGTGGTTACTTAACACCCTGGTTTGATGATAACATGTATATTCTCAGTTTCAGGAAGGTAGTTAGATTTCTAGGAATTTTTGTAGGTGGATTATTCCAACAGCACCATTTTGCCTTGGATGTTTGATATTTACTATTCTGAGGCTGTTCCTCAGATTTGCGGATTACTTGCTTCCACTCTGGCTTTGTGGGTTCTGAGATGACTGCCAAAGTCAAGGTAAGAACTGTGGACTTTACCATAGGTAGTAAAGGAGCTAACTGATGGGGCAGGCAGGTCAGTAGTTTGTGAGGTGATGTGTTCCTTCCTTGAGCACATCCTTTGAAGCGTCTTCTCTATCTGCCTAGTTATCTCCGAGGATAAACTTTGGACTAGTTTGTTTTGGGAACCTGATATCAGGTATTTAAATGATATGGCCTGCCCAATGTTTCTGATTGAAACTAGTGTCTCAGTGCTGTGGATATTGATCTGGTAGAGGATGTTGAGGTTGAATTTTGAGTTTTTTTTAAAGAAAGTATTAGTGGTGTTTTTACAATGCCTTGAGGTGCCTGCCGTTAATAATCCAGGTCTCAGACAAAAATCTGTGGAAGGAGAGAAATAGATGCAAGTCCAGGTGGGGGAAAGGGGGAGAAGACGGGGGAGGTGTGGGGGAAGAAGGGTGAGGTGTGTGTGTAGATTTTAATGACCTAAAATTGGAGAATTCAATGTTCATACCTTTGAGTTGTAAGCTTCCCAAGCAGAATATGAGGTGCTGTTCCTCCAGTTTCTGTGTGGCCTCACACTTTCAATGGAGGTGGCCCAGGACAGAAAAATCAGTATGGGAATGGGAAGAGTAGTTAAAATAGTTAGCAACCAGGAGATCCAGTAGGCTTTGGCACCAAAGCTTAATGGATCTCCCAGTTGCTATTCATTTAAACTCCTCTTCCCATTAGGAGTATTGATATACAGGGGGGTCTTGGAGTGTAAGTCAATAGTTCCCTGGATTAGGGAAGTTCCTAGTGGCAATGCCAGTGGACAGAGTGGTGAAGAAGACGGAAGATTCATTATTTGGGGCGTTGTGATATAGATTCATGATGCAGATGTATAAAACTTTGGTTAGGTCATGTTTAGAGTATTGTGTGAAGTTCTGGTCAGCCCATTACAGGATGGATGTAGAGACTATGGGGTGGGTGTACAAGAGGTTTACCAGAATGCAGCCTGCATTAGAGGGCGCTAATATGCAGGGAAGTTGGGCATACCTGGATTGTTTTCTCTGAAGCTTTGAAGGCTGAAATACAGATTGAGACATATATAATATTATGTAAGGCATTGATAGGGTAGATAGTCAGACTATTTCCACCAGAATGCAAATGTCAAATGCCAGAGGGTTGAAGGTGATAGGGAAAAGTATAAAGGAGATGTGTGGGCAAGATTTTTTACACGGAGAGGAGCCTGGAACTTGCTACCATGTAAAGTGGTAAATGCAGATTCAATGGGAGTGTTGAAGAGGCAGATGGGATTAATTTAAATTGGTGTCATAGTCAGGGCCGGCCTTAAGCCGATTGGACCGATTGCTCCCAATTGGGCCCCGTGCCTAAGGGGGGCCCCGCACTAATGTTCTGTATTTCGTACGGAAATACGAATTTGCTTTGTTAAATAAAGATTTTTTTAAAAACAGTCGCCATCCGGATTTTTTTTTAAACGAACACGGATAACAACCACTGCACGGGCATCAGACACAAACGATTTGTTAATTACTACTGTTAGCACTTGTTAACAGTCAGTAATTAACAAGTAGTTATACAATGTGTCATCAATGCATCGATCCACATTCCTCAGTAAATGTAATTGTGTTTTGACCAAGTATTAATGACGCCGCGTTCCTTTGAATAAAATTCACGCGACGTCATTAATACTTGTTCAAAACACAATTACATTTACTGAGGAATGTAGATCGATGCATTGATGACACATTGAGAATTTCTTAAAACTCACCATCATGATTGAGGGCTCCAGACCGCGAGAAGGGGCTTCTTCTTGGTGTGCTGGTTAGTCATTCACCTACCGACCCACGTTGTGTCTCTCTGTCTTTCGCTCTCTCCCTCCCTCTCTCTCTCTCACGTGCTCTCTCTCTCCCGATCTCGTCTCTCTCTAGTTCTCTCACTCCCTCTCTCTCACCCTGTCGCCTCGGCATTCCCGGAATCATTGACGTTTTGCGGTAGACAAAAATGCTGGAGAAACTCAGCGGGTGAGGCAGCATCTATGGAGCGAAGGAAATAGGCAATGTTTCTGGCCAAAACCCTTCTTCAGACCCGGCCCGAAACGTTGGCTATTTCCTTCGCTCCATAGATGCTGCCTCACCCGCTGAGTTTCTTCAGCATTTTTGTCTACCTTCGATTTTCCAGCATCTGCAGTTCCTTCTTAGATGTTTTGCAGTGACAGCTTCATCTGCAGTTCCTTTCTGTTGGTGATGGGGGGGAAGAGAGAGAGTCCTGGCCCGTGGTGGCTTCTGGTCCGTTCCCTCCGCAGGTGCCGCCTTGTCCACTGAGTTCCTCCAGCACTATGTGTTTTTTGTTTGGCTCTGAAGTTGAAGATGGCTCAGCGGGATGGGCATGGGCTCTGGGGAGAGGGTTGCGTTTCTGGTCGAGACCCTTCTTCAGACAATCACAAGTACTCTCACCGACGAGAGTTCAGTTCAGTCTGAAGAAGGGTCTTCTCTCCAGAGTCGCTGCGCTGCCTGTCCTGCTGAGTTACTCCAGCTTTATGTCTATCTTCAATTTTAGAGAAATCAAATTTCTCACGGGGGGCTTATAGAGTCTACCCCCCCCCCCCCACTTCCTTCCCAACCTCAGCCTCACGGACCTTAGCATACCCCTAGTTCCTAAAACCCATTTCCATCACTGTTCATGTTGCACTTATAATGCAGAGACCGGGCTTGAAGTGATTCTGTGAAACAAGAAGATAAAGAGCTGGTTTCAGTCCAACAGCAGCCTGAAGCACTTCAGCCTCTTAGCCCTGTGCCCAGCTGTTTCAAGTTTTGTACTGCTGTTTGACTGAAACCAGCTCTTTATCTTTTTGTTTCACCCCCTGGCCGTCCACATTCATCTCCCTCTCCCCCACCTTCCTCCCACGGTGCCTGCTGCTTTGGTGGCAGGCACACCATCACGTTTACATTGCCGGTTAACCACTGATTTATTTTCAAGTGGTCAGTGCAAATTCTGCCTTCTTAAAAACTGCTATCATTGCCAAAAGTGACTTGCTTCGTGAATATGGGCATTAGTAAAATTAAACCCCAGTGTCCTCTGAGCTACGTGTTACTGTATTGTTCAATATTCTTGCTAATTGTCGTATGAGCATTTCAATGCTGCATGTGCTTCAGCATGGGCCATCCATTAGTTAGATCACAGCGGAACATAGTATTAAATCGCAAGCGACTGCAGATGCTGCAGATCTTGAGCAAAAAAAAAAAACTGCTGGAGGAATATTGAGTGACACCATTTAGTGAAGCCACCTAACAAAGAGTTGCTCTTTGGAGGCAAATAGTCACTTCCTGACTAACTGATGACTCTTTTTAACTTGGCGCAGAGTGCAATGGTTACCCGTTTTCTATTGCACAAATGCATGAGTGAAGAGTCGAGTCAAGAATGTATAATTGTTATGTGTACCCACAACATAACAATGAAATTTCATATTTGCAGCAGCATAACAGGCTTGTAAACACAATACTCATAGATTGTATGAGAACAAATGAGAAACGAATAAATTCAATAACTTAACCCTAATACTAGTGCAAAAAGCTCAGGGTCCCCATCAAATCTTATCAATCGCTTGCTAATCGCATGACTGCGTCCAACTGCTGTCTGGTTCGTTGATCGTATTGCTAGATAGGCCCGAGAGGTGTTGGAGCGGTCGCAGAGGGAGGAGCTACACCCGAGCGGTAGGAGATAAACTCGAGCGTGGGGCTTGCTTCTTACAGAGGCCCGAGAGCCATTGGAGCGGTCGCAGAGGGAGGAGCTACAGCCGAGCGGTAGGAGATAAACTCGAGCGTGGGGCTTGCTTCTTACAGAGGCCCGAGAGCTGTTGGAGAGGTCGCAGAGGGAGGAGGAAATCTGAAACGTTCCAAGTTCCACTCGCACTTCAAAAACACTTCAAAAACAAGTGGGCTTAAGGAAGCCGCTGATTGGTGGAAGCAGACAAGAGGGAGCAGCTGGTAAGGAATCTGACAGCCTTACAGACGTCCACATCTGCGCCAGGTGGATCGAGATGGGGCTCCTAAGGGACCGTATTAGGAACCTGGAGCAGCAGCTCGATGACCTCCGTCTGGTCAGGGAGAGCGAGGAAGTCATTGAGAGGAGTTACAGGGAGGTGGTCACTCCAAGACCACAGGAGGCAGGCAAGTGGATCATGGTTGGGAGAGGCAAGGGGCACAGGCAGGGACTAGAGAGTACCCCGGTGGCTGTACACCTTGACAATAAGTACTCCTGTTTGAGCACTGTTGGGGGGGACAGCCTACCTGGGGGTAGCGACAGCGGCCGGGCCTCCGGTACAGAGACCGGTCCTGTTGCTCAGAAGGGTAAGGAAAAGAAGAGGAGGGCAATACTAATAGGGGACTCTATAGTTAGGGGGTCAGACAGGCGATTCTGTGGACGCAGTCAGGAGACCCGGATGGTAGTTTGCCTCCCTGGTGCCAGGGTCTGTGATGCGTCTCAACGTGTCCAAGATATCCTGAAAGGGGAGGGAGAGGAGCCCGAGGTCGTGGTACATATAGGTACCAATGACATAGGTAAAAAAAGAGAAGAGGTCCTGAAAGGAGAATTTAGGGAGTTAGGAGGGGAGTTAAAGAGAAGGACAGCAAAGGTAACAATCTCGGGATTACTGCTTGTGCCATGTGACTGTGAGAGTAGGAATGGAGCGAGGTGGAGGATAAATGCGTGGCTGAAGGACTGGTGCAGAGGGCAGGGATTCAAATTTCTGAATCATTGGGACCTCTTTTGTGGAAGGTGCGACCTGTACAAAAAGGATGGGTTGCACTTGAACCTGAGGGGGACCGATATCCTGGCGGGGAGATCTGCAAAGGCTACCGGGGAGACTTTAAACTAGAATGGTTGGGGGAAGGGACTCAAATAGAGAAAGCTATTAGACAGTGTGTGAGGCAGGAGGCAGAGAAGGAAAGCACTCAGACCCAACATGTAGGGGGGAAAGAAGAAAACAATAATAAACAGAGAACAAGAGGTGGTGGGGTTCTTAAATGGGTGTGCAGAGAAACAGAGGGGTGTAAAATGCGGGTGGAAGCAATAGGTGGCAAGGTGAAAAGTAAAAGTGGCAGGCAGACAAATCCAGGGCAAAAATCAAAAAGAGCCACTTTTCAACATAATTGTATAAGGGGTAAGAGCGTTGTAAAAACAAGCCTGAAGGCTTTGTGTCTCAATGCAAGGAGCATTCGTAATAAGGTGGATGAGTTGAACGTGCAGATAGCTATTAATGATTATGATATAGTTGGGATCACGGAGACATGGCTCCAGGGTGACCAAGGCTGGGAGCTGAACATCCAGGGATATTCAATATTCAGGAGGGATAGAGAGAAAGGAAAAGGAGGTGGGGTAGCATTGCTGGTTAGAGAGGAGATTAACGCAGTGGAAAGGAAGGACATTAGCTTGGAGGATGTGGAATCGGTATGGGTAGAGCTGAGAAACACTAAGGGGCAGAAAACGCTAGTGGGTGTTGTGTACAGGCCACCTAGCAGTAGTAGTGAAGTTGGGGATGGCATCAAACAGGAAATTAGAAATGTGTGCAACAAAGGCAAAACAGTTATAATGGGTGACTTCAATCTACATATAGATTGGGTGAATCAAATTGGCAGGGGTGCTGAGGAAGAGGATTTCTTGGAATGTATGAGGGATAGTTATCTAAACCAACATGTAGAGGAGCCAACGAGAGAGCAGGCTATTCTAGACTGGGTATTGAGTAATGAGGAAGGGTTAGTTAGCAGTCTTGTTGTGCGTGCCCCCTTGGGCAAGAGTGACCATAATATGGTTGAGTTCTTTATTAGAATGGAGAGTGACATTGTTAATTCAGAAACAACGGTTCTGAACTTAAAGAAAGGTAACTTTGAGGGTATGAGACGTGAATTGGCCAAGATTGACTGGCAATTAGTTCTAAAAGGGTTGACAGTGGATATGCAATGGAAGGCATTTAAAGACTGCATGGATGAACTACAAAAATTGTTCATCCCAGTTTGGCAAAAGAATAATTCAGGGAAGGTAGTGCATCTGTGGATAACAAGGGAAATCAGGGATAGTATCAAAGCAAAAGATGATGCGTACAAATTAGCCAGAAAAAGCAGCATACCAGAGGACTGGGAGAAATTCAGAGACCAGCAGAGGAGGACAAGGGGCTTAATTAAGAAAGGGAAAATAGATTATGAAAGAAAACTGGCAGGGAACATAAAAACTGACTGCAAAAGGTTTTATAGATATGTGAAGAGAAAGAGATTAGTTAAAACAAATGTAGGTCCCTTGCAGTCAGAAACAGGTGAATTGATCATGGGGAACAAGGATATGGCGGACCAATTGAATAACTACTTTGGTTCCGTCTTCACTAAGGAAGACATAAATAATCTGCCGGAAATAGCAGGGGACCGCGGGTCAAAGGAGATGGAGGAACTGAGTGAAATCCAGGTTAGTCCGGAAGTGGTGTTGGGTAAATTGAATGGATTAAAGGCTGGTAAATCACCAGGGCCAGATAGGCTGCATCCCAGAGTACTTAAGGAAGTAGCTCCAGAATTAGTGGATGGATTAGTGATAATTTTTCAAAACTCTTTAGATTCTGGAGTAGTTCCTGAGGATTGGAGGGTAGCAAACGTAACCCCACTTTTTAAGATGGGAGGGAGAGAGAAAACGGGGAATTACAGACCAGTTAGTCTAACATCGGTAGTGGGGAAACTGCTAGAGTCAGTTATTAAAGATGGGATAGCAGCACATTTGGAAAGTGGTGAAATCATTGGACAAAGTCAGCATGGATTTACGAAAGGTAAATCATTTCTGACGAATCTTATAGAATTTTTCGAGGATGTAACTAGTAGAGTGGATAGGGGAGAACCAGTGGATGTGTTGTATCTGGACTTTCAGAAGGCTTTTGACAAGGTCCCACATAAGAGATTAGTATACAAACTTAAAGCACACGGTATTGGGGGTACAGTATTGATGTGGATAGAGAACTGGCTGGCAAACAGGAAGCAAAGAGTAGGAGTAAACGGGTCCTATTCACAATGGCAGGCAGTGACTAGTGGGGTACCGCAAGGCTCAGTGCTGGGATCCCAGCTATTTACAATTTATATTAATGAGCTGGATGAGGGAATTGAAGGCAACATCTCCAAGTTTGCGGATGACACTAAGGTGGGGGGCAGTGTTAGCTGTGAGGAGGATGCTAGGAGACTGCAAGGTGACTTGGATAGGCTGGGTGAGTGGGCAAATGTTTGGCAGATGCAGTATAATGTGGATAAATGTGAGGTTATCCACTTTGGTGGCAAAAACAGGAAAGCAGACTATTATCTAAATGGTGGCCGATTAGGAAAAGGGGAGATGCAGCGAGACCTGGGTGTCATGGTACACCAGTCATTGAAAGTAGGCATGCAGGTGCAGCAGGCAGTGAAGAAAGCGAATGGTATGTTAGCTTTCATAGCAAAAGGATTTGAGTATAGGAGCAGGGAGGTTCTACTGCAGTTGTACAGGGTCTTGGTGAGACCACACCTGGAGTATTGCGTACAGTTTCGGTCTCCAAATCTGAGGAAGGACATTATAGCCATAGAGGGAGTGCAGAGAAGCTTCACCAGACTGATTCCTGGGATGTCAGGACTTTCATATGAAGAAAGACTGGATAGACTTGGCTTATACTCGCTAGAATTTAGGAGATTGAGAGGGGATCTTATAGAAACGTACAAAATTCTTATGGGGTTGGACAGGCTAGATGCAGGAAGATTGTTCCCGATGTTGGGGAAGTCCAGGACAAGGGGTCACAGCTTAAGGATAAGGGGGAAATCCTTTAAGACTGAGATGAGAAAAAACTTTTTCACACAGAGAGTGGTGAATCTCTGGAACTCTCTGCCACAGAGGGTAGTTGAGGCCAGTTCATTGGCTATATTTAAGAGGGAGTTAGATGTGGCCCTTGTGGCTAAAGGGATCAGGGGGTATGGAGAGAAGGCAGGTACGGGATACTGAGTTGGATGATCAGCCATGATCATATTGAATGGCGGTGCAGGCTCGAAGGGCCGAATGGCCTACTCCTGCACCTATTTTCTATGTATCTATGTATCTATGAACTGTTTTGGGAGAGAAAAATGCTCACGGCAGACCAAACGTGTTAAACAGAAATTGGTCAGATACTGAGCTTTACACAGTGAGAAATCATGTGAAATAATCACTGAATTTTATTTTAAATGAATGTACCTGCATGTGATACTGTTTAGTTTGGAGATACAGCCAGATAGTCCACTGAGTTTGCACTGACCAGCGATTTTTGTTTTCCTATTTGTAAATTTTTCTGTGCCTGATTATTTGCCGGCCAATCAATCGCTGTCTCTAAGGGGGTTGCGTCCAATCAACAACCAGCTTGCCTTAAAATTCCCGTCCAATCAACAAATAGGTCTCGTCCCGTCCAATCAGCCGCTGTCTCCAAGGGCATTGTGTCCAATCACATAATGCAGTTTAATGGTAATTAGCTGCTACAGTAAAGGTTGGAAGCCAGTGGAGGTACTGACAGTCAAACGGGAGCAGGAGAGATTCTGACATAGCACCTTAGTGTACAATTTCATAATATATACTAAATAACTGGGCTGACAGACAGACCTTGGCTGGGAACCTGGGGCTCACCAAAATTGTTCCCAATTGGGCCCTGCACACCCTAAGGCCAGCCCTGGCCATAGTTGTCCAAAGCATTTGTTCCTGTGCTGTGCAGTTCCATGTTCTACGTAAAGCCTGTCTCTCTCACCAGTCAGGCAGAGAAGGAATTCAAAGAATCATAGAATTGTTACAGCGCTGAATTAAGTCTCTGCTGATTTCTGCAAAAGCAACGGAGACAGTTGCATTCTCTATCTTTCTCTTCGCAGCCCTGCAATTATCCAGCTCCTGAAATATGACTCATCTTCCACTGCAAACTCATTGAAAACACTAACAGACCAGGCATATCATATCAATCAATATTCTGTACAGGACAAACAATGTCATTACTTTTTCCTTTCCATTTTGGTGGTAATGACACAAGTGCAATAATGATATTTTAAGACTTCTCAAAACAGTGCACACTTTGTTTAAACATCTAAATGTTGGGAAGTTTCTTCTGCCTTTATTTGATGATTGAGGAACAGCAGGTTTCTTTTATATTTGTATAGAAATCAACCTGTTATTTCAGATCAAAAATAGATATTCACTCAGTCTTCAATGCCTTTCTGATTGAGTGCTCTTCAGACCCAGTAGCTATGGTGATGGAGAGTGTTAGTGCACTGGAGCATTATATTTTATTCTGAGTGGGATTCATGCAGCTGATACTGAAATAAAATATTCCTAATTAGAGCGAGATTCTATCATTCAATGACTGTATGCATGGCGATTCTTACTATTGTATGACTGAGAAATCCTGCAATGAAATTGCAAAATTCATGAAAAATAACTAACAAAAGCCCATTGAAAAAAGAAAAAAAAGAAAAAATAAGATTTAATACTTTTTCCAAATTTTAAAACAAAATAATCCTCTACCTTTAAAGCATTGGATTGGATAAAGTCAGGATTGGTAATTTCTGCCACAATCAGCCTTGGTTTTTAATTCTGGCTGCCTAGAGGGTTTTACATTAGGGTTTTGAAATGACTACGGCATATTACATGTGATAACTCCAAGGTGAATGTAGTTCTAAATAATATTGTGAAGCAAAATAAACACGAAAAAAAATACTTGCCTTAAGCTACCCATTAAGGGACAGCTTCACAATTTCATTTAATAAAATATCTATTTGCTTCATTTGCAGGTGACAAAATAAAGCAGCAGCTTCATTCTGTGTAAAACCTCGATTACGTGTGATGATTTTTGGATTTTACAAACAACTGCCTCAGGTGGGTCTAGAGGAGTGGGTCAGTCCAGTCTGATGAAGGGTCCCCATCCAAAACATTGTCTATCCATGCTCTCCAGAGATGCTGCATGACCTGCATGACCAGCACTATGTGCCCTAATTGAGTGTTCCCGAGCTGAACAGTGCCCTTTGGGTGAGGGCCAGGAAGAGCAAAGATCCCTCAATGAACCTCCAATTAAGATGATCTACTTTAGATGGAGAGTATATGAAAGAAAAATAATCAAAATATATTGGTCCTAATATGTGGAAGCTATAGTACTATAGGAATATGGAAATCCCCACAACAGCACTAACTGCTTAAAAGTAGTGACCTAGTGTGTCATTAGTTGCATGTGGAGTGGGTGGGGTATTTTATTGAGTGTGAACAAGTGGGGCTTGCATTCAACATGTGGGAAAGCACTAGACTGCTGGAAACAATACTCTAATTCAGTCTACTGACATGGAACATGCACTCAGTAGTCTACTTGCAACATCACTACACATGATTATTCATTAATCTCAAACACAGCCGCAGACAGGTCATCTACATCAGAGTAAACATCACTTCATGCCTCACAGCACCTAACAGCTTTGGGATAGGCTGATATTCCACAAGCAGCAATTGCTTGGAATGGAGATAACAGTACACAATCAATCATTCTGCTACTGTTGATAGTTCAACAAAAATGAAATATTTAGAGCATTGTTCCTTGCAGTTGACAGTCGCTTCTGGAATGTGATTTAAACCTATAAATACCAAAATTAATGTTATTTATATATATTAAAGATGAACTACAAAGGAATGTGACTGGTGATTCTCCAAGTAAGACACGATGTGCTGGAATAACTCAGCGGGTCAGGCTGGCAGCATCACTGGAGAAAAAGGATAGGTGACGTTTCGGGTCGGGACAACTTCTTCTTCCCAGTCTAAAGAAGGTTCCCAACCTGAAATGTCACCTATCCTTTTTCTCCAGAGATGCTGCCTGACCTGCTGAGTTACTCCAGCACTCTGTGCCCATCTTTGGTGTAAACCAGCATCTGCAGTTCTTTGTTGCTACATCCTCCAGGTAAATCAGATGAAAAAATATATAATGGATATTGCGAGGATCTGGCACAGAGATTGTGCTTGCTGTAATTATAGCTATTGTTAATTGTCACATGTACTGAGATACAGTGAAAAGCTTTGTTTTGCATGCTACCCAGTCAAATCATACTATATGTGAGCACAATCAAGTCATAACCAAATAGATCAGATAGTGCAAAGAGAAAAATACCAGAGTGCAGAACATAGTGTAACAACATTGGAGTGTTACAGTTACAGTGGAAAAGTACAAGGCATGTTATGAGCTAGGTTGGAAGATCAGGACTACATCCTAGCTTACAGGAGGAATATTCAGTCGTCAGATAACAGTGGGAAGAAATTGTTCCTGAATCTGATAGTACGTGGTTCCAAGCTTTTGTATCTTCTGTCCAACGGGAGAGGGGAGAAGAGGGAATGATCAGGGTAAAATAGATCCTTGATTATGTTAGCTGATGCAAAATGTAGATGGAGACATCTAAATTCCTCTGAAATTTAATGCGGTATTGAGCAGAGCTGTTTGCCAAATCAAGCTGTGACACACCCTGATAGAATGCTTTCTAAAGTGCCTCTGAAGAAGTTGAGGAATAGTTGAAGACGTGCCAAACCTCCTTAATATTCTGAACGAACTCTCGACCATCTCACCTTCAGCATCATTGATGCTGAGTGGGGCATGTACTTCATCCTCCTGAAGTCAATAACTAGCTCCTATGTCTTGTTGACATTGAGGAAGAGGTTGTCGTCTTGACACCATGTAATTAACCTTTCCATCTCCTTCCTATACTCAGTCTCATCATTGTTTGAGATTGAGCCCATTACTGTGGTGTCATCCGCAAACCTGTAAATGGAGTTAGAGCAGAATTTGGCCGCAAAGACGTAAGGGGCTGAGAGAGCATCCTGTGGGGCACCGGTGTTAAGAATTAGACAATAGACAATAGACAATAGGTGCAGGAGTAGGTCATTCGGCCCTTCGAGCCGAATGTGTAATGTACTCCTCTTCGAGGAGTAATGTGCAATTATCATGGAGTGTGTTTTGTTGTCACTGATTGTGGTCCATGGATCAGGAAGTCAAAGATTCAGTGGCAGAGGGGTGCTGACTCCTAGGTCCAGGAGTTTGGTTGGGATGATGGTGTTGACGGCAGAGCTGTCATCATTAAATAGTAGTCTGACGGAGGTGTCCTTGTTATCTAGATGTTCCAGTGATGAGTATATGGCCAGGGAGATGGTGTCCACCGTGAATGTGTTGCAATGGTAGGCAAACTGTGGGGGATCAAAGCACTCTGGCAGGTTGGATACATAGATACATAGATACATAGAAAATAGGTGCAGGAGTAGGCCATTCGGCCCTTCGAGCCTGCACCGCCATTCAATACGATCATGGCTGATCATCCAACTCAGTATCCCGTACCTGCCTTCTCTCCATACCCCCTGATCCCTTTAGCCACAAGGGCCACATCTAATTCCCTCTTAAATATAGCCAATGAACTGGCCTCAACTACCCTCTGTGGCAGAGAGTTCCAGAGATTCACCACTCTCTGTGTGAAAAAGTTTTTCCTCATCTCGGTCTTAAAGGATTTCCCCCTTATCCTTAAGCTGTGACCCCTTGTCCTGGACTTCCCCAACATCGGGAACAATCTTCCTGCATCTAGCCTGTCCAACCCCATAAGAATTTTGTAAGACTTGCTCATTTCAATTCAGGTTTTAGTTCAAGGTCAGTCAAGCAATATGAATCACAGAACAAATATAATCATGCTCAGTTGGAAGGGAAAATATAAGCAATGATTAAAAAGGTTTTTCACAGTAGATTTGGTGGAGCTATTAGGCTACCAAAGGTTTTTGGAGGTTTTGACTTTGGAGAATATAAACTGTAGGTTTTCCAAAGCCTGGGCCATAGTATCAGAGTGAGAAACTAATGTGCAGACTTCAGCAAATCCCTGAAATCACGTGGTGTTTCATCATTTAAAGTGCAAGCGCTGTTAATATAGAAACATAAAAAAATAGGTGCAGGAGTAGGCCTTTCGGCCCTTTGAGCCAACACCGCCATTCAATATGATCATGGCTGATCACCTAAAATCAGTACCCTGTTCCTGCTTTTTCCCCATATCCCTTGATTCCTTTAACCCTAAGAGCTAAATCTAATTCCCTCTTGAAAACATCCAGTCAATTGGCCTCCACTGCCCTCTGTGGCAGAGAATTCCACAGATTCACAACTCTCTCTGTGAAAAATGTTCCTCATCTCTGTCCTAAATGGCCTAACCCTTATTCTTAAACTGTAATGTGTTTCAATTCCTGTGTGAAAGGCCCATTTTTTCAAATCAACTATCAACTATCACAATGTTTAAGAAGCATTTGGACAAGTACATGGACTGGATAGGTTTAGAGGGATAGGGGGCAAAAGCAGGCAGGCGGGAGTAATGCAGATGGGGCATGTGGTCAGCATGGGCAAGTTAGGCTGAAGTGCCTGTTTCCACCCAGTATGATTCGATGACTCTCTGACTTTTCAGAACAATGTGTCCTGTTCTCACACAGTGTGAGTGTGTGGAATTATCTGCCTCAGAGGGCGGTGGAGGCTGGTTCTCTGGATGCTTTCAAGGGAGAGTTAGATAGAGCTCTTAGGGATAGCGGGGTCAGGGGATATGGGGAGAAAGCAGGCACGGGGTACTGATTGTGGATGATCAGCCATGATCACAATGAATGGCGGTGCTGGCTCGAAGGGCCAAATGGCCTACTCCTGCACCTATTGTCTATTGTGTTCTGTAGGAACACAGTTCTAGGGAGGAGTTCATTATTCACATGCTTGAGGCTGTAACAACTTCCAGCTGCGGTTCTGAATTTAAGATTTACAGAATCACAGAAATCTATGGCACAGAAGAAAGGCAATTGATCTTCATTACCACACTAGCCAAAAGTGGATTTTAGGTTAGTTCCATTTCCCAGCTTGTTTCACAGACCTTGAGGTTTATGGCTTTTCATGTTATTCTCCTATTTATTTATTTTTCAGAACCTGAACATAATGAGTTCCCACCCACAAATTACAGCCTTTTCATCCATTAGTACCAGATTGAGCCTTGGTAGAAGTACATTAAATTATGAGAGGTATAGATAGGGTTGACAGTCAGAACCTTTTTCCCAGGATGGAGATGTCAAAGACTAGGGGGGTATAGCTTTAAGGTGAGAGGGCACCGTGTAAAGGAGATGTGCAGGGCATTTTTTTTCACCGAGGGTGGTGAGTGCCTGGACTGTGCTGCCAAAAATAATGATCGAGGCAGAAACGATGGTGGTGATAAAATGGATTTTAGATTGGGATTTAGATTAGGATTGGCACGGGGATATGCATGGAATTGAGGCATGTAGACCATGTGCAGGTGGATGAGGTTTGTTTATCTTGCTATTATGTTTCGCATAGACATTATGTGTTGCGAGGCCTATTCATGTACTATACTTTTCTATAGAGTAGACACAAAGAACTGTAAATGCGGGTTTACAAAAAAAATGGACAAAGTGCTGGAGTAATTCAGTGGGTCAGGTAGCATCTCTGGAGGACATGGACAGGTGACATTTTAATTCGCTACCCTGCTTCAGACTGATTCTAGGAAGGACAAAAACGGTTTAAAATATGGAGAGGAGTGAAATGTGAAGCCAGGGAAGAGAAAAAGGGGGAGCCCCAATTTCCCCTTCCCACCACCCCCTTCCACCTATTTGTTATCCTATGGTTTCACATCTCTTCTCTCATTATCTTAGGCCCTTTTGTCTCCGTTTAATCTTTAATCTTTGCCCACCCATCTGCCAATTAAACCTCCTCACCTGTATCCACCTATCACTTGGTAGTATGAAGAAGGGTTCCGACTTGAAACATTGCCTATTCCTTTTCTCCAGAGATGCTGCCTGACCCACTGTTACTCCAGTAATTTGTGTCTATCTTCGATATAAACCAGCATCTGCAGTTCCTTCCTACACATATCATTCGCCAGCTAAGTCCCGTATAACCTCTTTTCCCGCTTTCTCCCCCCAACTACAATCAATCTGAGGAAGGGTCCTGGGCCAAAAAGGAACTTATGCATGTCCTTCAGAGATAATGCCTGACCTGTTGAGTTACTCCAGCCCTTTCCGTACTTTTCTAAGATCCATATATGATCTAGTTAGAGAAGCACTGTGAACAAGATGAGCGTTCTTAGAGAGAAAGAAAGGGAAAGAAAGATTACAAAGGGATAAAGCTACATAGCATAAACCAGTAATAGTCCTGTTGGATAGAGGTTAGAGAGGGGAGGAACAGTGCACATCAAGTGGAAACAAGCAACTGCAATCCTAAGATTCACTGAGTGGAGATGAGATAGCGAACATGCCAGATTCACCAGGAGGGCGAAAGAGAGGATTGGGGGAAATGCAGTTTATAGCCTTTGGATAATTAATCGCCCGGTAAATGTATTGAAAATCTAAATGTCACTTTTCTCCTTTTATCGTAGACATCTTTTAATTACAAAACTGCTTCTGTTTAATGAAGTGATTAATTCCTAATATATAAGTCTCCAACTTTTCCAGCAGAGATTCCCTCTGGACTTCATGAGATCACATTGCCATTTCTCAACTTTTAAAGTTTGGAATACCACTTTTAAAGGTGAATGGCATTTGTATCAGTTTCTCCTCTCAGTTTAAATTGTAAACAATGGCAAGGTTGAACCTACTCCTGAGTATAAAGCGTTTGGTCAATGTTTGCTGGTTTTCTGGGTTACAGTTTTGCTCTCGCAGCAAGGAGAAAAATACATGGCTTGTTCATGTTCATAAGTGATAAGAGCAGAATTAGGCCATTCGGCTGAACAAGTATACTCCGTCATTCAATCATGGCTAATCTATCTTTCCCTCTTAACCCCATTCCCCTGCCTTCTTCCCATAACCCCTGACACCATGTATAGGGGGTGTCCACTTTGTCTGAGCATTGGTATCTCCTGTCTTCTGTATACAAATGATTTGCGAAGCTGAATCCCTTAAGTTCCAGGGTAAGGAATTATTAAACATTTTCAGTAATGCTAAAAGTCACAGTGCAGATTGGCAATGGAGCTTCATGTAAATATTGATTAAAATGAATGTCACTGAACATATTTAATCCAAAAGTATGGCACATTAATTGCTGCCTTCACCACTAATTTGATGAGCATAATCAGGGGTAACTAATGATAAGTTTCTTTGGAGCAACTATCACAATGTTGCAGGAAGTCCAAAGAACATGAGGATAGAATCGACTACGGCTGCTTCGTACTCCTTTGGGTTAGAATCCATCAGGGGTCAAACTAAATGTACAAAGTGTGGCAGCCTTTCTCATGTAAAGTTAATGGGTGTAATTGAAATCAGCAATCTAATTAAAATTAATGTTGTGCTCCTTGACCGTGTTCAACTTTTGTTCAAAATAGTCTCCAGGAACTGAAAGGAAACTGCGGAAAAGAATTGCAGGTTGTAGAATTCATTGCCGCAGAAGGCTGTGGAAGCCAAGTCAGAGGATATTTACAAGGCAGAGATTGACAGATTCTTGATTAGTACAGGTGTCAGAGGTTATGGGGAGAAGGCAGGAGAATGGGGTTAGGAGGGAGAGATAGATCAGCCATGATTGAATGGCGGAGTAGACGATGGGCCGAATGGCCTAATTCTACTTACATTCTTTAATATCTTCATGCACTAAAATAAAAGCACAATGTATAGTTGATTTTGAGAATTATCAACATTGACATGGGTGGTGTTTTTTTTAAAATTTCTTCCTAATATTTAAACACAAATATCTATCTAGGCATATTGGGAATGAAGTATCTTAAAAATGTGAATAGTTTTTGGTATTGAAAGGGTTAGCAGAAATTTGCTAAGCAGGATTGCTTCAGATGCAGGTTGGAACAGAACATACAGTCACCACCAGGAAAAGAAATCAGCTTCTTCATTAATGTTACTGTTTGATCTGGGATAGAAATAAAATGACTGCAGGGGCTTTGTACTTGTGAAGCTCATTTCACATCCTTCTCTGGAAACTTTAACTGAAAAAAATATCTCTGTTTTATTTTACTGAACTTTTATTCCTTTCTGCTTTGGCAACCTTTAATTCTAGATTTTTTTCTCCATTCGGTTCCATTCTTCTTTCCCCTTTATCTTAATAAATCCACATTGTGTTTGCCATTAATCTGGCATCTCTCTGGTTTTCAATTGTTCATTATTAGTCTTCTATTTTCAGTCGTGTTCATAAATCCATAAGTGGTAAGGGCAGAATTAGGCCATTTGGCCCATCAAGTCTAATCTGCCATTCAATCTTGGCTAATCTATCTTTCCCTCTTAACCCCAATCATCTGCCTTTTCTCCATAACCCCTGATACCCGCACTAATCTACTTGTATCAGATAAACGGTTTGCCTGAACCTTTAAAGAACATTCGACACATAGAGTCCATTATTAAGGATGAGGTTTCTGAATGCTGCTGCTGGGAGTCCAGGGGTAAAATTGCAGAAACTAATGGTTATATTCTCTGGTATTTGTAAGATTGCAGATTGATTTGATTGAAGATTGAGTAGATACTTTGACTCATAGAAAGTATATTTGGTAAATTTTGGTAATAGCAAACAAGGAAGGCAAATTCAATGCTAGCATTTAAATCAAAAGGACTGGAATACAAAAACAGAGATGTAATGCTGATGCTTTATAAGACACTGGGCAGACCACATTTGGAGTATTATGAGCAGTTTTGGGCTCGCAAAATCTGAGGAAGGATGTGCTGGTGTAGGAGAGGGTCCAGAGGAGGTTTATGAGAATGATTCCAGGAATGATTGGGTTAACATATGAGGAGGCTTGAAGGCTAGAGTGATTGTGGAATGCATGTTTCCACAAAAGTGGGTGGTTTTGCAGATAGTGAAGATGGTTGTGAAAGATTGCAGCAGGATCTGGATCGATTGGCCAGGTGAGTTGAGAAATGGCTGATGGAATTTAATACAACGAAGTGTGAGGTGTTGCATTTTGGGATGTCTACCAAGGGCAGGACCTACACATTGAATGGTAGGCCTCTGGGGAGTGTTGTAGAGCAGAGGGATCTAGGAGTACAGGTGCATGGTTCCTTGAAGGTCGAGTCGCAAGTAGATAAGGTGGTCAATAAGGCTTTTGGCACATTGGCCTTCATCAGTCAGAGTATAGAGTATAGAAGTTGGGAGGTCATGTTGCAGTTGTATAAGACGTTGGTGAGACCGCATTTCTGAACCATGTTATAGGAAAGATATTGTCAAGCTTGAAAGGGTTCAGAGAAAATTTACAATAGGCAAGAATGTCTTTCCTCAGATTAGGAGACCAAAACTGTATGCAATACTCCAGGTGTGGTCTCACCAAGAATCTGTACAACTGCAGTAGAACCTCCCTGCTCCTATACTCAAATCCTTTTGCTATGAATGCTAACATACCATTTGCTTTCTTCACTGCCTGCTGCACCTGCATGCCTACTTTCAATGACTGGTGTACCATGACACCCAGGTCTCGTTGCAGCTCCCCTTTTCCTAATCGGCCACCTTTCAGATAATAGTCTACTTTCCTGTTTTTGCCACCAAAGTGGATAACCTCACATTTATCCACATTATACTGCATCTGTCATGCATTTGCCCACTCACCCAACCTATCCAAGTCACCTTGCAGTCTCCTAGCATCCTCCTCACAGCTAACACTGCCCCCCAGCTTCGTGTCATCCGCAAACTTGGAGATGTTGCATTCAATTCCCTCGTCCAAATCATTAATATATATTGTAAATAGCTGGGGTCCCAGCACCGAGCTTTGCGGTACCCCACTAGTCACTGACTGCCATTGTGAAAAGGACCCGTTTACTTTTACTCTTTGTTTCCTGTCTGCCAGCCAGTTCTCTATCCACATCAATACTGAACCCCCAATACCGTGTGCTTTACGTTTGCATACTAATCTCTTATGTGGGACCTTGTCGAAAGCCTTCTGAAAGTTCAGATATAACACATCCACTGGTTCTCCCTTATCCACTCTACTAGCTACATCCTAAAAAAATTCTATAAGATTCATCAGACATGATTTACCTTTCATAAATCCATGCTGACTTTGTCCAATGATTTCACCACTTTCCAAATATGCTGCCATCCCATCTTTAATAACTGACTCTAGCAGTTTCCCCCACTACCGATGTTAGACTAACTGGTCTGTAATTCCCCATTTTCTCTCTCCCTCCCTTTTTAAAATGTGGGGTTACATTAGCTACCCTCCAATCCTCAGGAACTACTCCAGAATCTAAAGAGTTTTGAAAAATTATCACTAATGCATTCACTATTTCTGGGGCTACTTCCTTAAGTACTTTGGGATGCAGCCTATCTGGCCCTGGGGATTTATCGGCCTTTAATCCATTCAATTCACCTAACACCAATTCCCGGCTAACCTGGATTTCACTCAATTCCTCCATCTCATTTGACCCCCGGTCCCCTGCTATTTCCGGCAGATTATTTATGTCTTCATTAGTGAAGACAGAACCAAAGTAGTTATTCAATTGGTCTGCCATGTCCTTGTTCCGCATGATCAATTTACCTGTTTCTGACTGCAAGGGACCTACATTTGTTTTAACTAATCATTTTCTCTTCACATATCTATAAAAACTTTTGCAGTCAGTTTTTATGTTCCCTGCCAATTTTCTTTCATAATCTATTTTCCCTTTCCTAATTAAGCCCTTTGTCCTCCTCTGCTGGACACTGAATTTCTCCTAGTCCCCTGGTAGGCTGCTTTTTCTGGCTAATTTGTATGCTTCATCTTTTGTTTTGATACTATCCCTGAATTCCCTTGTTATCCACGGATGCACTACCTTCCCTGATTTATTCTTTTGCCAAACTGGGATGAACAATTGTTGTTGTTCATCCATGCAGTCTTTAAATGCCTTCCATTGCCTATCCACCGTCAACCCTTTAAGAATCAATTGCCAGTCTATCTTGGCCAATTCATGTCTCATACCCTCAAAGTTACCTTTCTTTAAGTTCAGAACCCTTGTTTCTGAATTAATTATGTCACTCTCCATCGTAATGAAGAACTCAACCATATTATGGTCACTCTTGCCCAAGGGGCCACGCACAACAAGACTGCTAACTAACCCTTCCTCATTACTCAATACCCAGTCTAGAATAGCCTGCTCTCTCGTTGGTTCCTCTACATGTTGGTTTTGAAAACTATCCCGCATACATTCCAAGAAATCCTCTTCCTCAGCACCACTGCCAATTTGATTCACCCAATTTATATGTAGATTGAAGTCACCCATTATAACTGTTTTACCTTTGTTGCACGCATTTCTAATTTCCTGTTTGATGCCATCCCCAACTCCACTACTACTTTTAGGTGGCATGTACACACTCCCACTAGCGTTTTCTGCTCCTTAGTGTTTCGCAGCTCTACCCATATCGATTCCACATCCTCCAAGCCTTTCTATTGCATTAATCTCCTCTCTAACCAGCAATGCTACCGCACCTCCTTTTCCTTTCTGTCTATCCCTCCTGAATATTGAATATCCCTGGATGTTCAGCTCCCAGCCTTGGTCACCCTGGAGCCATGTCTCCGTGATCCCAACTATATCATATTCATTAAGAACTATCTGCACATTCAACTCATCCACCTTATTACGAATGCTCCTTGCATTGAGACATAAAGCCTTCAGGCTTGTTTTTACAACACTCTTACCCCTTCTACAATTATGTTGTAAAGTGGCCCTTTTTGATTTTTGCCCTGGATTTGTCTGCCTGCCACTTTTACTTTTCACCTTGCTACCTATTGCTACTACCCTCATTTTACACCCCTCTTTGCCAGAGGGGTGTAATGCATGATTGCATGGCGTAGACTTGAAGGGCCAAATGGCTTAATTCTGCTCCTATCACTTATGAACATGAACATAACAGTTACTGCTCCAACACAGCGCCGCCCAGGTACCTAGCTCTGTAATTTAATTGTTATAATGAATGATTGGAAACTAACAAAATCAACACAAATCTTCTAAGGGAGACACAAGAGACTGCAGATACTGGAACCTTGAGTATAAAAGCAAACTGCTGGAGGAACTCAGCAGGTCAGGCAGCATCTGTACGGAGAAATGGACAGTCAATGTTTCAGGTTGGACCCTTCCACAGACAGGACTCTAGTTTCCAAACCTTCAGTAAGGGTTTAACTGTGTTTTTGCATTATTTCAGGTTATTACAAAGTATAATATCCAAAGTCATCAGCAATGTAGAGGCAAACCAGTAAGCCTGGAGGCTCAGTATAAAGTCTAGATTGCCTAGTCCATCATGGGTACTAACCTCCCCACCATCGAAGGGATCTACAAGACTCCACTATGGTCCATTTACAGTAAACCCTCGTTATAACGGACCAAAACAGAGAGAATGTTGTCCGTTATTGCCGATGACTGCAGATAATGGTTAATAGATAAAAGGATACAAAATGCTGGAGTAATTCAGTGGGTCAGGATCTTTGGAGAACATGGATAGGTGACATCTGGACCATTCCTCAGACTGATTAATTCGGCGGAGTTACTCCAGCAGTTTGTGTCCTTTCACTTTAAAACCAGGCACGGTTGCCGTGAGGCAGCTTCCCCTCTCATCGCTTGCAAGGTGGACTCCTGGGGAGAAGGAGGAGGTGGAGGCAGCAGTGGGGGGTACAAGGAGGAGGAGTGGGAGGAAGAGGCGGACAAAACAGAGCGACTGGAGAAGCAGGCGGTAGTGGTCGAGTGGGCAGCGGATGAAGCCACAGCTGACAGCAAGAAAGAGCAGCAGGTGAGAGTGGCTCGCTGGTCCACCTTGCGAGCAGGGAGTCAGGTCGGAGGCCAGGGAGATGGAGGGAGACAGGTCATTCCAATCAAATTCAGTTTACAATGCCATCTGTGGCCGCTCAGGCAATATATATATACATATATACTGAACATTTGTTTTCTTTATTATGGTGTACTCGTTTACTATTATTTACTATGTTTAAAGTGTACTATGTTTACATATCTGTTGTGCCTCTGCAAGTAAGAATTCCATTGTTCCGTTTTGGGACATATGACAATAAAACACTCTTAACTCTTTACTCTCCTGTCCATTCAGAAAGAAGTCTGCCGTCCTTACTCCATGTAACTTCAGGCCAAAAACAATGAGATCGGTGCAAAACTTTCCTCTAAAATAACAGCTAAGTTTAACATTGATTGGAGATCATCAATTAATGGTCACTTTGGTAGTTTAAGCCTGGTTAACAGGAAGAAAATATTTTGCATTCTGATCACATAATATGTCACTTCACATCATCTCTACCCTTAGAAGATCTGTTTGCACCTCACAGAGAGATTTGCAACAGACTTTTACCACAGCTATCACTGCGCTACTCATTTATGGTGCCATAACACGAAAAAACAGAATTAGGAATATCAGTGTTGTAAATTCAGTTTTAGGTGATAAGTGATTTACTGTAGTTTCTGTTCAGCCTAGAAATCCCCATCTCCTAATATTAGAGATGCCTTGGGCAGTGAGGTTGAGATTTACACTGAGGTAATATAAATGCCTGATGAAATTCTCCAGCGCATTAATTAGTTACATTTAATTTTGTTAAATTGCAGGAGAAATTATTAGTTTGAAACACCTTCAACCAAAAGTGATGAGATGTGTGCAGACATATATAGTGCATAGAACACAACACAGTGTAGCACAGGAACAGCCCCTTCAGCTGACCATGTCTGTGCTGATTTATATGTATCATGTTAATGCCTAATGCTCAAAACATATTTCCACTCTCTAAAAATGTTACATTTCACAATTTGTTTTCATCAACTTGATTTACCTCCACCTCTTACTCAAGGTGAGAACAGAAACTAAATTGATTGTTTGATTAATTGATTGACTGAAAGATTGATTGAAGGATACAGCATAGAAACAGCCCAATGGCTCATCAAGCCCACTATGACAATTGATCCCACTTTCTCATCCATTCCTTACAGACCAGTGGCAATTTTGCAGAGGCTAATTAACCTACAAACCCATACATATGTGGGACGAAACAGGAGCACCTGGAAGAAATCCATGCAGTCACAGGGAGAACATGCAAACTCCACACAGACAACACCCAAGGTCAGGATCGAACCTGGTCTCTGCCGCTCTGCCCGCTGCACCACCATATCATTCATCGCTTCACACTCACACAGAAGTACCAATTATTTTTACCTGAGCTTTGTTGTTTCCCAGTCTGGCTTTCACTTGGGTCTCAGTGTCTTCCTCAGCTGCTTTCTTCTGAAGCTGTGGCCCTCTTCCAAAGAATATATAGTTAACGAATGCATACTCCAACAAAGCCAGGAACACAAAGACAAAGCAACCCATCAAGTAAATGTCAATGGCTTTGACGTAGGGGATCTTGGGAAGCGTTTCCCTAAGGTGAGTGCTGATGGTTGTCATGGTAAGTACAGTTGTGATTCCTGTAAAATAAGTCAAAATCAACATGAAATATTTAAAATCTCTATAACATTTAATAAAGAAACTTCCTTTGCATTCAACAGTGATCATTTCTGATAATGCGGTGACCTTAACACAAAACTAAATCATGAATGCTTTACCATGCTTTGAAATACAATCAAAGCATAACTGTGGAAAGATTAGGCGTGGTAATTTTGTCAATAAAGTGTGCTTTAACAAATGAAGAGAAATTTAAGAATGAAGAGGAAGTGAGAAGGAACAGGTCCTCGGTTTCTTCAACTCTCATTGACCAAGCTGAAGCAACAAAAGATTTGTGAGGCTAATGTCCGGGTATATGGACTCAAGAGTTTACAAACACAAAAACAGGCAGAAAGTACTGGAGTTACTCAGCAGGCCAGGCAGCATCTATGGAGGACATGGATAGGTGACGTTTGGGTTTGGAGCCTTCTTCAGCTTCAACTAAGCTTACAGACACAAAGCTAGGAATCTAAGATTGGAGGAGTTGAGTAAACTAGGGAATGACCTAATTCAGAAATACTGGCTGAGGGGAGTTTGCGCTGGTTTGAAGCAGAGATTTGGGATGAAATCAATTTCACAGAGGGAGGAGAGCACACTCTCGGTGGGAGAGCCCATCGAGTCAGCTCCAACCAGCGATCACTCCGTACACTAGCACCAACCTATACACTAGGGACAATTTATAACTTTTACCGAAGCCAATTAACCTACAACATACGTCTTTGGAGCGTGGGAAGAAATCAGAGTACCCAGGGAAATTCCACGTGGTCACAAAGAGAACATACAAAAAACTGTACAGACAGCACCCATAGTCAGGATTGAACCCTGGTCTCTGGTGCAGTAAAGTAGCAAATCTATCACTGTGCCACCCTGCTGGCCGTTGAGCCCATAAACTCTTTTACTTACATTAATCTTGGTGAAGACCTCAGGATAAGGATGTGCATGTGTGAGTAACATAACAAGGTGTTACTCTGAGAGGAAGCTTTCCAGCAACTAATGAACAACTCTATTGTTCTATTCTCTACCAACTGGCCTTCTAGAGCTATCAGCAGTGTTTGTTTCTGATATTCTGAATCTCTGCTCCAGTTCAGATATCCATTAAAGGACATAAAATGCTGGAGTAACACAGCAGGTCAGGCAGCATCTCTGGAGAACATGAATAGGTGATGTTACGGATCAACACCATTCTTCAATATCCAGTACTGAGATCCAAATTTCATGGCGCCTGTCTGTGGCGACAGAATATAATCAAATAGAGTTTTTCTCAGCTTACTTGGATAAAAGAAACAGCAGAAACCAACGCTGTAACCGGCAAGCTGTTAATGCTTTTAAAGGCATTAGCGCTATTGCGAGCTACCGACTGTAAGCGATTCCCCGATCGCCGGGGAATCCCCGCGGAGGAAACGGCAGAGTATCGCAGGTACTGTACCTGGAAGCACCGGGGAGACCTCCATGTTGCCTGAAAATGTGGCAGACAGGCAGGATCTCCCAGCAGCAACGGAGCTGGAGCTGCCGACTGTGAGGGAACCCCCGATCGCAAGGGGATCCCTGACCTGGCGCAGGCTCGCAGGAACAGTAAGTAGTACCTGGAAACACCGAGGAAGCCTTCATGGTGTCCGGAAACGTAGCCGATGGGCAGGACTTCAGGTCAGACTGAAGCGCAGGGGACTACGACCCCCACTCCCTTTCATCCTACTGGCCAACGTACAATCTCTAGGAAATAAAGTGGAGGACTTAAACCCCCAGCTCCCCAGACTCAGCAGTCCAGCCTGAAGGTTTCTCCATCCACTGTATGGACCGTACCCAGGCATCTGGGAAAGGGAGAGGAGAGGGCGTCTGCCTCATGGTCAACTCTTCGTGGTGCTCAGACATGGCAGTCCTATCTAACTCCTGCTCCCCACACCTGGAACATGTGTCGGTGATGTCCCGCCCCTTCTACCTACCGAGGGAATTCACCTCCATCATCCTGACCGAGGTCTACACCCCACCCCAGGCAGACGTCCGTCTGGCACTGGAGGAACAGCATGCTGTGGTCAAAAAGCACCAGACAGCTTACCCCGAGGCGTTTATCACCATAGCCAGGGACTTCAACAAAGCCAACCTGAAAAAATCGCTCCCTAACTTCCATCAACATGTCTCCTGGAGCACCAGAGGACCAAACACCCTCGACCACTGCTACACGACCATCAAAGAAGCCTATCGCTCTATCCCTCGCCCTCACAGGAAAATCTGACCATTCAGTGGTGCTGCTTCTTCCTGCCTACAGGCAGCAACTGAAGAAAGCACCCCCAGAGGAAGAAACCACCACGGAGCTGGTCTGGGGAGGCAGAGGAACAACTCCAGGACTGCTTGGAGTCTGTAGACTGGGCAATGTTCAAGGACTCAGCATCGGACCTGAATGAATACGCCACAGTGGTTACAGACTTCATAAGGAAATGTGTGGAGGACTGCGTTCCTACAAAAACCTTCCGAGTGTTTCCTAACCAGAAGCCTTGGATGAACCATGAGATCCGCAACCTACTTAAGACCAAAACCCGGGCATTCAGGTCTGGTGACGCAGAGGTGCAAGTAGTCCAGATACGACCTTGACAAGGCCATCAAAAAGGCCAAAAGGGACTTCTGCTCTAAGCTGGAGGATGAGACGGATGTTCGGCAACTGTGGCAGGGCTTGAATGCCATCACCTCCTAGGCAAAATCAGGAGGCAGCTCGAACGACGGCGAAGCATCACTCCCTGATGAGTTCAATGCGTTCTAAGCATGCTTTGATAGAGAGAACACTGATGTGCCTTCCCGAGCCCCCATTCGCCCTGACGATATTACAGTCACAGTCACAGAGGCCGACGTCAGAAGCTCCTTCAGGGAGGTGAACCCTCGGAAAGCGCCTGGACCTGATGGTATGCCCGGTTGAGTTCTCAAAACCTGTGCAGACCAACTGGCTGGAGTTTTTGCGGACATTTTCAACCTCTCAATTCTGAGGTCTGAGGTTCCCACCTGCTTTAAGAGGGCATCAATAATACCTGTGCCCAAGAAGAGTAAGGTGACGTGCCTCAATGACTATCGACCAGTGGCACTAACGTTTGTGGTGATGAAGTGCTTTGAGAGGTTGGTTATGGGGCATATCAACTCCTACCTTGACAAGAACCTCGACCCATTACAGTTCGCCTACCGCCACAGCAGGTCAATGGAGGATGCGATCTCATTGGCTCTCCACTCCACACTGGATCACTTGGACAATAAAACATTTACATCAGGCTGTTGTTCATAGACTACAGTTCGGCGTTCAATGCCATCATCCCCTCCAAGCTGGTTACCAAGCTCACGGAACTGGGTATCTGCGCATCCTTCAGCAATTGGATCCTCGACTTCCTCATCCACAGACCACAGTCTGTTCGAATTGGCAGAAATACTTCATCCTCAGTAACAATCAGTAAGGGAGCACCTCAAGGCTGTGTGCTCAGCCCCCTGCTTTACTCACTCTATACTCATGACTGTGTAGCCAGACATAGTGCGAACTCCATCATCAAGTTTGCCGATGACACCACTGTTGTTGGACGAATTACAGATGGTGATTAGTCAGAGTATAGAAGTGAGATCGACCGATTGACCAAATGGTGATTGCACAACAACCTGGCTCTCAACATCAGTAAAACCAAGGAACTGATTGTGAACTTTGGAAAGGGAAAGATGAGGACCCACAATCCTGTTTATATCAATGGGTCAATGGTGGAGAGAGTAAAAAACTTCAAATTCCTGGACATGCATATTTCTGAAGATCTTTCCTGGACCCAGCACACGGATGCAATTATATAGAAGGCACATCAGCACTTCTACTTCCTGAGAAGATTACGGAGATTCAGTATGTCGAAGAGGATTCTCTTTAACTTCTACAGGTGCACAGTAGAGAGCATACTGACTGGTTGCATCATGGCCTGGTTCATCAACTTGAACGTCCAGGAGCGGAAAAGACTGCAACAAGTTGTGACCGCTGCCCAGTCCATCACCGGCTCTGACCTCCCCACCATTGAAGGGATCAATCGAATTCGCTGCCTCAAAAAGGCAGCCAACATCATTAAAGACCCACACCATCCTGGCTTCACCCATTTCACCATTGCCATTGGGAAGAAGGTACAGGAGCCTGAAAACGGTAACATCCAGGTTCAGGAACAGCTTCTTCCCTACAGCCATCAGGCTATTAAACACGATAACAAATAAGCTCTGAACTACTACAGACTATTATTATTATTGCACTATATATGTTTATTTATTGAGTATGTGTATATATACACACTGAACCTTTTTTCCCCCCGTTATGTACTATGTTTACATATTCTGTTGTGCTGCAGCAAGCAAGAATTTCATTGTCCTATCTGGGACATATGACAATAAAACACTCTTGACTCTTGACTAGATCCCAAGCACAGACCCAGGTTACTGACTGTTAGATGAATACCTAGAGCAACTCTTGCAGCAGAAGCATCATAGTTGATCCAGAAGGAGACCCATGACAAAATTGTGATTAATGTTGACGGCATGTATGTCTGCAAGATGAAATAACCAATATTTCTTTTCAATCGAAAACTCAGCGATAGTCTTGGATAAGAACCTGAAATATGAAAAAAACATGTATTTAAACATAGATGTCACTATTTTCATTCCAAATAAATAATATTTTCATGTGCCACATTGAAACCTAAAATCTTTAGAGTCCATTTCACCATTCAATTAGATCATTGGTTATATACATCATTGCTCCATCTATTCACAGTCTCAGGACACTGAACACTCTGCCTGATAAAATCTTATGAATCTTATGAATATCATCTATTATTTCAAATTGACCTAATGTCAATAGCTTTCTGGGGATAACGAAGTGTTTCATGACATTACCTCTGAATGAATTAACTCTAAATTATTATAACATCTGCTTTGGGATTCCCAGAAGAAATAATCTTGTTATTTTAACAAACTCAATTAGAACATTCCTTAATCTTTATGTGTGTATTGTGTTCCTTTCACTTAGTATGGCTGTATGGTAACTCAAATTTAATTGTACCATAATTGGTTAAGTGACAATAAATGCGAACTCGAACTCGAACTCGAACTCGAACCCCTTCCCAAGAAGAGTGACTAATAGTACGTAAGGCCACAGAAAGTGAAAACCCTTGTAATGGGACAACTCCTTTTGAAGGTGGATCAAGTCTTGGCAGCCTGCTCAATGATCCAGGGCAGTTTAGAGCTGGTTTTGAAAATCCTGGCTGTTATGCATGGTCTGTGCTAAAAGGGACATAAACCCATTCTTGATTCATTTTCCCTTTGGCTAAAAGGCTCCATCATTTATCATATGGGTGAGTTTTTTAAAAATGAATGAAAAATGGGTGTGCTCGTTCCATCAGTCAAAGGTAGTTGTTTAATTAATTCTACAATGAATAGTTGGAATGAATCAATGTATTGTGTACCTGTCGAGGTCAAAAGGAAACGCTAAACATCTGTGGACTCATTACGCACGCAGCTAATTATTCACTGAATGTTTTGTAGGAGTAAAGGCAGAAAATTGCGGAAATATTCAGCAGGTTGACAGCATAGGTGGCAAGAGAAACAGAGTCAAGGGCCTGTCCCACTTAGGCGACTTTTTTCAGCGGACTGCCAGCGACTGTCAAGTTCGTGGCACTCGCCTAAAAAAACGGGAACTGGAACGGCGACTGTCAGAGTGGAACACGCGCACGCACACGCACACGCGCACACGCACACGCACACGCACACGCACACGCACACGCACGCACACGCACACGCACACGCGCACGCACGCACGCACACACGCACACACGCACACACACACACACACACACACACACACACACACACACACACACACACCAAAAAAAAAAAAAAAGGCGGGGGCCAGGGAAAGTGGGGGGAGCGCTGCCTGAAATTCACACGGTGCAAAGCCAAGGTGATTCAGACACACAGGTTAAGACGGCTAGCACAGTGTAAGGTAAATTCTTTAAAAGAGGGGGGAGAAGGAGTGGAGACACTTTTAAAAAGCCAGACAACTTTTAATAAGCAAGAGATACACAGCTATGAAATTCGGCAGGCATTTAACATTACCGGTCGGTTATCCTTGGTTCTGAAAACTCGTGCTTACGTTTTTCCCCCCCAATGAGCCAATGAAAATGCCCGGTCAGCAAAGGCGATTAACTAAAACTACCCATGACTACCTCGACTACCCATAACTACATGGCGTCCCCACTACAACTTCACCTATGACTACAGGATTATCAGTTTTCTCCATGGCGACCAATTTTTGTTGAAAAACATGTTGAAAAATCTGCGGCGAACATACTGAGGCCGCGACTAGTTCCCAGAATGCGGGAACTCCTCGCAACCATGAAGGGTTCACCAGAGACCACCAGCAAACATGTGGCGACCTTGTGGGGATCATGAGGCGAGCGCAGAGTCTCCTGCACTCGCCTAAAAAGTCGCCAAAGTGGGACAATCCCTTAAATGTTTCGGATTCATGAACCTTCAGCAGAACTTTGCATAAATACATTGTCCTAAAATGTAAACTCTTATTCTCTCTCCTCAGATGCTGCCTAACCTGCTGAGAATTTCGAGCATTTTCTATTTTTATTTCTGATTGCTAGCATCTGAAGTTTTTTTCTGAGTTGTGCATCTTGTTTATAGCAGCTAACAAATTCAAATTGTTTTAGAATAATTTTCAACTGACCCTTTGGCATCTATAATCCAGCAGAATCAATGGCTTTGATCTAAATGTTCACTTTAACCACATGTGATTTTTTTCTGTTACAAATCTCAAATTATGGAGCAAATAAATAAATGATGGGTCTTTGTCCCAAACATTATGGAGGGAACTGTAGAAGTTACATTTTAGAATTTTTGCTGATTGCTTCATGAAAGTCGATGCAAACATAAAAGGTTGGACTTTTCAAACAGCAGCAAAGTGAGTGATGCACTGGCACAGCATTCAATGCTCCTGCCTCAGCTTCAAGCAGCACAGTTCAAATTTGACCTGGGGTGCTGTCGATATGAAGTTTGCATTTTCTCCCTGTGATCACATGGATATCCTCCGGGTGTTAATATTTCCTCCCTCAATATTAAGAGATAACAATAGGACAGCAACTCTACCACTGCACCACTGTGCCGCCCATTCTTTAGACTGATTGTGCTGGGGGTGGGGGGGGAGGGGAAGCTGGAAGAGAGGAGGGGCAGGACAAAGCCTGGCAAGTAGTAGGTGGATACAGATGAGGGGGATTTTTGATAAGCAAATGGTTGGATAAAGGCCAGGGATGAAAAGACAGAAGGTGTGAGACAAAAGGATGGAAGAGTTGCAAATTGTGAAGCTAGAGGAAGGAATGTAGGTGGAAGAGGAGGAGGAAGGGAGAGTTAGATGAGAGTCGAGGTGGGGCACAAAGGAGATAGGAAATTAAAGATAAATGGTGGTCCGGGGGGGTGGGGGGAATTGCTAGTTAGCTGCAATTGGGGAATTCACTGTTTATATCGTCGGGTTGTATGCTACCTAAGCAGAATATGATGTGCTGTTCCTTCATTGTGCGTGTCGCCTAACTCTGGCAATGAGAAGCCCCAGGACAGAAAGGTCAGTATAGCAATGGGACAAAGAGGAGTTTAAATGGTTCGCATCTGGGTGATCCTGCAGACCACGAGCAAGTGCTCAATGAAACGGTCACTGAATCTACGCTTGGTCTCACCAATGTACAGGAGGCCACATCAAGAACATCTGAGGTTCTTCATCAGCTTCACAATTTCCAACTCTTCAATACATTTTTCTCACACCTTCTGTCCTTTCATCTCTGGCCTTAAAGAAGTGGCTCTAGAAATCGTGAATGCATTGGTGATAATTTTCCAATGTTATATAGATTCAGGATCAGTTCCTGTGGATAGGAGGGTAGCTAATGTTATTCCACTTTTTAAGAAAGGCGGGAGAGAGAAAACAGGGAATTATAGACCAGTTAGCCTGACATCAGTGGTGGGGAAGATGCTTGAGTCAATTATAAAAGATGAAATAGCCGCACATTTGGATAGCAGTAACAGGATTGGTTCGAGTCAGCATGGATTTACGAAGGGGAAATCATGCTTGTCTAATCTTCTGTAATTTTTTGAAGATGTAACTAGGAAAATGGACATGGGAGAGCCAGTGGATGTAGTGTACCTGGACTTTCAGAAAATATTTGATAAGGTCCCACATAGGAGATTAGTGGGCAAAATTAGGGCACATGGTATTGGGGGTAGAGTGCTGACATGGATAGAAAATTGGTTGGCAGACAGGAAACAAAGAGTAGGGATTAATGGGTCCCTTTCAGAATGGCAGGCAGTGATTAGTGGGGTACCACAAGGCTCGGTGCTGGGACAGCATCTATTTACAATATACATCAATGATTTGAATGAAGGGATTCAAAGTAACATTAGCAAATTTGCAGATGACACAAAGCTGGGTGGCAGTGTGAACTGTGAGGAGGATGCTATGAGAAAGCAGGGTGACTTTGACAGGTTGGGGGAGTGGGAAGATGCATGGCAGATGAAGTTTAGTGTGGATAAATGTGAGGTTATCCACTTTGGTATCAAAAACAGGAAGGCAGATTACTATCTAAATGGCGTCAAGTTCGGAAAAAGGGAAGTACAACGGGATCTGGGGGTCCTTGTTCATCAGTCTATGAAAGTAAGCATGCAGGTACAGCAGGCAGTGAAGAAAGCGAATGGCATGTTGGCCTTTATAACAAGAGGAGTCGAGTATAGGAGCAAAGAGGTCCTTCTGCAGTTGTACAGAGCCCTAGTGAGACCACACCTGGAGTATTGTGCGCAGTTTTGGTCCCCTAATTTGAGGAAGGACATTCTTGCTATTGAGGGAGTGCAGCGTAGGTTTACAAGGTTAATTCCCGAGATGGCGGAACTGTCATATGCTGAGAGAATGGAGCGGCTCGGCTTGTACATTCTGGAGTTTAGAAGGATGAGAAGGGATCTTATTGAAACATATAAGATTGTTAAGGGTTTGGACACGCTGGAGGCAGGAAACATGTTCCCGTTGTTGGGGGAGTCCAGAACCAGGGGCCACAGTTTAAGAATAAGGGGTAAGCCATTTAGAACGAAGACGAGGAAACACTTTTTCTCACAGAGAGTGGTGAGTCTGTGGAATTCTCTGCCTCAGAAGGTGGTGGAGGCCGGTTCTGTGGATGCTTTCAAGAGAGAGCTAGATAGGGCTCTTAAAGATAGCGGTGTCAGGAGATATGGGGAGAAGGCAGGAACGGGGTACTGATTGGGGATGATCAGCCATGATCACATTGAAAGGCGGTGCTCGCTCGAAGGGCCGAATGGCCTAATCCTGCACCTATTGTCTATTGTCTATTGTCTATTGCCTTTGTCCAACCATCTGCCCATCAACCCCCACCTCACTTGGGTCCACCTATTGCTTGCCAGGCTTTGTCCTGCCCCTCCTCTCTTCCAGCTTTCTCACCCCCCCACCACCTCCACTACAATCAGTCTGATAAAGGGTCCCAACCCGAAACGTCACCTATCCATGTTCTCCAGAACTGTTGCCTGATTCCAGCACTTTGCGTCTATTTTTGTAAACCAGCATCTGCAGTTCCTTAATTCTAAAGGAATAGGACTAATGGGATTGCACTGAGTGTGAACCCAGTCACCCGTGTGCTCTCCCTCCCTCTCAGTTGCTTCTCCTCTTGAAGCTCACAACCCACAAAGACCCAGGGCACCCTGTGGTGTGGACTTCTCCTTTTCTAATGTTGGTTGCTCTTGGAAGTCAAAAGAACCCCTGGCGTATCAAGCTAGTAATGCAGCCAATAACATAATTTTTTTTTTACAGTCACTGCTCTTTTTGTACTCTGCTTACAAGCACAAAATATTACCTGATAATTAATTAATTCAGATTTTGCCAGGATAACAGTGCAAATTTAGGCTATTAGTATATCTTTCATGTTAGAAATCCATTACGTTACTTTAGGTATAACTTTACTATGCATGGATACATGTTGAGCATCCTCTGCAACAGTTCCTCAATCACTGTAATAGGAATTATTTTTATTTATTGTCATCTCCCCAGTCTCCACTTGAGTTCTGCAAAAATACTGCAAAACTGATTTTTCCTCCTTTTTGCCAACCTGGTGGTTTGGATATTGAAACATGCATGCTGAGTTATGATTGTTTACTTATGTGGAGTAAATATATATGAAAATGATCACAACAGGAGGATTTACTATCATCTGAGAAACCTCTCTTCATTTCAGACCCTATTTTTGGGATGGTGGTAGTGGAGAACAGATTGACTGCCTCATCGGTCAATCTAATTTGCCAGAATTGTTAGCATTTTCTTTTAAGGAAGCTACAGGTAAAATTTAAAAGAGAACAAAAATTTGAATCTCTGTTGTCAATAAAATAAAACCTAGTAAATCACATTGAATTCTGTGCTTCTATTTAGCAAGGGCCGCAAGGAGAAACATGGTAATTATGGACCAGTAAGCTTATCATCTGTGGTAGGAAAGTTATTGGAGAGAATTCTGAGAGATAAGATATACAAGCATTTGGAAAGACAGGGGTTGGTTGGGGATAGTCAGCATGGATTTGTGCTTGGGAGATCATGAATTTGATAGGGCTTTTTGAAGAAGTAACAAAAAAGGTAGAATTTTTGTTTATCCTCCACAATCTATATTACTTAAAGACTGATCTTGACCATTTCCTGTTGTCCTGTATATTGATTTTAGAAAAAACGCTGCCACTTACGGCTGTGATTTTTGGCCATCTTACTCGGAGTCCCCCTCCGCTGCGCAGGACATGAGGATTTTTCCCATCGATGAAAAATAAAAGAGGTATTAGTGTTTTAAAAATGTTGAGATTCTCTCTCCTGAAGGCCACGCCCCTTCTGGAGGGACTATAAAACCCGGAAGTGTTGAGTGCCCCAATCAGTCTCTGCAAGATGGGGGAGCGAGTGGGTCACGTTCTCAGTCTGAGCTGTGAATAACACTGAACACATGTCTACTAAACTGTGAGTGGTTTTACTGACCTGTCAATGCTTTTAATGTGATTTGAAAATATAGTTTGGAAATGCTAAAGCTGTGTTGCCTTTGGTTTGGAAATGCTAAAGCTGTGTTGCCTTTGGTTTGGAAATGCTAAAGCTGTGTTGCCTTTGGTTTGGAAATGCTAAAGCTGTGTTGCCTTTGGTTTGGAAATGCTAAAGCTGTGTTGCCTTTGGTTTGGAAATGCTAAAGCTGTGTTGCCTTTGGTTTGGAAATGCTAAAGCTGTGTTGCCTTTGGTTTGGAAATGCTAAAGCTGTGTTGCCTTTGGTTTGGAAATGCTAAAGTTGTGTTGCCTAATTAAAGTTGCCTTGCCTAATTAAAGTTGCCTTGCCTAATTAAAGTTGCCTTGCCTAATTAAAGTTGCCGACTAATTAAAGTTGTCTTGCCTTCTATATAATTAAAAGTTTAATCTTGACCTCTTCCTGTTTGCGCTTTATATTGTTTTAGAAAAAATGCTACCACATACGGATGTGATTTTTGGCCATCTTACTCAGTCCCCCTCCGCTCATCAGGTGCTGAGGATTTTTCCCATCGATGAAAAATAAAAGAGTTATTAGTGTTTAAAAAATGTTGAGATTCTCTCTCCTGTCAATCACACCATGAAGGCCATGCCCCTTCTGCTGGAAGGGGGGATGGACTATAAAACTCAGAATTGTGGGCGTGGCTCAGTCTCTGCAAGGGAGGAAGGAGAGGTCACGACTCGCTGTCTTTAGTGGCCTTGCACCCTGCTTGAAATGGTATGAAACGGCACTTGAATTTGGTGGCCTTGCACCCTGCTTGAAGTGGTAAGAAACTGCACTTGAATTTGGTGGCCTTGCACCCTGCTTGAAAATGAATTTTAAGGAATAGCTGTGAGTCAACTGCCAGCCCAGCAGCCGTGAGTGAGTGAGCTGCCAGCACAACAGGCTTGAGTGACTGAGCCATCAGCCCAATAATCCATTCGGCCCACAATGTCCATGCTAGCCCCCTGGAAACCAGTCCCTTCAGCCCACAACACCCATACTAGCGCTCCCGGAAGCCCCCCCCCCCCACTGTCCACCAATATTGGAATTGGTGGAGAGGTGGAATATTGCGTTGGGGGACCAGCCCACCCGTGTGATGCTGGGACCCAACCGTAAAACCGTCAAGTTGCACGACATACACGCTGACATACGCTGTCATGCGGTTGACGCACGGTTAGGGTTGAGGCTGTAAAATATTCTTCCTTCAATGCAGGGATTTTAAACATTAATATATTAAAATTAAACAATAAAATCAATTGTGCAAATGAAAAGATATCTGAGTCGTTCAGTTTTATTTATCTATGTATTGGTCCGCTTCCATCCCTCCTTCTCCACTCCCCCCCACTCCCAAAGTCTGCATTTATCCCATAGTCAATGTTACTAAAACAGATGATGTGGCCTTTGTGCAGTACTATTAGTGGGATCTAGCTGTCACAGGCATGGATGCACAGACATCCAGCTGTCACAAGCACAGGCACAGGTTGGAGAATGGGAGAAGGGGATGTGAGGGGAGGGCGGGAGTGGAGTGGGGAGAAGGGAGGAAGAGGGGGGAAGGGAAGTAGGGGGAGAGGGGAGGGAGAAGGGAAGGGGGAGTGGAGATGGAGGGATAAGGGGGGAAGAGGGGAGAGGGGAGCTCAGTCTACATTCACTGAATCAATCCCTGTGAAAGTTATAGAGACGGTGATTGCATCTGGAAGCGGAGCAATACATCTATAAATAAAACTGAATGACTCAGACATCTTTTCATTTGCATAATTGATTTTATTGTATTAATTTTAATATATTAATGTTTAAAATCCATGCATTGAAGGAAGAATATTTTACAGCCCATCTGTGGTCCCTAACCCCAACACTAACCCTAACCCTAACCGGGCGTCACCCACAGGACATGTTGTGCGCCCTGTCACCCACGTGTGACAGGGCGCACAACATGATGAGACTCCCAAATGTCGCCCTAGGATTTTGAACATTCCAAAATCCTGGGGCGACAGGGAAGCACCGCACGTTACCGCACGTCACTGCATGTGTCACCACCCCTCACCACGCGTCAAGCCCGCATCACGCCCGTGTCATGACCCGACCACGACACGACAACCTTTTTTTAGGCTGTCGCCATAATGTTGACCAAATGTCGCCCAAGTGGGACAGGCCCTTGAGTTTGCATCGATGGTTGTTAAATAAAGTGCTGATTTACAAGAGCAGAAAACAAGAGCAAAAGAACAGATGCTACTGAGTTCCTCCAGCACTTTGATTTTTGCTCTTATGACTTTCTGATTAACAAGAATTAGAGTTCTAATTTTCACGATCATGGACATCTCTGTTTCCCTCAAATATCCACTGGGTTTGCCTACAAAATTCTCCCATAGTGTCTGGTGGTATCAAGCCATATAGTGATTTGGCACAGGAATTTTCACTGTTAAATGGATTTGCCTTGCATCCAATTTAATCCAGTAAAATAGTTACACTAAATACCAGTTTCTATCTGAGACTTTAGTTATCGTGAACAGTCACATGGAAGTCAGCAACTTAAATTGTAGCAACTACTTTCCATCAAATTGCTTACCTGTGGCAAAAACTGCTCTCTTTGATACTAGTTTGTGCTCGACAATGGAAAACTGTGGCAGTTCAATCTTCTCCACTCCTGTGACTGCATAGTTACCACCTGTCCACTGAAATTCAATGTCATCTGTTGTGTACCCATCTAGAAAACAGAACGGATGAATAAAACTATTGGCAAAGAATTGGAAAAACTTTCACAAAAGCAGTAAGTCTCTTTAAATGTTTTGTCAATGCTTGGAAAAATGAAAACTTTTATTCGTTAAATGTAGCAACGAAGTGAAAGTTACCAGCAGTACTGCGGTTACTGTGGCAACTGGCTCAGTGGCAACAGGCCTTTCTTTGAAGCAGGAAATTGTGGTCCATGTCCCACTCCACAGAGCTGAACACAAACAGGTGACTGTCACAACTATGAAGCACTGAGGACGTGGAGTCGCCTCTTGGATGAAATGTTAAACAGAGGCCAGTTCTGCAATTTCAACTGGATATAAGAAGTATTTTAACAATGTTTTGAAAAGGAGCTACAAACAATGTCCCATGAACATACTTATTAGGAGCAACTCGTACACATTAAATTCTTAAGGGACTGAACAGGCTAGATGCAGGAAAAATGTTCCCAATGTTGGGGGAGTCCAGAACCAGAGGTCACAGTTTAAGAATAAGGGGTAGGCCATTTAGGACTGAGATGAGGAAAAACGTTTTCACCCAGAGAGTTGTGAATCAGTGGAATTCTCTGCCTTAAAAGGCAGTGGAGGCAAATTCACTGGATCTTTTCAAGAGAGATATAGCTCTTAGGGGTAACGGAATCAAGGGATATGGGTTAAAGGCAGGAACGGGGTACTGATTTTGGATGAACAGCCATGATCATAGTGAATGGTGGTGCTGTCTCAAAGGGCCGAATTGCCTACTCCTACACCTATTTTCTATGTTTCTACATTTCTATTAGGAGCAACTCGTACATATTAGGCCACTTGCTCCATCAAGCTTGTTCTGTCATCCAAGAAGTTCATGGCTTAACTGGCTGTAACCTTAGTTTCACATTCATGCCTTTCCCTGGTAACCTTTTACTCCCTTGATTATCAAGAATTTGTCTACTTCTGCCATAAAAATATTCAGCCTCTGATTCCATTGCCATTTGAGAAAGTACAAGGCCTGTCTCACGAGTTTGCGGTCATTGGCGGTGAAACAGGAAGTATCTACCGCTCGTGGACTGCCAGAGGTCGCGGGTTCGGTCAAACGCACACTGCCGGGGCCGTGCGCCGTTGGTCCCAACACCGCACGGTGCTCACAAAAAGCCAACAATGTTGAAAAATCTTTTCCTACCGCACAGCAGCCGCCAGTGAGGCACGAGTGCGACACGGGCACCGCCACAGCCGCCGCCAGTGCGGCACGAGCGCCGTGAGTCAAACTTTCACCGCCACAGCTGCCGCCAGTGAGGCACGCGTGCGGCACGGGCACCGCCACAGCCGCCGCCAGTGAGGCACGTGTGCGGCACGGCCGCCGCCACAGCCGCCGCCATGGCGCCGCGATCACCACTACCGCCGCCACAACCCCGCGGTCCGAAAGACGTCATCGCATAGCGCGTCGCGTTGCGCGATGACGTCATCGCGTAGCGAGTCGCGTTGCGTGATGTCGTCATCACCCGACGCCACAAGCTCGTGGAACCGGCCGTACGGAGATCACTCGGCCCCCGCGCAGCATCCGTGCGGCGCTCTCGCAGTTGACGTGCGGTCCCCTCTTCCGGCGACGCCGCGCTTCACCGCCAATGACCGCAAACCGGTGGGACAGAGCCTTACCAAAGACTAACAACTCCCTGAAAGAAAAACTCTCACCTCATCTTTATTGCACACTAATGGCTTCCCAGTGATCCTGGCTATTTAAAAAAAAAAAAATTCTTTGTGCAAATTTCCATAACAGATAATCTGGTCATTATCCACACTGAAGGTTGCGGGAGACATTTGTGTCCAATTTGGCTGCTGTGTGTCTCAGAAGTGTGAATACTCCTTAAAAAAAGTCCAGGACTCTGGTTTATTGCATCTGTCGGAAAAAAAGCTCAGAGAATTGCTAAGGACAAACTGCACCCCCTCCACATACACCTGGATCTCCTGCCATCAGGCAAGAGATATCGCAGCATCAAAGCCCGGACTACAAGACTGCTAAACAGCTTCCTGCCATATGCTGTGAGGCTGCTAAACAGCCACTCTGTACTCATAGTCACCTGATTCTGCGGCTTGGCACGGACACTATAATAACTGGCACTGGCCACTTCGATAACTAGCACTGGCCACTCAAATCAGGCACCCCGGACATGTTTATGATTGGTCTTACTGTATTTTAACGTTGTTTTTATCTATTTTAACTTTATACTGTTCCATCAGGGACTGGATTGGTTTTTTTTAGTGTTATGTGTGAAATGTTTTAAAATTCATGTGCGATGCTCCGGTATTCCCTGGGAAACGTCTTTTCGTTTTGCACTGTACAACTGTTGCTTGCAAGATGACAATAAAGGAATTGAATCTTCGTAATTGTTAATGTTTTAATCTCCACCGTGATTCACTCACCTGCGACCAAGAGTATGTGAATGCTATTGGTTTTGATTGTACAGTCAGATGCGCTACTCCCCAAATGGTAAACCTCCTCCAGAAGATTATGGAGATTTGGATATTCCATCAATCAATTAGTAATTACACTTTTTGAACAATTATCACAGAAATCAGAATGGTATGATTAATGGTTATCAGTGAATCTGTCAGTGTTTCTGTTTCTCATAAAGAAATGCGGTTCCTTTACTTCAATTATATCAAACTAATCTTTCTTGTCTTTTTCTGAGAACATTTCAGATTATTAGAGGCAATATGTTTTAGAATCCCCTAGGTTCCTAGGTTTAGGACTGAGGGAAAATAGGTGGAAACCATCATATCAGACTTATGTTCTGACAAATGTCCTAGAATTTCTTGTGGCTTCGACAAAAAGCAAAGTAGGTCCTGCCTAATTTTTACACAAACCGAAAATGCCCCGACAGATCTATATCTTTCATTCATTTGTTCTATATCTCTTTATATCACCGTCCATATCTCTCATTTCCCTTTTCTCTGACTCTCCGTCTGATGAAGGGTCTTGACCCAAAACATTACCTATTTCTTTTCTCCAGAGATGCTGCCTCACCTGCTGAGTTACTCCAGCTTTTTGTGTGTGTACTCCAACAGAGGGTCATCTATCTAAATACAGGACTATCTGCTGCCTTGTCCACCAGCTTCTGATCTCCCATCCCCATTTCCTTTATATTCTACTTTCTCCTCCCTCCTGTTCCCTTCCACCTATATTCCTCCCTCTGGCTTTACATTTCACTACTCCTCTTCTCTTCTCATCTAACACCTTTTGTCTTCTTTTGACCTCAAGCCTTTGTCATTTACTCCACTCATCTGCCAATCAATTCCCCCTCTCCTGTGTAGGAAGGAACATCAGATGCTGGTTTAGGTCGAAGATAGACATAAAATGCTGGATTAAATTGTCGGGACAGGTAGCATCTCTGGAGAGAAGGTGACGTTTTGGGCCGAGACTCTTCTTCTAACCCTTCTCCTGTATCTACGTATATATCCTGCCAAGCTTTGCCTCGCCCCCACGTCTCCTTCGCACCTTTCACCCCCCTACTACAATCTGTCTGAAGAAGTGTCTTGCCCCACAATGACATTTATCCATTCCCTGCACATATGCTGTCTGACCTGCTGAGTTCCTCCAGCACTTGGTGTTTTGTCTAATGATAACATTTTGTTTTGTTGCACAATTCAGTTTAGATCTTTGAAGCAATTGACATAAAGTTACTTGGCAAGTTTAGTTATGCTGCATTTGGGTTTGACCAAATGGTAAGTAAAAATTTCATTCTTGATATGCAAAATTGGTTGTCTGTTTCTTGCTGTTTCCTTCAGTATCTATGATCATGCTTATTTCTAATTCTTGTTTGTTTTTACTCAGTCATCCAAGCGTTCCTGTAATTTTGTATCTGTACGCCTAGTTTTCTCATTGAGTCATACAGCATGGAAACAGGCCCTTTGGCCCAACTTGGCCATGCTGACCATGATACCCCCATTTACTCTAATCCCACTTGCCTGCGTTTGGCCCATATTCCTCCAAACCTTTCCTATCCATTTAGCTGTCCAAATGTTTTTTTTTAAATGTTATTATAGTACGTGCCTCAACTCCTCTGATAGCTCCTCTGGAAGGTTGCTCCACATACCCACCACCCTCTGTGTGGAAAAAGTTGCCCCACAGGTTCCTGTTAAATCTTACCCCTCTCACATTAAACCTATGTCCTCCTGTTCCCGATTCCTCTACTCTTGGTAAAAAACACTGTGCATTTACTCTTTGAAGAGTTTTAAAAAAGTGATGTTCCTTTCTTATTACATTTAAATAGAAATTCAGCCTTGGTTATGTGCTCAACAATGTATGTTTTCATTTCCTTACAAAATTATTAAAGTGAATGTAACAAAGCCCAGCTGCTGCTGTATGAAGGCATTCGTTATGCAATCAAGGACAAATCTTGTCAAACAATTTACAGCCCTGTTTTTTGTGTCCCCATACACCCATTCTGGAAACTGATCTGCATTTCTTCTAAACCTGTGAAGTTATTACATTGATTCTCTCTTGAAGTTTGGAAGAAAAGGGATTTCCATTTAAAGAACATCTCTCACATTATCAGCCCATCACAAAGAATTGTCCTTACTTGTCTTCACATAGTATCTTGGCAGACTTTACTTCCATGAGAGAATAGATAATAGATAATTGATAATAGAGAATAGATAAGGTTGACGCAAGAAACTTCAGATGCTGGTTTGCCAAAAAAAAGAGACGAAGAGACATAAAGAACAATGAATGAAAGATAATGATTTCTTCTGGGTGCAACCTTCCCTCCATTGATGAACTGTACACTGCAAGGGCCATGAAGCGAGCAGGCAAGATCATCTCTGACCACAAACTCTTTGAATCACTTCCCTTTGGAAGGCGACTCCAGACTGTCAAAGCTGCCACAGCCAGACATAAAAACATTTTTTTCCCCACGAGTAGTTGCTCTACTCAACAGCCAAAAATCTGTAGCCTCCCTTTGATCTGGTATTGTGTTGGTTCGCATGCTTGATCAATGGTGTTTTATCATTAATGTTTTATTATTATTAATGTTTAGTGTTTTCTGAGTCATTCGTAACTGTCACTGTATGTCATGTTGTTACTTTTGGGCGGAGCACCAAGGCAAATTCCTTGTATGTGAATACTTGGCCAATAAACTAACTTACTTACTTAACTTCTGGTAGCCCCGGCATTCTCTCGCTCTCTATCCCTCCCCAACCCAAGTCACACTAGCTTTTCATTTTCACACAACAAACAGCCAACAATGGCCTGTTTTCTTTATCATCATTACTTTTTTGCATCTTTCATTCATTGTTTTTATCTCTCCACATCATCGATTATATCTCTCGTTTCCCTTATCCCTAACCAGTCTGAAGAAGGGTCTCGACCCGAAACGTCACCCATCCCTTCTCTCCAGAGATTTTGCCTGTCCCGCTGAGTTACTCCAGCTTTTTGTGTTTATGGATAGATGATGTTTCAGGGGTGGGCCCTTCTTCAGACTGGGTTTGAAGAAGAGTCCTAACCCAGAACACTGTCTATCTATGTTCTCCAGAGATACTGCCTCTGAGTTTGGAGCAAATAAGTTTGATTTACCATCTCATTTGAGATATGGAACCTCCACCCATGTAGCACCACTTTGCTCAATGTGCCCACTACATTATGTGCTGAAATCCTTGAAGTTTGGCCTGATACCCTAGCAATATGAATCTACAACAAGAGCAAGAGTGATACATGTGAACTGGAGGTGTCATCTGCTTTAACTCTTATCTTCAACTCTAAATTTGTTTTATTTAAAATAAACATTAGTATGTTGTATTTTTACTGTGCAAGCTCTATCTTGTGGAACACTGTGAAACACTGGTCACCACTATTCAGACCTGCCACTGGTATTGTCTATTGGTATTAGGATTACTTGCCATTACCAATTGATATTTTTTTCTTGTGGTTTCCTTGGGAAGATGGATCTAATTATTATTTACGAGGTGATTCCTGTGGGAGTTTGGTTGGAACCTTGGTGAAATAGTATGGCTTACAATGTTTCTCGTTGGGATTGGTGAGTTAAACTCACCGCAGCAGAGAACCCTAGTGTGCGTCAGGACATTAGATCAGAAAATTATCATCAGATATCACGTTTTACCAATGCTGATTCTGGGGCACTTGGGGATTCCCAACTGATATTTTGCCGTACGATTATTCCTCCTAACCCAACGTACCCATTCCCATTACTCTTCCTATCTCTTCTAAACGATTCTGTCATCTATCATGTCACAAAATGACATTTGTTAAAACTTTTAACTACCATTTCTAATCCCTATGTATTAGATCTCTCCAGTCGTAGGACATAGAACCATACTGCACAGGATCAGGCCCTTCAGTCCATGGTGTCTGTGCCAATCATGATGCCAAATTAAACAAATCCCTTCTGCCTGCACACAATCCATATCCCTCCATACCCTGCATGTCCATGTGTCTATCTAACTAACTGTCTCTTAAATGCCATAATCATATCTTCTCACACCATCAGCCCTGGCAGCGCATTCCAGGCATCCATCGCTCTCTGTGTAATAAAACTTGCCCTATGCATATTTTTAACATTGTCCTCCTCTCACCTTAAAGCTGTACACTCTAATATTTGAAAAATTCCACCCTAGTAAAAAGGCTCTGACTACTCTACCCTATCTATGCACCTTCTTCCCCACAGCCATCAGGCTATTAAACACAACAAATAAGCTAAGAGCTCTGAACTGCAAAAAGACTATATTATTATTTGTTATTTGCACTGTATTTGTTATTTATTGAACTTTTTCTTTTATTTCCCATTATATACAATGTTTACATATTCACATATTCTGTTGTGCTGCAGCAGTAAGAATTTCATTGTCCTGTCCGGGACATATGACAATAAAACACTCTTGACTTGACTCTTGACTTGACCTCATAATTTTATAAACCTCTATCTGGTCTCCCCTCAGCCTGTAGTAGAAACAATCCAGCTTTGTCAAACCTCTCCTTATGCCCTCCAATCCAGATTGCACCGTAGTAAACCTCATCTGCATCTTTTCCAAAGCCACATTCTTCCTCTAATGGAGTGATCAGAGCTGCCACAATATTCCAAATGTGGCCTAACCAAAGTTTTATAAAGCTGCAACAGGACTTCCTGTGTCTTATACTCAATGTATGAGACAGATGGTCAAACATCCTTTATCCTTTATCCTCCTTTATCCTTTCTCCTTTATCTTTATCTGTTTCCTTTATCGTTCTATCTACTTGAGTTGCTATTTTCAGGGAGCTATGGATTTAGACCACAAGGTCTGTCTGAACATGTATGCTGTTAAGGGTCCTGGCATTAACTGTATACTTACATTTGACCTCCCAAAGTACAGCACCTCACACTTACTCAGCCAAAACTCCATCTGCCATTTGTATGTCCAAGTCTGTAACTGATCTATGTCGTGCTGCATTCTTTGACAGCCTTCTTCATTGTCCATACTCATTCAATTTTTGTGTCATCTGCAAACATACTAACTGACCCATCTATGTTTTTGTTCATCATTTATATATATCACAAACAACAGACTACCATGTAACCCTAGACCCCATACATATGACTTCCCGTGTCTTACAGTCAAAGTCCTGATAGATGAAAGCAAGCATACCATGTCTCCTTTATTATTCTAACTACTTGGGTTGCTAATTTCAGGGAGCCAAGGACTTGGATCACAAGATCCCTCTGTACATCAGTGCTATTAAGGGTCCTTGTCTTCTCGATCAGCCTACCATAAGGGAGCTTGGCAAATGTCTTACTAAAGTACATGTAGACAACATCTACAGCCCTACTCTCATGAATCATCTTTGTCTCCTCCTCAAAAAAAATCAATCAAGCTTTTATGACATGACCATCCAACAAAAACCATTAAATAAAACACAAAATACTGGAGTAACTTGGTTGGTCAGGCTGCATCTCAGGAAGACATGCGCGGTTGATGATTCGGGTTGGGACCCTTCTTCAGACTTCTCCACAAACCATGTTGTCCCTAATTAGACCATTTTCTTTCAAATACAAGTAAATCCTATCCCTTAAGGGCCTGTCCCACTTTGGCGTCATTTGCACGTCATTTACGCGACAGGTCGGTAGTGACTGTCGCGCGAAAATTGTCTAGCAGTACGATTGTCGCGCGCCAAGTGCTCTTGAGGGCCCTGCTTCTTTTGGGAGCCATTTGCGATGTCGTTCGTACATAGTCCGATCTCCATGGCAAGGATTTTCCCAGTGAAATAATTTCAAAACTACGCGCGCTTTATACCCGGGTGGTCACGTGGTGCGGCACTCAAATGACGTGCAAATAGCGCGCCGATGGCTTACGGGCGGCGCATGGTTACGGACGTCGACGCACGGTGACGCATAATAAATTAGCATAGGCAATGTTCGTGCGTCACCGTGCGTAGCCATGCGTCACCAAGCGCTACACGTACACCATCAGTACGTCAGCATACGCCATCAGTACCTCAGCGTGCGCAAGGGATAGGTCACGCAGGTGTGGCGCGAGGATTTTGAGCATCCCAAAATCCTGGGGCGCCGTGCGTTACCGCGTGTCACTGCATACGCCATCACGCCTCACCACGCACCATGCGTGCGTCACGACGCGCCAACCTATTTTTAGGATGTCACGTAAATGACACGCAAATGACGTCCAAGTGGGACAGGCCCTTTATAATCTTCTCCACTAGCTTCCAGTATGGTTCTTCTTTTAGATATCAGGAACCTTATTCCTTCTTGTTAATTCTTTTTAAAATATTTTTATCAATGTTTGCAGAGAAAAGTAATGTTTTCTCATTTCATTAATATGGGAAAATTAATCATCAGTCCTGTGGGAAGTGTTACCATAAGTGTACAATTTCTATATTGGCTCTCAGAAAAACTGGTTTCTATATATTCAGCCCAAACACACAATTTAAATAGAGCAGATTTTCAAAAGTGTGACAAAAAAAGCTGGAGTTACTCAGCGGGATAGGCAGCATCTCTGGAGAGAAGGAATAGGTGACGTTTCGGGTCGAGACCCTTCTTCAGTGTGATAGTGCAAAATAAAATCTGATTGTTACAACTGCAGGAAATAATTCAGCTTTCAAAATGGCAATGAATTTATCCAAGAAGGCAAAATGAATCAAGATTTTTTTAAAACGTATTAATTTCAAGTTATATCTCAAATCAGTCAATGAGTCTATCTTAAGAAAGAAAACACAACTTGTACAGGTTCGACCAATCAAAATTAATTTGCATAATCAACAATCTTTACTCCTTCACAAGGTCAGGATTGTGATCATTCATTGAATATTTGTCAATGTACAGGTTTATTCACAGACCTAATAATGGAGCAAGTTATTGCAGCTTATACAAGACCTTGAATTCCAGGCATGCTTGGGTGAGCAAATGAGAGGAAATATTTGCAACAAGTAACAGGCAGATAATAGCCATTTTCAACAAGAGAAATCTAGTCATCTCCTCTTGAATGACATCCCTATCAATTAGTGTTTCACTGTCATTCTCATGGAGATCAACCTTAATTAAAGCTGAATGGGCCCAATTATACCAAAATATTGCTGCAAAACATGGCACCGGGTGTAACATATCTCCTGACACTTAAACATCTCATCACTATTTATAAAGCACAAGTCAGGAACCTGTAGGAATATTATCTACATGCTTGGATGCATGCAGCCACAGTAACACTTAAGGATTTCAACATCTTTCAGAAGACCATTTTGCCTGATCGGCAGTGGTTCATTATGCAGCCTCCCATTACTCTTCTATTGTGGCTGAGATATTTACTGTCTACGAGTTGCATTGCAGCATATTTGTTTCAATAACATCCATCTCTGCTATGAACTCTTCCTTAAAGAAGGATGAGCAGCATTTAGATGGTAATGGCAATTACTCCCACATTCAATTCCAAGTCATGTACCATCCTGAATTGGCTGTATATTTTTCCTTCTTTCATTGCCAGAGAAAGTCATTCCTGAATGTTCAGACTATCACCATCAAAGCAGTAGCATTAGCACAAAGACAGTGAGGAAATGGGAAAATGTCCATAATGAGTTGGGAACAGAAATATATGTAGCCTTGTCAGCGATAACCACATCCCAACATGCCATGTTGCTACCCATAATACAAATGCTCCTTGGAAAAACAAACGCTAAACTACAAAACCTGTGATGAATTGTGAATCTGGGAATCAAAAAAGTTCATTATGGCATTGGCAGAATGTTAACAAATATTTTATCTATCTATCATATAGTTATTAAAAGTCTGATCTTGTACGTGTGTATATGTGTATATGTGTGTGTGTGTGTGTTTATGTGGTTGTCTTTACATCTTCGCAAAAACACTATGCGGTAACAATAACATTTTTACATATTCTGATTGACATATTTACCCTCGAGGCCGGGATAACCTTATCTGAAAATGTTATGCTTTATTTCTCAACTTTTCTCGACTTGTTACTAATCAAAAGACTAAAAAGGACTGAAATTAAAACCACCAGCTTCAACTGATGACGTCACAATGGCTCTACTAGCAGTGATCAGCCTCAGTGAAGATTTCATCCTATATTTGACATGTTAATTGCAATAAAAGCTTTAAAAATGGCAACTTTCACAAGATTTTTACATATTCTGATTCACATTTCCCCCCTCTAGGCAGAGAACACTTTCACTGAACAGTTTATGCTTTATTTCTTGACATTACGATTAAAGTTAAAAAAAATCAAAATACATTGAATTTCAAACTGACCAGCTTCAACTGATGACGTCACAATGGCTGGACTAGCAGGGGGGGTGAATTGCTATTGCAGCATGCAAGACAATTGTAATTGGAATTTTCTTTTAAAGAGCACTGCTGAGGGAGGCAAGGGGAGTGCTGGAATCTTATGTTCAGGGACGACTTGAGTTGGACGACCACGCCTCCCGTGGGGGCTATGGGTAGGGAATGGGTGCATTGGGGGAGCAGACCCAACTGGTCTGCACTTGGTCTAGTATACTTATAAAACTCTCATCTTGTATGTATGTGTGCGTGTATGTGTGTGTGTGTATGTGTCTTTCTACCTTCGTCAAAACGCCACGCACTAGCGCAGACATTTTCAGATTTTTTTTTTTAATTTTAATTTTTAATTTTTAATTTATTAGAAGTACATTACATTACAACCACATACATTAGTACTCGTCACATATATCTTCTTACAATTAATGTACTCCGTTTGTTTTTTACACTAATAAAGGGAAAGGATGAGATTGAGAGAAAGAAGAAAGTGAAGGAAAAGGTGAAAGTGTAAAAAACGTGACAACAAGAAAGAACGATGACCCTATAAGAACGAAATTAAAAACAAAAGAAAAAGAGTTAAGAAATAGACCCTAGAAAAGAAGAAGAAAGAGAAAGAGGGAAAAGAGAAAAACAAATAGTTTTTGTAAGCATCATGCAAATGGGACATACCAACTCTCCAACTTTCATCCCCCCTTACCTGACCTCAGTTGGAGGAAATGCACCTCATATTCCGCTTGGGCAGTCTACATCCTGGTGGCCTGAACATTGAATTCTCCCAATTCTGCTAGCCCTGGCTGTCCCCTCCCCTTCATCAGCCATCTGGTTGTCTCCTCCCCTCCCCCAGCCCTTGGGCTCCTCCTCCGCCTTTTCCTCTTTTCCTTTCTTCTCCCCACCCCCTATCAGTCTGAAGAAGGGTTTCGGCCCGAAACGTTGCCTATTTCCTTCGCTCCATAGATGCTGCTGCACCCGCTCAGTTTCTCCAGCATTTTTGTGTACCTTTGAAATCCACATGTTTATAGTTGGTATTGGAGCCTTTTTCCAAAATTTTAGGATTAGCTTTTTTCCAGTTATTAACCCATAGTCTATTAGTTTCTTTTGGAACACATTTAGTTCTGGACCATCTTCCGTTATTCCGAAGATAATCCATTCTGCTTTGGGTATCAGTTTTATTTTAAATAATTTTGTAAAGATTTCAAAAATGTCAATCCAATATTTTTGAATTTTTTTACAGAAAACAAATGAGTGCGCTATAGTAGCTTCTTGAGATTGACATTTATCACAGATGGATGATACATTTGGGAACATTTTATGGATTTTAGTTTTGGAATAATATAATCTATGTAAAATTTTAAATTGTATTAAAGTGTGTCTTACATTAATCGAACATTTATGCACGTTTAATAGGTGTTCATTCCACCTTTCCTTTGAAATTTTAACAGCTAATTCTTGTTCCCAGTCTCTTCTGATACCTTCCGTAGATGGTATTTCTACATTTAAGATAATATTATACAAATATGATATTAAGTTTGCTGATTCAGCTTTTATCTGCATTGCATCATCCAATACACCTGCTGGGCTATTATAATGATCTTTTGTATATTTTTTCAAATAGTCGCATATTTGAAAATATTTAAAATATTGATTATTTCCGAGTTTATAATTTATTTGTAATTGTTGAAATGATAGTAATTTTCCAGTTTCATACAGGTCACCGAACGTTTTAATTCCTAGTCTATCCCAGTGTGTGAAAGATTTATCTATAATAGAGGGATTAAACGAAGGATTACTAACTATGGGAGATAAAAGTGATAGATTTCTTAATTTTAAATTTTGTTTTATTTGTTTCCAAATTCTGATTGTGCTATGTATAATTGGGTTCTTATTATAATTTATGTTATTCAGTTTCATTGGTGAGAGGAGGATCGCTCCAATGTTTCCAGAGGAGCAATCCTCTCTCTCCATTACAATCCAGTCCACTTGCTGGGCAGAGTTATCCATCAGTTGAATCATATTTTTAATATTTACTGACCAATAATAATACATGAAATTAGGTAGTGCTAAGCCCCCTAATACTTTAGGTTTGTTCAAGTGAGTTCTTTGTATTCTATGTGATTTATAGTCCCATATAAAATTAGTGATATCTGAGTCCAATTTAAAAAAAATCTTCTTTGGTAGGTATATAGGAATCGATTGAAATAGGTATAAAATTTGTGGTAGAAAAATCATTTTTATTGCATTTATTCGGCCTATTAAAGACATCGGGAGCGTTTTCCAAAATTTAACTAGTGTAATTTATTAAGTAGAGGATCAAAATTTGCTTTAAACATACCTTGATACCTTGAAATTTATTCCAATTTATTCTGTATCCAGAAAAAGATCCAAAGTCTTCAATTAAATTTAATATATTTGGTATAGTGATTTGAGGTTTTGTAATGTACAGTAATATATCATCCGCGTATAAAGATATTTTATTATTTGAATATTTAGTATTGTACCCATGGATATCAGGATGTATTCTAATTTTTTCTGCTAACGGTTCAATAATAAGAGCAAACAACTGTGGTGATAATGAGCATCCTTGTCTATTTCCCCTTGATAGTTGAAATTTCGAGGATAATATGTCATTAGTTAATATTCTAGCTGTAGGTTTATTATATAATAATTTAATCCATAGAATAAAATTCTATCCCAGTTGGAATTTTTGTAATACTTTATCCATATAATTCCATTCTACTTGGTCAAATGCTTTTTCAGCGTCCAGCGAAATAATTGATAATTCTTGTTCTTCAGATTTATGTGAATGCATTATGTTAAGTAAACGTCTCATATTGTTAGATGAATATCTCTTAGGGATAAACTCCGTCTGATCTGGGTTTATTAGTTTACTAATATATTTACTTAATCTTCTAGCTAATGTTTTCACTAATATTTTTTGATCTGTGTTTAACAATGCTATAGCTCTATATGAACCCGGTTCTTCTATATCTTTGTCTTTCTTAAGTATTAGTGTAATAGTTGATTCCGCTAATGTATCAGGGAGTATTTGTTTTTTAAAAGCATATTGGTACATTTTTTGTAATCTTGGTATAATTTTGTCATAGAAGCTTTTATAAAATTCATTAGTAAATCCATCAGGACCTGGTGTTTTTCCATTCTTTAGTGAGTTTATTGTATCTTCTAATTCCTTAATTGAGATTTGTGCTCCCAATTCCTCTTGTTCCTTCAACTCTAACTTTGGATAGGTATGTTACAAAACTTACCTTCAATGGCGCTGCAATTCTGCCACTGGCCGTGTGCGAGATTTTGGCACCTTTAAGGGGGGGGGGGGGCGGGCTTAAAACGCGGGTTTCTCCTACCTTGTCCTGAATTATATTTCGTTGGAGTACAAGCGTTTGCTGAAAAATCGTTCCTAGGCGTGTTTTGTGAATTTTTTATTTTTATTAAATCGACAATGTCAGCCCTGGAGTCACTTTAAAATCAACTCCTGAAGCCGTCAACGCCGATAACGGGGACGGATTTCACACACGGGACAGGTAAACGAAAGTGGTTTATTTAAATGTATAAAAGTGCTTCTTAGGAAGCCTTTAATTCACATTTTTTCATGCGAAACGGTGATTTTATTCCCCGAACTAACGGCAGTATTTTTCATGCCAATACGGGGTTAAATTCACCGCAAATGAACGTTCCAAAAGATCGCGTTCCATAAATCCTCACTCACAAGATGATTTAAAATGCCCATTAATTTACAGTATTAAACATTCAATTCCTTCCATTTGGCCTGTAAATTCATGACAATGAGATTTAAAAATTATGTTATATTGTGAATTCTTGTGTGAATGTTATTTGGACACTTAGGCTATTTAAAAATGTTAATCTATTCTTAAGAAATTGATAGATGTTTAGATCTAGTAATTGAATTTTGTAATTAGCTACAATTAGGTAACTAACTAATTATATGCTTTAATTTCATGTCTTCTAAGTAAGATTGTTTCATATTTGTTTCAGAATGCTTCAATCTATAATAACTGAAAATTTCTTTCAGTTCTCTTAATTTTTAAGAAAGTTATGGGCTTTTAACTGTCCTCGATCACAGCTTTTGTGTTTAGTCAATGGAAAAGCAATAGGGAACAAGATGCTAATTTCCGAGTATGAAAATGGCCATAACTTTTTTAATACTGAACATATGATAGTGAATTAGGTGTCAAATTAAACTTATTTTTATGCTTTATCTGATGGGATAAATTGCAGACTTTATTTTTAAAATCTCAAAATTTTTGTAACATTGCTACTTTGGAAGATTACAATTATCCAAAAACTCTGTAATTTTATTGGAGTCAGTTATCGTTTTAGATGTATACAAATTCTCATAAATTTGCACAAACCTTTTATTAATATCCTTTGGTATGGTTAATAATTCCCCCTCTATCTGATTTAATCTTTGGGATTGTATGTTCTTTTTCTCGTTTTTTTAGCTGGCGAGCCAAAAGTTTATGCGGTTTATCCCCAAATTCAAAGTGCTCTTGTTTTGTAATTTGATTTAAATTTCAAAATTATTATTTTATTATGTTTATCTATTGATGGATCTTTAGCATTATCTATATCCATTTGCTAATAAGTTCCTCTAACTGTTTTTGTTCATTATTATTCTTTTTATTTTGAAAAGCTTGATATGAAATTATAATACCTCTAATGTATGCTTTAAAAGATTCCCATAATACAGTAGGCGACATGTCTGGAGTGTCATTTATTTCAAAAAGGCATCCGTTTGTTCTTTTAAATATATACTCGCTTGTGGATCTTTTAGGATGTGAGAATTAAATCTCCAGAACGGTTTATTCTTAGACATTCCTTCCAGTTTTAAAAAGAAAGTTAATGGTGAATGGTCTGAAATCGAATTTGTATGGTATGTTGGGTTAAAAGTATGAGGGATTAATTTTGTGTCCACCAGGAAATAATCTATACGTGAGTATGTTTTGTGTACCATTGAATAAAACGAGTATTCCCTGCCAGTTGGATTAACAATTCTCCAAACATCTGCTATATTAGTATTGTTTCTATAAGTATTTAGAAATTCACCGGTTTTAGATTTTGTATTCCCTCTCTGTTTTTGGCTTGATTTATCTAAATACGGATCTAAAACACAGTTAAAGTCTCCTCCTATTATAACATTTTGATAGTTAGACTCTGCGATTATGTTCAGAATTTTATTGAAAAAATGAGGGTTGTCAAAGTTAGGTGCGTATATATTTACCAAGGTAATTGGAGTATCATGAATTTCTCCATTAACTATTAAGTATCTCCCTTCGATGTCTGTTATGGTATTCTTTGCTTTAAATGGTATACCTTTTCTTATAATGATTGACGTACCTCTAGATTTCGAAGAAATGAAGAATGGTATGTTTGACCTATCCATTTCGCCCTCAACCTAGCTTGATCATGAGATTTTAGATGAGTTTCTTGTAAGAAGATATGTCCGAGTTGTACAGTTTCAGCTGAGCTAGTATCTTACCCCTTTTAATAGGTTTGTTAATACCTCTTATATTCCAACTACAGAATGAGACTCCTCCTAGGTTCTTTTGCTTAGCATCTTGCATTTTGAATAATTATAGTACCTTTAAATCTTGTGGTGCATCCATATCCCAGGTCTTTGGGTATTGGGGGAACTTTTGAATTTCTAAGTTTTGTTGGTATATCCCTTTTACGCTTATCACTAAACACAAAACACAAACATGTGAGTTTATGTGATAATTAAAAAAAAATTAAAAAAGTGAAAATACAGTGTCTAAAATAGTCGACACTGTAACAAGTGGCCCACCTGTAGGTGGGAGAAAACCTTGTTTCGACTTCCATTGTTGATGTTAAACAAATAGCTCCGCTCTCTTGGTTAATCATAACATATTAAAACGGGGCCTCACATTCAGATATACAATACAGTTTTACCCTATATTCATTATAACATATCATGTATATATCGCAATTTTAGCTACTAATTATTAAACAGATAATTTTGACTTCAATAATGGTCAACTGTTGGTTGAAGGGGTTAACGAGACGTGCCCCTGGACCTAAGCCAGGTGCTCGTTTCTCCTCCCCTCCTCCCAGTTATAGATAAGGTTTGAATTTAGTAAAAATTCGTATTAGTATTGTTAGTTCGTTATTTTTTATTTTTTTATTTTTATTAGCGTCCGTAGCTATTCTAATCTAACATAGATAACTTATTAGGTTGTTAATAGTATAAGTTCTTACAATTGGATTTAATATTGTAGTCTATTAAGCAGATAATGCTTCTGGTATATACCATTCACTTCCGTTCAGCTGTTTACTCGTTTTGAACAGAAAGTGTCCTGGATTCAAAATTCCATAGATAACAGTCTAGCCATCCCAAAACAAAACATTGCTTGGAATGGTTCAAATCTGCCAAACCTCCATTAACCGTGGAATTCTAGTGCTTTAAAATTAATTCGTACTATTAATTTCTATTTTTCAACGATACTCTGGGCATATTTGAACGCATCCACAGGTTTTACAAATGACTTTTCAGAACCCTTGAAAGAAATACGCATTTTAGCTGGATAAAAAACCCCGTATCTGACCCCTTGTTTCCCTCTTAAAAGCTCTGTAACCTTCCCGAATTGATTTCTCTTTTGCACAATTTCATACAGATAGTCCCTGAATATTTTGATAATGTCATTGTCCGTCCGCAGCTGCACTCCGTATTTGATTTTGCTCATGACATCTTCCAGTTCTAAAATATCCCAAAATTTCACAATAATATGTCGTGGATGAGTTTTTCCAGCATCAGATCTCTGTTTAAATCTTGGAACACGATGAGCCACTTCAATTTTCGGTTCTTTGGAAAGATTAAGCAGTTGTTTAAGTAAGCCCATGGCAAACTCACGAACGTCCTTCCCCTCGATCCCTCTGATACTCCAAGAATTCTCAAATTCTGGCGTCTAGAGCGAGCTTCCAGGTCCAGGCATTTGTCTGAGACTTTCCCCAGTTGAATCACCATCTGTAGTGAAGTTTGTTCATTTTCTTGCTTCATTTGCTCATGTTCTTGCCTCATTTTTGCCATGTCTTCAACCACTCGAGCCATATTTTTCTCCAATTCCGTAATTGTGCGCATACTTGCAGCTACTGTTTCAAGCACAGCCGTGAACCTGTCCGTAGTAATTTCATCCATCTTGTCCATTCTCCCCGATAGTCCATCTTTCACATCATCAATTAGTTTATTTATAGTGTCCAGTGAATCAGCCACCTTCTGATTACCAGCATTCGAATCCCACATCATCTTTTTGATTTTTTCCATCATTTTTCCCATCAGTTTTATTTTCATCCAAAATTTCATCTTTCATATCTTTCACTGATTTCTTCAAATCATCAAACTCTTTGTCCTTACCAGACTCTGTCTTAGATCTTGTATCCATTTCTGCAGCCACTTCAGAAACTTCAGAGGTAACTTGTCCTTCAGGCTTCTTCTGGTTTCTCAGCAGCTTTTTCACTGATCTCTGAGGGCTCTTGGCTGGAGACAGTTTACTCATTTAAAAGGCTTTAAACCACCATTTAAAACATCGCTCTTACTGATGACGTCATCAGCCCGGCGACCAGAAGCTCCGGTAAGGTTTTTTAATCCAGTCCCGATTAATGGACCCATTTTACACGAAAAATCGTGAAATTTTTCGGGAGCAGAGCTAGGTGCACGTCTGTTAATCCAACATGGCACCACCGGAAGTCAATTTTCAGATTATTAATCACATTAACCCCGTCGACAAAATAAATGGCTTCACTTCACATTTCATGCTATATTTCACAACATAGCATTTCAAAAATAGCGAAAACCAACTTTTAAAACGGCAAACCTCCTTCAACGTGCTTCGAGTGATGTCACAAAGGGTGGGGTGGGGGGTGTGGGTGGCCACATAGGGCCGTATCTATCTATCTATCCATCTACCAATCTATCCATCTATTCATCTATCCATCTATCCATCTATCCATCTATATTTTTTCTATCTATACATAACTAAAACACTGATCTTGTGCTCTTCCGGTTTGCGGGGTTTTTCTATTTGTACAAAAACGGTATGCGATAGCGCTACGATTTTTGCCAGCTAACTCACCGTTCTCCTGTGCTGCGAGGGTAACAAGTTTCGTTCCGATAGATGGTACATTGTAGACGTTATTAAGATTTAAAAATCGTAAAAAACTGCGCATGCGCAGGTTGTTGTCAGTCGCCGCCGTCTCCTCTCCTGTCACTCAGGAAGGGGCACTCGCCGGGACAGCTGGACTGTGGCTGCATTGATTGCCCATGTCCGCTATCCTTCACTGGCGGTGCCCGGCGATGCCAGGCGTTGCACGACCACAGCCAGTTGGCCGGAAGCGGCTAGAGAGGAGGGCCACAGCCGCTGCGGCCCGCCATCCGGCTTCCCCGCAGCCTGGCTTCCTCACGGTCTGGCTTCGGCGAGGAGGGACGAGCTAGGGAGTGGGAAATAACTGGGGAGGTGAGGAGGGAGAGTGGGGGGATAGGGGGAGGTGGGGGTGATAGAGGGATAGGAGGGGGGTAGGGAGGGAAGAGGAGTTGTGAAGGGAGGGAGGGAGTGACTGATGGTAGGGGAAAGGAGAGGGAGGGATAGGAGGAGGGGAAGAGAAGGGAAAGAAGAGGGAGGGTGAAGGGGAGGGGGAGGGAGTACTGGGGATGAGGGGAAATGAGCCTCGCCTGCGCAGTTGGGGGCTATGGGTGAGTGGTGGAATATTGGGTTGGGGAACGGGTTGTGTTGAGGGACCAGGCCTCCCATGTGACAGGGACCCAATGGCTCCCACTTAGTCTAGTTTAAATGAACGTTCCGTTTTTTCCAACCCGGGCTTCTCCCCGAGATGCCCCGGCTGGGGTTTTACGCTGCCATCAAGGAGGCATCGAGACCGCAGCGGTGAGGCCTTGCAACGATGGGGCCACAGTGGCGGTGAGGAATCACGACGGTGGGTCGTCGTGGCGGCGGTGAGGCCTCGCGGAGATAGAGCAGTGGCGGCAGAGGGTACGAGAGGTGAAGGAGGGATTGGCGAGGGGAGCAGGAAAGGCGAAAGATCCTGGGGAGGTGAGGATGGGGTAGGGACAGTAGGTGCCATGTCTACACTCCCTCTATCGCTCCCTCTCTACCCTCCATCCCCCTCTCTACCCCCTCCCTCACTACCCCCCTCCATCTCACTCCCTCGCTCACTCCCTCTCTACCCTCCCCCCCACTTTACCCTCCTCCCTCTCCTTTTCTACCCCCTCCCCCTCCCCCTCCCTCTACCCTCCCTCTCTACTCCCTCCCCTCACTCTCCCTCTTTACCCCCTCCCCTCACTCTCTACCTCCCCCTCTCTACCCCCCTCCCTCTACCCCCCTCCCTCTACCCCCTCCCTCTACCCCCTCCCTCTACCCCCTCCCTTTCTACCCCTCCTACTCTAATCCCCCTCCCTCTCTACCCCCCTCCCTCTCTACCACCCCTCCCTCATTACCACCCCTCCCTCTCTACCTCCATCTCTATCCCCCCTCCCTTTCTAGGGATTGAAGAGGGAGGGTGAAGAGGAGGAGGAGGGAGTGCTGGGGGATGAGAAGAAATGAGCCGTGCCTGCGCAGTTGGGAGCTATGCATGAGTGGTGCAATATTGCGTTGGGGGAACGGGTTGCGTTGGGGGAACGGGTTGTGTTGGGGGAATGGGTGAATGGTGGAATATTGCGTTGGGGGAGCAGACCCAACGGGTCTGCACTTGGTCTAGTATATATATACTATTAAAAGTCTCATCTTGTATGTACGTGTGTGTCCGTGTATGTGTTATTTTGTATTTTCATCAAAACCCTACACCTTAGCGCTGAAATTTTCCCACATTCTAACTCGCATTTTTTCCATCCATGCCGTAATTAGGTTCACTTAAGATTTCATGCTATTTTTCAAAGGTTATTCATGATTAAAATTAAAAAAGCCCAAACCGCTTTCTCACAGACAGCTTCCAGCCTTCTCACAATGATGATGTCACAATGCCTCTGACAGTGCACCAATCACAATAGGCTCTCAAACTGGCTGCCGACTGCCACAATGACATCACAATGGGATGTTGCCTACGGTAACGAGGTTGCTTCCCCTCTACCAATATCTGAAGGGGCTGCTCCTCAAGTTCTGGTTGCATTTTGGTCCCACACCATATTCGGCTTCACTTAAGATTTCATGCTATATTTCAAAAGTTATTCATGATTGAAGTTTAAAAAAAAGCCAAATTTGAAAAAAAATTAACTGCTTTTCAGTGGCAGACTCTTGCAGCACCTTCCAGTGATGATGTCACAATGCCATCTCACAGACGTCCAATCACAATGGATCTCATTTACAAATGGCATCACAATGGGACGTTGCCAACAGTAATGAGGTTGCCGCCACTGTGCAAATATCTGAAGGGGCTGCTCCTCAAGTTCTGATTCCCCTCCACGCCGTAATCAGATTTCTTCAGATTTCATGCTATATTACAAAATTTATTCATGATTAAAGTTTAAAAAAAACAAAAAACTGCCTTCTCGCAAACAGCCCTTTTTCCAGGAGCTTCCAGTGCTGATGTCACAATGTCACTCACACTGCACCAATCACAATGGCCTCTCAAGCTGCCGACTGCTGCAATGGCATCACAATGGGATGTTGCCAACGATCCTGGTGATTGGCCACAAGGCAGGGAGTGGGGAGGGCCGATCGGTGTGTGTGTGTGTGGGGGGGGGGGGGGGGGGGGGGGGGGGGTGGGGGACTTTAACTTCTAAAGTTAACTGACATTTTTTTAAAACTTCACTAAGGAACTTCTGGGTTACAAAACAAATTGGTTCCATTAAGAACAATTACAGACTTTTTCTTCTGATTTGAAATCTTCACTGTGCACAGAATGAAACTTAGATTCAGGAGCTGAAGTTCTTACAGGCCATATTGTGCACAATGGTTTGCGGGAAATCTCCAGGACAGTCTTGGAAATTCCCAAGCTGCAGATTCAGAATAATGATAATGAGCAGAGTAATAGACTACCTTCCCTAGTATACAGTGGGAATCGGTAGTTACAGTTCTAATTCCAACTATCCTTATCAGGCTTGAACAAAAATAACCTGACTTTCAGCTCTTAACTTTGTGTTAAAGTATGTGGCACCTGTGATCTCGTTAATCTGAAAAGTCATCTAAGAGCATGCATATGTAGGAAACATCAGTAAGTTGTGTTGTTTAAACAGGAAAGTGAAATTCAAGGTTCAGTGGGCTACATTCTGCATCATAGGAAAAGCATCTGGAAGATATTTATTAAAAAATGGTCACTTTACAGTTGGAAAGCTAAAGCTTTAGTGATGGAATTACATGACATTGGTAATTACTACGAGAAAAGGGAAGTAACGGGAGAGTCATAGAGTTGCACAGCACAGTCATAGGCCTTGATCCCAGCATGTCCATACAGCTTCTCTGCTCCTCTACACAAATCCCAACTGTCTGCATTCGGACAATAGCCTTTCATGTCTTGCCTCTTTACGTGCCTGTCTAAATGTCTCTTGAATCTGGTACAGGACACCACCGATTTTCCAGAATCTTTCTGGATTATCTGTTTTGCCAGACCTACAGAGGTCATGTGTCTAATGGTGCTAGATTGGTCCGCCTAGGCCTCTGAGGGACCAAGATACTGGCCCACAAAGTCGGCCTCGGAAGTTGGCTATGGGAACGGATCTGCCAGCTCTGGCTGGGCCAGTTCCAGAGCCCCGGCTGCAGGGGGGAAATTAGACCCACCAATCAGATCAGAAGTCCCGATGAGATTGAGATCGTCTGGCTCGCGCAGTCTAGGCGCCGCATATTCGGGGGGACTTCAAGGGGGGGGGGGGGGGTTCATGTGCTCTCTCATGATTTTTTTCTGGAACGAAGGAACCATCAGTTGCAGAAAAATTGGTGGTGGACCTGTAATTGTTTCTGATTCCACCCCCTCACCTAGCAACATGTTCCAGATTGATGCCAACAAAATTTACATCTAAGGATTGTGACTTATGATCTGCATTTTTTAATTCACAGTAAGCCTAGTAGTTAACACTGCAGCAGATTGTCAGACAAAACTAAATCTGATACTTTTCTCTCTCCATGAGTCTGATTGTGGATCAGCGCTTTGCAACAACACAAATACCAGAAAGAAAGAAATAAGGATTGAAGAATATCCAAGCACCCCGTCCAGCAGGCATTTCATACAAGTCTGTGTAATAATACATGGATAAGAAAGATTGAGATGGATATGGACCAAGCGTCAACAAATGGGACTCGCGTAGATGCCTTCTTGGTCGGCATGGAAGATGTGGACCAAAGTGCCTGTTTCTGTGCTGTATGACTATGACTTTCAGTGTCTTGAGTTAAAATTATGCTTCTTTACCTTATGTGTCGGAAAGAACTGCAGTAGCTGGTTTAAATCGAAGATAGACACAAAATGCTGGAGTGGCTCAGCGGGACAGGCAGCACCTCTTGAGAGAAGGAATGGGTGACGTTTCGGTTCGAGACACATCTTCAGTCTGAAGATATGGCTTCCTCACCTTATGTCGCGCACATAGCACACATTGTCATGACAGTAAAACACGGTGTCAGGTAAAACATGGTCATGTGTGGTATTGGTAACTTTATGAAGATCTGCACACCTGTTGATAAACCCAGATCAAAATTGTAAGGTTAAGAAAATATAGGTGCCACATTTTAGAATATAGTATCATGCCTGAGTTCAGAATTTGTTGTTGTTCCTGAGACATGCAATTAGATGATTTTTACCAATTAGTTAAACTCTACTCAGAATCTAAAGATCAGCATTCACAAATCAGTTTTCAGCCTCTGCATTCCCTTAACAATTGCACTTTAAAAATCCCATTACATCTGGATAATTCAATGTATTGTGCATTCAGTTAATTACTTTTGAAGGGTAATCAGTGTTATATGGACACACATCACAATCAGATTTTTCACAGCAAGGACTCATAAAAAGGATATAACTGAGCAACCAGCTAAGGTTGATATTAGATACCAGCTAAGATATATTAGACAGGACAGAAGAAATGTTGTTGAATATTTTATCTGAAAGATAAATCTTCCACTGATTGAATTCTAAATTATAAACTCAAAATGTGAGAGAACAGATTGAATGCAAAATCTCATGTGACTTTAACTGAGTTTGGAGCATTTTGCAGATCAAAATGTGCTCCTCTGTCTTCCCAAGTCCATGTGAAGTCAGAAGTCTCTTCGTGATCACTGTCAGCCAGTTTGATGACATCTGTCCGAACTCAGACCTTCACTTCCAAATCAACCACCCATTCTCACCAAGAAGTAAAACGTCAAATTATTAACGCTGCAAGCTTACGGAATCTATCAGATTGCACTTGGAGCATTGTTTCCAGTTCTGGAAACCAAAGTGTGGAATTACTAGCATTAGAGAGAGCCCTGATTATAAGAGGTTGAGGGTTATCTGAGTTAAGTGTGAGGGATTGTGATTGACATCAATTCCATGTGGTTCAATTATGGTATCAGATGTCATTGAAAGTAGCTTTGTTGGGGTCCAACACTTTAAGAATACATGGACACTTTAGAATTTAGACTTTAGAGATACAGCCCGGAAACAGGCCCTTTGGCCCATCGAGTCTGCGCCGACCAGCGATCACCCCATACACTAGCACTATCCTATAAATGAGGAACAATTTACAATTTTACCAAGGCCAATTAACCCATAAACCCGCACATCTTTGGAGTGTAGGAGGAAACCGCAGCACATGGAGCGAACCCAAGGAACAGGGAAAACATACAAACTCTGTACAGACCGCACCTGTAGTCAGGATTGAACCCGGGTCTCTGGCGCTGTAAGGCAGCAACTATGCCGCTGCGCCACTGCCTCCCTAATGCCATGTGATTAATGCCATTAGATTCCGTGTAGTTTAATTATGGTATCAGATGTCATTGGATGTAGCTTTGTTGGGATCCACCTCATAAAGAATACATGGATACTTGTCCCTATCCAGTGCCCTACCTACACCACGGTGATGATGATACTAAGTCCTTGTGGCATAATTTAGTCAGCTACTTAATGTCACATGGAACAAAAATGAATGGCTGGCACCTATGATAATAGGCATCGGGAGAGGGCCAAGTACGTTTATCCCAAGAGCTTTAGGCCAAAGACACTTGCCAATAATTATCCTTGTCTCTCGTATGGATATCATGATTGTTGAAATTCACTTTAGTGTGACTGTGCTGTTGTACTTCAAGAAGCATTCATAAGTCATAAGATCATAAGTGATAGGAGTGGAATTAGGCCATTTGGCCCATCGTCTACTCTGCCATTCAATCATGGCTGACCTATCTCTCCCTCCTAACCTCATTCTCCTGCCTTCTCCCCGTAACCTCTGACACCTGTAATAATCAAGAATCTATCTATCTCTGCCTTAAATATATCCACTGACTTGGCCTCCACAGCCTTCTGTGGCAAAGAGTTCCACAGATTCACCACCCTCTGACTAAATAAATTCCTCCTCATCTCCTTCCTAAAAGAACGTCCTTTAATTCTGGGGCTATGACCTCTAGTCTTAGACTCTCCCACATTGACACAGATCCTGCAGTGGAGAAATAAACTATGATTTTGGTAAGTTCTATTTTCACATCAAAAGCTGTAGGGGCAAATTGGTCATTATTTGGTGTTATTTGGCATACTAGTTAGTGTCATCCTGATAAACTTGGTAAGACTACCAACATCTCCAGAGATCATTTGCCACAGTCATACTGAACGCTTAAACATCAAAAGCAATTCAGATTATTATAAGGATAAAACCTTTGGAGAATTGCTGTGAAATAGAAGTTTGGTTACATTGATTTAAAATAACCTCTCAAAAACTATAAGCCTCTATTTTACCACATTTCTTCATATTTCGATAGCCCAGATCAGTTCATCCTCTTCAACCCATCCTCTCAGCTAAACACGGAGGAAGTTTCTCTTCCTGATCCAAATATTCTGCTGATGATTCTGTCTGGAAATATACCTCATATTCTGCCTGGGTAGTCCACAACCTCTCCCCCCCCTCAGCTACAGAAATGACAGATGAAGTTTAATCTGGGCAAGTGTGAGGTGTTGCACTTTGGCAGGTCAAATATAAGGAGATAATATGGCACAGCTCAACAGTATGATGCACAGAGGGATCTTTGGGTCGAAGTCTATGTCCTATGTTCACCCCTCCCCCATCAGGTTCCATTTGCCCATCACCCACATTCTACATCTGAGGTTCCCCCATCTGGTTCCATCTGTTCATCTACCCATCCTTATCCAGTTAGACTTATCACCTTCCTTACTTATCAGATGCCGTATCTGCAGCTGTTTATTTCCACTCATCACTTTATAGATTCTGTCTCTTATCTCCACTCTCCTCCCTCCAGCTAGCTCTAGCTACTCATTTTTTCCTCCTTCTACGTCTGTCTAGCTAGCACCCAATAGGCACTATCTCATGATCCATTCCTCCCCCACCTGATCCTAGCTGACCATCATCTCTGACCTCACCCGGTTCCAACTATTCCAATCTGCCAGCCCATGCCTCACTTCTCCCTCTCACCTCTTTTTCTCGCTTTTTCTCACCTCCACTCCCCCCCCCCCGCGCACCCACCTCTATCTTTCAGTTTGAGGAAGGATTCTGACCCATAACATCACCTGTTCCTTTTCTCCAGAGATGCTGCCTGACCCGCTGAGTTACTCCAGCATTTTTTGTCTATCTTCAGTATAAACCAGCGTCTGCAGTTCCTACCTACACATCTCACCTCTTTATATTGGATATCTCCACTCTGCAATCTCAGTTCTAATGCAGAGTCTCGACCCGAAACATTGACTATTCTTTTGCAATCTCAGGTGCTGCCTCGCATGCCGAGTTCCTCCAGCAATTTGGGTTATTTTTGCTGCAAATTCAGCAAACTGAAGTCTCTTGTGTCTGCTGATACTTCTGGGTTGAGGTCATGTTCTGCTCACTGATTGCTTGAAACAACAATTGGAAAAGAAAATCATTGCATTAGATAGTTCTCTATCCCCCTTTTCCTTTGCTGTGTGCCTTGAGAAACAGAAATAAACAATTCCCTACTTTGTACTGTCCGACAGGCCTGGTCAAGTTTATTCTGTAGTCTTTGTGATGATGCTCCATTTTGCTGCACATTGATTTCTATGTAGTTCTTTTATCTTCAATATTTGCAATGCTTTCCTTCCAGCATGATTTTTACATAACGTTGTTTATTACAAAATCTATTTCAATTAATATTCCATTCATATTATTTTCTATTTATCTTCCATCCGCTTTTAATTCTCATTTGCTAGCTTAAGGGTGCTCTGTGCTGTTCTACATTTATCTCACATTTCCCAGGCTTAGACTAGTTTTGTTATGCTCTTGCACACTCTTTCTTTACATCTTGTTTCCGTTCCTGTTATGAAATCATGGATGCGAGTTCTTTGCCGTCAGTAGATCAGCTCTCCACTGACTTCAATGCCCAAAAATGCCGAAATCAGAAACAACCTGGAGATTAGATCCGGGTGCATCTGAGCTACCACTCCACCATCAACCCACCACTGAATCCAGAGGTAGAACACAACTTGGGCCATGGGTGGTCTAAGTGGTGCAGCTCTATTCACTTGAATGAATGCCAAGCATTCACTTGTACAACGCCGAGCAGCCCGCTTTGTATGTAATGACTACAAGCGCAAATCAAGTGTGAATAATATGTTGACTTCTCTCGGATGGGCTACCCTAGAGCTCCGCAGAATCAGGCTAAGAATTATTGCAATTTACAAGGAGATTCACACAATCACGCCATCAAATCTCCCATCATCCCAGAGCACCAACTGCCATGAAACAAGATAAAATAACAGTCCCTACATCATCAACTCGCTAAATTTCAATAAACTTTGCGACAAATTTTCCCTTTACCCAAGGACGATAAGGGAATGGAATAGGTTACCGCACAACACACTTGCTGCTCCCGATGTTACGTCATTTAAAAAGGGGATTGAGCAACTAGATATCCTCAACTTGGTCAAAAAGGCCCACTTCAAAATGTAATCGCTACTCTAGTCACTCCGACCTGCGTGAGATAACCACTGATGAGGTGTTTGTGGAGTAATCAACCAGAACCAAAAGTTCTACCATATCGTGTCAATTATGGAAATCCCTGCAATGGATATAGTGCATATGAGAACATTGTAGGCAGTGTATCTGTGATTACCTGTTTATTTGCTAACTGCTTGCAAGGTCTCATCTGATTGTACAGTCCCTCAAGGCCTTGCAACATTTACTTCTGATGTGAGTCAGGTAGAGAACTGATTGCACTGAACTGATTGCACTGGTTGCAGACATCCACCCACTTGTAGAACAAGCAGTAAAAATGCTTACTATAAAAGGACACCTGTCAGAATATGGCCATGAAGCAAAAAGGAATGGATCACATGGCTTCTGGATAGTCAATCTGGGGAAAGGTTTCCACTGATGAAATTTAAATGACTGTCAGAAACAGTTAAGTTTGTTTTGGAGTGGAGAAGGCGTGTGTGCAAATTGTCAGCTTGACAAATAGGTGTAAAATGAGTCAAAGAAAGATACCTTGGCATGGTAAGCAACTAGCCACTGCAATGTTTAGCCAAATAAATCATCTATACAATCTATTGGCTTTATCATTTTCTGAAGGCCGTACACTTAATTAGTTTGTTAAAGAAGGAACTGCAGATGCTGGAAAATCGAAGGTACACAAAAATGCTGGAGAAACTCAGCGGGTGCAGCAGCATCTATGGAGCGAAGGAAATAGGTAACGTTTCGGTCTGAAGAAGGGTTTCGGCCCGAAACGTTACCTATTTCCTTCGCTCCATAGATGCTGCTGCACCCGCTGAGTTTCTCCAGCATTTTTGTGTACACTTAATTAGTTGTTTGACTTGAAATGCCATTTAATATTTTAAGATGCACGGCTGGGGTAATTAGTGATCATCTGATGATCATCTGATGATCACCGATGAGGTGTTTGCGCAGTAATCAACCAGAACCAGAAACCAGACCCAGAATGCCGGCCCCTATCTTGATTAAAACAATGAGATTTGACTTCAGACTTTAGAGATACAGTGCGGAAACAGGTCCTTTGGCTCACAAAGTCCGTACTGACCAATAATTACCCCGTACATAGCACTAGCCTACACACTAGGGGCCATTTACAAAAAGCCAATTAACCTACAAACCTGAACGTCTTTGGAGAGGTATGAATTACTTGTCGGCAGTTTACTTTATTTAACATTCAGTCTATAAGTAAAAGAGAACTAATTGAATTGCATTAAATGCCACAAAGAAATTGAATCATTTAAAAATGGTTCGAAGGCCTGAGAAGAGTAATTGGTCAAAAAGCCATCTGGGTTTTTCAGAGTGTGGGAATGCTGTTGGAATTAGGATCAGGAACAGATCAGATCCAACATACCCAATTTTCATAGTTCAATGCACTGGCACACGATTCAAAGATCAGACAACAGTCATAGAGTCATAGAGTGATACAGTGTGGAAACAGGCCCCTTCGGCCCAACTTGCTCACACCGGCCAACATGTCCCAGCTACACTAGTCCCACCAACCCGCATTTGTTCCATTCCCTCCAAACTGTCCTATCCATGTACCTTTCTAACTGTTTCTTAAATGTTGGGATAGTCTGCCTCAACTACCTCCTCTGGCAGCTTGTTCCACACACCCATCACCCTTTGTGTGAAAAAGTTACCCCTCAGATAGTTATCAAATCTTTTCTCCTTCACCTTAAACCTATGTCCTCTGGTCCTCGATTCACCTTCTCTGGGCATGAGGCTCTGTGCATCTACCGATCTATTCCTCTCACGAACTTTTACACTATAAGATCACTCCTCATCCTCCTGTGCTCCAAGGAATTGAGTCCCAGCCTACTCAATCTCTCCCTATATCTCAGACCATCTAGCTCTGGAAACATCTTTGTAAATCTTTTCTGTTCCCTTTTCAGCTTGGCATCTTTCCTATAACATGGTGCCCAGAACTGAACACAATACTCTAAATGCGGCCTCACCAACGTCTTATACAACTGCAACATGACCTCCCAACTTCTATACTCAATGCTCTGACTGATGAAGGCCAAAGTGCCAAAAGCCTTTTTCACCACCCTATCTACCTGTTACTCCACCTTCAAGGAACCATGCGCCTGCACTCCTCGATCTCTCTGATCGACAACACTCCCCAGTGCCCTACCATTCACTATGTAGGGTCCTGCCCATGTTAGACTTCCCAAAATGCAACACCTCACATTTCTCCGTATTAAATTACATCAACCATTCCTCAGCCACCTGGCCAATCAATCATGATCCTGCTGCAATTTTTCACACCATCTTCAAAACCACCCACTTCAGTATCATCTGCAAACTTGCTAATCTAGCCGTGTATGTTCTTATCCAAATCATTGATATAGATGACAAACAGTAACGAGCCCAGCACAGAACCCTGAGACACACCACTAGTCACAGGCCTCTAGTCTGAGAAACAACCTTCCACCATCTAGCAATGTTACAACATTTTGAGATTTTAAAATCAAGTCTGCAATTGATCCCAACAGATAAAGCATAACAATAAGTTTAATTTGACACCTAATTCACTTTCATATCTTCAGTAGTAAAAAAGTTATTGGCCATTTTCATACTCGGAAATTAGCATCTTGTTCCCTATTGCTTTTCCATTAACTTAACTCAAAAGCTGTGATCAAGGACAGTCAAAAGCCCATAACTTTCTTAAAAATTAAAGAGAACTGAATGAAATTTTCAGTTATTATAGATTGAAGCATTCTGAAACAAATATGAAACAATCTTACTTGGATGATGTAAATCAACACCTGAGACAGTATAAGATTTACACACATCTTTAATCAGCACTGTAACTTGGCAGCATTAAAAGACAAGGTGTTGTCAGTTCATCCTAGCTGCTTAGACTGACGGTGCTGGGAATGGGCATTAGTATAAGTGTTATAGTGGGGTGGAGTTAGTGATGCTGGCTAAGTGTGATTGGTTCACATGCATCATCAATCTACAGATGACCTGAAATTAAAGCATATAATTAGTTTAGTTACCTAATTGTAGCTAATTACAAAATACAATTACTAGATCTAAACATCTATCAATTTCTTAAGAAAAGGTTAACATTTTTAAATAGCCTAAGTGTCCAAATAACATTCGCACAAGAATTCACAATATAACATGATTTTTAAATCTCATTGTCATGAATTTATAGGCCAAATGGAAGGAATTTAGTGTTTATTTCCGTAAATTTAATGGCCATTTTAATCATCTTGTGAGTAGGATTTTGTGGAACGCGATCGTTTGGAACGTTGCGGTTGCGGTGAATTTAAACCCCATATCGGCAGGAAAAACACTGCCGGTTCATATGGGTCCTAAGTCACCTTTCGCAACGTAAAATTTTTGATTAAAGGCATCCTAAGAAGCACGTTTTATGTGTAAAATAAATGGCTTTAGAAGCTGATTTTTAATTACTCCTGCTATTAAAATATCCAGTGCAGTTTAAAAAAAACGTAATAAAACCAATGTCCGAGCTATTATTCTTCAGCAGCTAAACAGCCTGACAAAAATCGATTTCAACAGGCTGGCAAAAAACGGCATTTTAAACCCGCCCCCCTCTCAAAGGCGCCAAAGTCGCGCACACGGCCAGTGACAGAACTGCAGTGCCGCTGAAGGTACATTTTGTAACATACCTACACCATCACCCTCTGCTTCCTTCCATGAAGTTAATTTTCTATCCATCCAGCTATCTCTACTTGGATCCCCAGGAGATGTCTGATCTTCATATTGTCTGATACATAGATACATAGATACATAGAAAAATAGGTGCAGGAGTAGGCCATTCGGCCCTTCGAGCCTGCACCGCCGTTCAATATGATCATGGCTCATCATCCAACTCAGTATCCCGTACCTGCCTTCTCTCCATACCCCCTGATCCCCTTAGCCACAAGGGCCACATCTAACTCCCTCTTAAATATAGCCAATGAACTGGCCTCAACTACCCTCTGTGGCAGAGAGTTCCAGAGATTCACCACTCTCTGTGTGAAAAAGTTTTTCATCATCTCGGTCTTAAAGGATTTCCCCCTTATCCTTAAGCTGTGACCCCTTGTCCTGGACTTCCCCAACATCGGGAACAATCTTCCTGCATCTAGCCTGTCCAACCCCATAAGAATTTTGTACGTTCTATAAGATCCCCTCTCAATCTCCTAAATTCTAGCGAGTATAAGCCAAGTCTATCCAGTCTTTCTTCATATGAAAGTCCTGACATCCCAGGAATCAGTCTGGTGAACCTTCTATGCACTCCCTCTATGGCTATAATGTCCTTCCTCAGATTTGGAGACCGAAACTGTACGCAATACTCCAGGTGTGGTCTCACCAAGACCCTGTACAACTGCAGTAGAACCTCCCTGCTCCTATACTCAAATCCTTTTGCTATGAAAGCTAACATACCATTCGCTTTCTTCACTGCCTGCTGCACCTGCATGCCTACTTTCAATGACTGGTACCAGTCATTGAAAGTACCAGTCATTGAAAGATACCATGACACCCAGGTCTTGCTGCATCTCCCCATTTCCTAATCGGCCACCATTTAGTTAATAGTCTGCTTTCCTGTTTTTGCCACCAAAGTGGATAACCTCACATTTATCCACATTATACTGCATCTGCCAAACATTTGCCCACTCACCCAGCCTATCCAAGTCACCTTGCAGTCTCCTAGCATCCTCCTCACAGCTAACACTGCCACCCAGCTTAGTGTCATCCGCAAACTTGGAGATGTTGCCTTCAATTCCCTCATCCAGTTCATTAATATAAATTGTAAATAGCTGAGGTCCCAGCACTGAGCCTTGCGGTACCCCACTAGTCACTGCCTGTCATTGTGAAAAGGACCCGTTTACTCCTACTCTTTGCTTCCTGTTTGCCAGCCAGTTCTCTATCCACATCAATACTGAACCCCCAATACCGTGTGCTTTAAGTTTGTATACTAATCTCTTATGTGGTACCTTGTCGAAAGCCTTCTGAAAGTCCAGATACAACACATCCACTGGTTCTCCCCTATCCACTCTACTAGTTACATCCTTGAAAAATTCTATAAGATTCGTCAGACATGATTTACCTTTCGTAAATCCATGCTGACTTTGTCCAATGATTTCACCACTTTCCAAATGTGCTGCTATCCCATCTTTAATAAGTGACTCTAACAGTTTCCCCACTACCGATGTTAGACTAACTGGTCTGTAATTCCCCGTTTTCTCTCTCCCTCCCTTCTTAAAAAAGTGGGGTTACGTTTGCTACCCTCCAGTCCTCAGGAACTACTCCAGAATCTAAAGAGTTTTGAAAAATTATCACTAATGCATCCACTATTTCTGGAGCTACTTCCTTAAGTACTCTGGGATGCAGCCTATCTGGCCCTGGTGATTTATCGGCCTTTAATCCATTCAATTTTACCCAACCACCTCTTCCCGACTAACCTGGATTTCACTCAGTTCCTCCATCTCCTTTGTCCCGCGGCCCCCTGCTATTTCCGGCAGATTATTTATGTCTTCCTTAGTGAAGACGGAACCAAAGTAGTTATTCAATTGGTCCGCCATATCCTTGTTCCCCATGATCAATTCACCTGTTTCTGACTGCAAGGGACCTACATTTGTTTTAACTAATCTCTTTCTCTTCACATATCTATAAAAACTTTTGCAGTCAGTTTTTATGTTCCCTGCCAGTTTCCTTTCATAATCTATTTTCCCTTTCCTAATTAAGCCCTTTGTTCTCCTCTGCTGGTATCTGAATTTCTCCCAGTCCTCTGGTATGCTGCTTTTTCTGGCTAATTTGTACGCATCATCTTTTGCTTTGATACTATCCCTGATTTCCCTTGTTATCCACGGATGCACTACCTTCCCTGATTTATTCTTTTGCCAAACTGGGATGAACAATTTTTGTAGTTCATCCATGCAGTCTTTAAATGCCTTCCATTGCATATCCACCGTCAACCCTTTTTAGAACTAATTGCCAGTCAATCTTGGCCAATTCACGTCTCATACCCTCAAAGTTACCTTTCTTTAAGTTCAGAACCGTTGTTTCTGAATTAACAATGTCACTCTCCATCCTAAATGAAGAACTCAACCATATTATGGTCACTCTTGCCCAAGGGGGCACGCACAACAAGACTGCTAACTAACCCTTCCTCATTACTCAATACCCAGTCTAGAATAGCCTGCTCTCTCGTTGGTTCCTCTACATGTTGGTTTAGATAACTATCCCGCATACATTCCAAGAAATCCTCTTCCTCAGCACCCCTGCCAATTTGATTCACCCAATCGATATGTAGATTGAAGTCACCCATTATAACTGTTTTGCCTTTGTTGCACGCATTTCCTAATTTCCTGTTTGATGCCATCCCCAACTTCACTAGTCTGAAGAATGGTTTCGGCCCGAAACGTTGCCTATTTCCTTCGCTCCATAGATGCTGCTGCACCCGCTGAGTTTCTCCAGCATTTTTGTGTACCCCCCAACTTCACTACTACTGCTAGGTGGCCTGTACACAACACCCACCAGCGTTTTATGCCCCTTAGTGTTTCGCAGCTCTACCCATACCGATTCCACATCCTCCAAGCTAATGTCCTTCCTTTCCTGCGTTAATCTCCTCTCTAACCAGCAACGCTACCCCACCTCCTTTTCCTTTCTCTCTATCCCTCCTGAATATTGAATATCCCTGGATGTTCAGCTCCCAGCCTTGGTCACCCTGGAGCCATGTCTCCGTGATCCCAACTATATCATAATCATTAATTGCTATCTGCACGTTCAACTCATCCACCTCATTACGAATGCTCCTTGCATTGAGACACAAAGCCTTCAGGCTTGTTTTTTCAACGCTCTTACCCCTTATACAATTATGTTGAAAAGTGGCTCTTTTTGATTTTTGCCCTGGATTTGTCTGCCTGCCACTTTTACTTTTCACCTTGCTACCTATTGCTTCCGCCCGCATTTTACACCCCTCTGTTTCTCTGCTCACCCATTTAAGAACCCCACCACCTCTTATTCTCTGTTTATTATTGTTTTCTTCTTTCCCCACTACATGTTGGGTCTGAGTGCTTTCCTTCTCTGCCTCCTGCCTCACACACTGTCTAATAGCATTCTCTATTTGAGTCCCTCCCCCCAACCATTCTAGTTTAAAGTCTCCCCAGTAGCCTTTGCAGATCTCCCCGCCAGGATATCGGTCCCCCTCAGGTTCAAGTGCAACCCATCCTTTTGTTACAGGCCGAACCTTCCACAAAAGAGGTCCCAATGATCCAGAAATTTGAATCCCTGCCTTCTGCACCAGTCCTTCAGCCACGCATTTATCGTCCACCTCGCTCCATTCCTACTCACTGTCGCGTGGCACAGGCAGTTATCCCGAGATTGTTACCTTTGCTGTCCTTCTCTTTAACTCCCCTCCTAACTCCCCTAAATTCTCCTTTCAGGATCTCTTCTCTTTTTTTACCTATGTCATTGGTACCTATATGTACCACGACCTCGGGCTCCTCTCCCTGCCCTTTCAGGATATCTTGGACACGTTGAGACACATCACAGACCCTGGCACCAGGGAGGCAAACTACCATCCGGGTCTCCCGACTGCGTCCACAGAATCGCCTGTCTGACCCCCTAACTATAGAGTCCCCTATTAGTATTGCCCTCCTCTTCTTTTCCTTACCCTTCTGAGCAACAGGGCCGGTCTCTATACCGGAGGCCCGGCCGCTGTCGTTACCCCCAGGTAGGCTGTCCCCCCCAACAGTGCTCAAACAGGAGTACTTATTGTCAAGGTGTACAGCCACCGGGGTACTCTCTAGTCCCTGCCTGTGCCCCTTGATCTTCATATCATGTGTCTGAGCAAATATGCCTACTTTGGAATTGCTGGCCATGTTTCTAAACCAGGAGGAAACAGGATAAGGTTTTAACCCAGGAGGGATTGCAACTCACAGGTGCAGCTATTAATGCAAAACAGTTGAACGAGTCCAGAACTCACCAGAAGAAGTCTGGATAAATATTGCCTGTCTTCCAAAGAAAAAAAGAACAAAAATTCAGACTGTTGATTTTGTTCTTATCAACTAAAATTAATTGTCTCCAAATGTTCTTGTTCTTGTGGTTCTTCTGGATATGGTGTTGATTACACTTGATTACACTACTGAGGCGTGTCAAAGGAATCTTGCAAGTTCTCAAAATATTGTTCTCACCACAGATACCGATGAGGCTTTTAAGCTCAAGTCCCCATATCTTTTAGAAAACTGGAATAACCTTCGCCATCTTCAAATCCTCTGGTACACCTTCTGTAAAAAGCAATTTCAGGCACTTACAGTCTTTGCCCAAATCAAATCCAACAACTAACATCACCCTCTTATGTTATCCATAATTAAACAGATCCTTTGAATGACTGATCCTCTAAGACATTTAGGGAGTTTAATGCATGATCTTATGTATTTATTCCTGAAGTTTATAATCCCTTCAGTCTGCCTTGTTGAAATATTAACTTGTTGAAATTTAAATAGAATAATATTTATTTCATCTATTTTCAGCTAGTGTGGGTGCCAAAGATAAATGTGAATTGAAGTACAGATGTAGACAAAACCCAAACAAATGCCAAGGTGCATTATGCATTTTTTTTCTAATGGGTTTAATTAAGGATTTAGAAAATTGATTGTCAAGTGTTTATTCCATAATTAAACTCAAATGAGATAGTGCAGTTTTGAACTAACAACATAAAATTAAGGTTTAGTCCATCAACGTTGTACATTTAGTTAGAAGCCACTTTTTAAGAGAGTGCAATCTGAGAGGCTGTTACCTCAATAATGACCTGTGCACTTCTAAAGAGGATCTCTTCATTGCTCAGTTAGATGGTAAAATTACCCATTATTTTGAGGGTGGCATCTTGCAATTTATAATAAGTCAGTGTTGACAATACTGACGCTCAAAAATGGAGATCGATATATTGACCAGTCTGCAAAGGATCCTCCGCCCTACTCAGTCCTGTGTTGAGAATATTTCTTGTTTACTACCTGTTATCAATCTTGTCAAGGCTGGTGGAGATAATAGGCATTCACAAATGAAACATTGGCTGGGGATTTGGTGAAGGGGCATTCTCAGTGAGAATACATTCTGGGTGGTTTGAGCAAGCAGTGTGTGATCTTTTATCTATTAAAATCAAATAAATGGAGAGGTGTGGATTGTGCACCTGAGCTCCCGAAAGAGCCACTGCCATCTTACTTGGACAGGGCACCAGTACGTTATTACCAGGAAAATATTGGTAAGGGTTGGAACATTGCTTGTATCTTGTAAAGTAAAAATTCAGGGATGTCTACAACTTTGTTTTCATTTCAGATATCTTCTGAAAGCTCCAGTGCCACTCTTACTGCATCATGTGATAACGTTACAATGTCGTTAAAATATATGAGTGTGACCTGCAAACGAATCCTGCTTCAAACCAAAAGCTGGTTCCTTATTGCCCTGCCCTGCACTTTGCACTGATACTCCTCTCTGATCTGTAGAGGTGATCTTTCAAGGCACGTGGGACTGATTGTGCTTGAAACATGCCCTTCACAGCACTTACTGTATTAATAGAGGGACATTTTAAGATAATTCAGAAGAAATATCCAGAGGGCGACACTGTGGTGCAGCGAGTAAAGCTGCTGCCTCACAGCACCTGAGATCCGGGTAAGGATCCTGACCTCATTATCACTACTCTGTTTTCTCATTGAGTGTAACCCTAATTCCTGACCTTACTGTGCTTAGCTTTTGACTATATGTCTTATACTATGTTGTGACAATCATTAAAGTTGGAACCTAGCATTTACCTCGCACTGGTTTTCTGTAACAACAATCCCCCTCGATTTCCTTTATATCTAAAAACGTATTGATCTCTGGCTTCAAAGTATTCAGCAACTGATCCTCAGGGGTCAAAAATATTGCTTCAATCTGAAGGTGATGAATTTTTCAGACTGCAGCACCTGGTTCTGTACATCTATCAGAGGTAAACATTATCCACATAGAAGAATGAGGACATTCATTACAATCTGCTACAGGAAGTGCACCACAGGAAGCATATTATTAGGTTTCATTACAACTTAGATGGGAGCACCTCTGCCCAAGACCACAAGAAATTGCAGAGTTGTGGATGTAGCCCAGCCCATCACAAACCAGACTTTCCACCCTTGACTCCATCTACACTTCACGCTGCCTTGGAAAAGTAACCAACATAATCGAGGAATATGGCTTGCTTGCATTCATAGGTCAGGGCATAGAATATAAGAGTTGGAATGTCATGTTACATCTTTATAAAACATTGGTTCGGAAACACACTTGAGTTCTGCTCTCCACAATATAGGAAGGATGTCTGAAGAAGGGTCTCGACCCAAAACGTCACCTATCTATGTTCTCCAGAGATGCTGTGTGACCTGGTGAGGTACTCCAGCACTTTGTGTCTTTTTATAGTAAGGATGTCGCTGTAATGGAGAGAGTTCAAAGGAAATTTGCCAGGATGCTGCCCGAATTGGAGGGCTTTAGTTATCGAGAGAGATTCGACAGGCTGGGCTTGTTTTACCTGGTGAAGGAAGCTGAGGGGTGATCTGATAGAGGCATGTAAGATTATGAGAACCACAGATAGCATAGATGGTCAGGATATTTTCCCCATGATAGGGATGGAAAAACAAGAGGGCATTGGTCCAAGGTTGGAGTATGACACTTCAAATAGTAATGAGGGGTAATTTTGTTACACAGAGCATGGTCGATATCTGGAACACAGATATTAGAGGAGGTGGTGGAATCAGATACAAGTTCTACATTTAAGAGGCATTTGGACAGAAAAAGACAAGGATAGGAGGAAACGGTCCTAATGTGGACATTTGTTGTTCTGTACAGCTGTATGAATCTATGACTCCTTAATCTTTTCTGCCAATTATATGAATAAACCAAATCATTCACAAAATGTAAGGATGAAAAAAATCAATCCATGTTAAATTACTGTACATTCTTCACCATCATTTTGTTGATAAATTGCATTGTATCATATAGATTTACTATTTTTTCTCTGTATTATTGATCAAATTCATATTATAATCATAGCAAAATACAAAATTCCTTTGTACATTCACTATTCATTATTTATAAATGGACTGAAATGACCATTGAATTAAAGCCGACAATACAAAGACAATTGTGCATTTGAAAAATGACTTTGTTTAAAAAAGGAATAAAATGTTTCACGTAAAAGAGATGAAATGGACAAATACTACAATTAAGCAGCACAATTGCAAATGGTAATAGTGGTGTTTTATTTCTTACCACCTTTCAAGAGCAGAGTAGCAACATTGTGCTGAATAATCTATCTTTATCGACATATGCACTGCAAAGAGTATTTTCATCTCTATTTTTAAATGAAATTCACCATTATCTGCCGCCAGTTAAGGTAATTCTAAGAAGTAGAATTACAAGTATCATTCTAAATTGATTATTTTGTAACTTGAAACATCGGATACAATTATTGTGCCTCATTTTATTCTGCTTTTTACTCATAGAAAAATAAAAAGTATGGGACATTGATGTTCTTATTATTTGTCTCCATAGATTATTTCCAACATTATGCATCTGCTCTCTCTGGGTAAGATCACCAGCTCTCTGGAAAATGGGCCAACAACACTGAAGAAATTTCAGTGGTTTTGTTACCTTCCTCTATCATAGGATGGAGGAAGGTGACAAAACCAGATAGATGTATATCTCGGAGACACCAGGAACTGCAGAAGCTGGTTTACATAAAAAGATTAAATACGGGTTTATAAAGAAAAGTTCTTGTGTGCTGGAGTAACTCAGCGGGTCAAGCAGTATATCTGTAGACCAGGGATTGGTAACATGTACGAAGGAACTGCAGATGCTGGTTTAAACCAAAGACAGACACAAAATGCTGGAGTGACTCATCGGGTCAGACAGCATCTCTGGAGAAAAGGAATAGGTGATATTTTGGGTCGAGCCCCTTCTCCAGACTGAAAATGGGTCTCGATCCTAAAAGTCACCTAATCCTTTTCTCGAGAGATGCTGTCTGATCCGCTGAGTTACTCCAGCTTTTTGTGTCCATCAGGGATAGGTAACGTTTTGGGTTGGGATCCTTGTGAAGAGGTCGGAAGAGATTCGGTGGATCAGAAAATAGCAAAGGAAATTTATGTAGGGAAGCCAACCTGCAGCTTCAGTTTTACATCTGGGCAATAAGTCACTTCCCTCTGTTTCAGGAGTTTCTGGACAGTGTGGATAATAGATGCTCCATAAATCTAAAATCATTGTGTGTACCGAGTGATGGTGGCAGTTGGGTGAGACGTCTCTACTTGTGATCAATCTGGCTTTTATCGTCAGGATATTCCTCATTGGAGTCTACCAACCAGCCTACAGAGCATTGGGCAACCATGATATACAGGTGATAGACACAAAAAGCTAAATTAAGGAAAGTTCTGAGCTGATCATTTTTCATTTGAGATTTTAGTTCCAGAAAATACAATGAGAGTAAATAGATGAGACAATAATTGCTTTGCAGATGGGCTATTCAATCTTAAGATCATTCTATTTTTGAAGCCACATCTACATAGAGCAAAATGCTTTGCTGGAGAATTTTGTGAGAATACTTAAAATGGGAATAAAACCAGGAAACTTATGGTAACACTGGAGGTAAAGATGGATGCGATATGGGATGTAGTAAAATAAATGTTACTATGGCAGCTGTCGTCACAGATCATCACAAATACTTAAGATTTTCTACAATGGGAGAAAGGGTTCAGCCCAACTTGCCAACACCGGCCAACACGTCCCAGCTACACTAGTCCTACCTGCCTGCGCTTGGTCCATATCTCTCCAAACTTGTCCTATCCATGTACCTATCTAACTGTTTCTTAAACGTTGGGATAGTCCCAGCCTCAACTACCTCCTCTGGCTGCTTGTTCCATACACCCACCACCCTTTGTGTGAAAACGTTACCCCTCAGATTCCTATTAAATCTTTTCCCCTTCACCTTGAAACTATGTTCTCTGGTCCACGATTCCCCTACTCTGGCCGAGAGATTCTGTGCATCTATCCGATCTGTTCCTTACATGATTTTATACACCTCAATAAGATCACCCCTCATCCTCATGCGCTCCAAGGAATAGAGATCAGCCTACTCAACCACTCCCTATAACTCAGACCCTCTAGTCCTGGCAACTTCCTTGTAAATCTTTTCTGAACCCTTTCATGCTTGATAATATCTTTCCTATAACATGGTGCCCAGAACAGAAAACAATACTTTAAATGCGGTCTCACCAACGTCTTATACAACTGCAACATGACCTCCCAACTTCTATACTCAATAGGCTGACTGATGAAGGCCAATGTGCTAAAAACCTTTTTGACCACATTATCTACCTTCGACTCAACCTTCAAGGAACCATGCACCTGCACTCCTAGATCCCTCTGCTCTACAACACTCCCAGAGCCCTACCATTCACTGAAGAGGCACACCACTAGTCACAGGCCTCCAGCCCGAGAAGCTACCTTTTACCATCACCCTCTGCTTCCTTCCATGAAGCCAATTTGCTATCCATTCAGCTATCCCTCCTTGGATCCCTTGCGATCTAACCTTCCAGAGCAGCCTACCATTCTTCTGGTCCAAAATCTTCTCTCCATCCCTTACCTCTTCATCTCATGCCAACTCTCCTCCACTTCCACTCTCCTACACTCTGTTGTTTCTGTACACCTCTTCTTGTTCTTTCTTCTCCTTCATCTCCTTCCTTATTCCTTTCCCCATATTACTAGTTCTCTTCCCTTTTTGCAGGGTCCAATGCCAGTTCCGTCATTCAACCTCACCTGGTCTCTACCCTGCCATGTTCTCCGCCTCAGCCCCTTATTTGTACAGCAAAACTTTTGTTTCACATTTAACTTTTCCCAGTGGCACTAAAAGGCCATTGGCCTGATCAATAACTTTGGTTCTTCTTCTGTGGTTGCTGGTTGAGCTGCCCAGTATTTCTAAGATTTTCAGCTTCATTCCCATTTCTTACTCACCTCCTCCTTTTACCCTGATCTGTGCCACCCTCCCTCCTCCTTTTATCTTTTTCCACCAGGTCCAATATCCTCCAGCTTCTAATGATGATAAAGCTAAATGCTGCAACAATAACAGTTCAAATTTTAACAGCGCAACTAAGAATGTAAGAAAATACATTGAGTGTTGCTATTTTATGGAAAAGTACTTCATGCACTGGGCGGGCAGCTGTTTGTTGGGCCAAGAGCTGTGGGTTAATCTCCCAGCAAAAAGTCATTATTGAAAAGAGATTTTTTCTTTTGCTGTATTCAACATAGATAGAAATATATAATCCTCACTCTAGCAAGACTAGGGAAATATAATGCCAGCTGATGCAGTTGTAAATAATGCCTCATTAGATGGTCATCAAGCAGCAGTGTCGTTGGTTATTTTCAAGCCAGCGATGCAAGAATATAGTGTTTACTCAGCTGCAAGGGAGCAGGTAGCTTCCTTGAGGACATCAGAGGGAAAGGTCTTCTGACAGCATGTGTTATAATAAAAAAGTTTTTAGTTAGTAGATCCCCAATGACTGAGTGAGTAAAAGCATTATCCAAATCCAAAAGTAAATACTGCAGAAACTGGAAATTTAAAAATAAAATGATGGAATTACGTAGCTCGTAATGCTAACGGTAGGTATAAAAAGTTTTTAAAAATTTCATCACGAGTACTTTTTAAAAATTGTGGACATTTTTTGCAGGGATGAAAAAACGTCTCGAGTTAACGGATGTCCTGAGTACCTACCGTTAGCATTACGAGCCGCTACGAGACATCCACGAACTCCTACGGACCCGCTATGGACATTCTCCGAGTTCGAATCAGGGGAAAACACGGGAGAACTCGTGAATTACCTCGTACAGTGGGACAGGGGCTTACTAGTTCTCTTCTCTTTTTGCAGGGTCCAATGCCAGTTCAGTCATTCAACCTCACCTGGTCTCTACCCTGCCATGTTCTCCACCTCAGCCCCTTATTTGTACAGCAAAACTTTTGTTTCACATTTAACTTTTCCCAGTGGCACTAAAAGGCCATTGGCCTGATCAATAACTTTGGTTCTTCTTCTGTGGTTGCTGGTTGAGCTGCCCAGTATTTCTAAGATTTTCAGCTTGATTTTTATGGAATACGCAGATAGGGCCCTGGCACAAAATAGCAATTGGCCATTTAATCCCCCCTGGATATTCTACTATTCAATAATATCTCATTGATTCATTGTTGTAGAGGCTCTGTTGTGTCTTTAATTACATTAGACTTTAGACCTTTGAGCCTTACGTCAGTAGTTGGAAAGTTATTAGACGGGATTCTGAGGAATAGGATTTATTTGCATTCAGAAATCAAAGATTTATTAGGGACAGTTTCTGTGGCTTTGTGCATGGGAAATCACATCTCACGACTTTGATTAAGATTTTTGAAGAGATGACATAGAGCATTGACAAAGGACAATAGGCGTTGTCTTTGACAAGGTCTCACATGGTAGGCTGGTGCAGAAGGTTAAAGCACATGGAATCCAGGGTAAAAGGCAAAGGGTGATGGAGGAGGGTTATTTTTCTAATTGTAGATATTTCAATAGAGTTGAATGCAGCTGCCGCCATGGAGGCTCTGAAAAAGGAGCAGGATTCAGTAGGCTGACGGCACGGCCGGTGCAGCTACCGCCATTGAGGCTCCGAGAGGGAGCAGTTTTGGGGCTCCAAGGGAGCAGGCGACTGGTCGTGGAGAGCTGACGGGTGCGGCCGTATAGACACCTCCGTTGAGGCTCAAAAAGGGAGCCATCCAGATGCCTGAAGGAAGCAACACCTGGCTCAGGGTTGCGTTATATTCCTCCCCTCTAGACTCCGTTGAGGCTCCAGAAGGGAGCAAGCCCGGACTCTGAGTCATTAGCAGGCACGACCTGTCCAGTGAGTATATAATAGAATTGTGCTCCTGGCTCAGGAGACACTTACAGGCTGCTCCCGTCAGATGCCTATGGAAGCAACACCTGGCTCAGGGTTGCGTTATATATCTACCGCTCAGAAGAGGGGAAGCAACACCTGTGTGAGCGTAGAGACAGAGGGGTGTAAAATGAGGGTAGAAGCAATAGGTAGCAAGGTGAAAAGTAAAAGTGGCAGGCAGACAAAACCAGGGCAAAAATCAAAAAGGGCCACTTTTCAACATAATTGTATAAGGGGTAAGAGTGTTGTAAAAACAAGCCTGAAGGCTTTGTGTCTCAATGCAAGGAGCATTCGTAATAAGGTGGATGAGTTGAATGTGCAGATAGCTATTAATGACTATGATATAGTTGGGATCACGGAGACATGGCTCCAGGGTGACCAAGGCTGGGAGCTGAACATCCAGGGATATTCAATATTCAGGAGGGATAGAGAGAAAGGAAAAGGAGGTGGGGTAGCGTTGCTGATTAGAGAGGAGATTAACGCAATGGAAAGGAAGGACATTAGTTTCGAGGATGTGGAATCGGTATGGGTAGAGCTGCGAAACACTAAGGGGCAGAAAACGCTGGTGGGTGTTGTGTACAGGCCACCTAACAGTAGTAGTGAAGTTGGAGATGGTATCAAGCAGGAAATTAGAAATGCGTGCGACAAAGGCAAAACAGTTATAATGGGTGACTTCAATCTACATATAGATTGGGTGAATCAAATTGGCAGGGGTGCTGAGGAAGAGGATTTCTTGGAATGTATGCGGGATAGTTATCTAAATCAACATGTAGAGGAACCAACGAGAGAGCAGGCTATTTTTGACTGGGTATTGAGTAATGAGGAAGGGTCAGTTAGCAGTCTTGTTGTACATGCCCCCTTGGGCAAGAGTGACCATAATATGCTTGAGTTCTTCATTAGGATGGAGAGTGACATTGTTAATTCAGAAACAATGGTTCTGAACTTAAAGAAAGGTAACTTTGAGGGTATGAGACGTGAATTGGCCAAGATTGACTGGCAATTAATTCTAAAAGGGTTGACGGTGGATATGCAATGGAAGATATTTAAAGACTGCATGGATGAACTACAAAAATTGTTCATCCCAGTTTGGCAAAAGAATAAATCAGGGAAGGTAGTGCATCCGTGGATAACAAGGGAAATCAGGGATGGTATGAAAGCGAAGGATGATGCATACAAATTAGCCAGAAAAAGCAGCATAGCGGAGGACTGGGAGAAATTCAGAGACCAGCAGAGGAGGACAAAGGGCTTAATTAGGAAAGGAAAAATAGATTATGAAAGAAAACTGGCAGGGAACATAAAAACTGACTGCAAAAGTTTTTATAGATATGTGAAAAGAAAGAGATTAGTTAAAACAAATGTAAGTCCCTTGCAGTCAGAAACAGGTGAGTTGATCATGGGGAACAAGGATATGGCGGACCAATTGAATAACTACTTTGGTTCCGTCTTCACTAAGGAAGACATAAATAATCTGCCGGAAATAGCAGGGGACCGCGGGTCAAAGGAGTTGGAGGAACTGAGTGAAATCCAGGTTAGTCGGGAGGTGGTGTTGGGTAAATTGAATGGATTAAAGGCCGATAAATCCCCATGGCCAGATAGGCTACATCCCAGAGTACTTAAGGAAGTAGCTCCAGAAATAGTGGATGCATTAGTAATAATCTTTCAAAACTCTTTAGATTCTGGAGTAGTTCCTGAGGATTGGCGGGTAGCAAATGTAACCCCACTTTTTAAGAAGGGAGGAAGAGAGAAAACGGGTAATTACAGACCAGTTAGTCTAACATCGGTAGTGGGGAAACTGCTAGAGTCAGTTATTAAAAATGGGATAGCAGCACATTTGGAAAGTGGTGACATCATTGGACAAAGTCAGCATGGATTTACGAAAGGTAAATCATGTCTGACGAATCTTATAGAATTTTTCGAGGATGTAACTAGTAGCGTGGATAGGGGAGAACCAGTGGATGTGGTGTATCTGGACTTCCAGAAGGCTTTCGACAAGTTCCCACATAAGAGATTAGTATACAAACTTAAAGCACATGGCATTGGGGGTTCAGTATTGATGTGGATAGAGAACTGGCTGGCAAACAGGAAGCAAAGAGTAGGAGTAAACGGGTCCTTTTCACCATGGCAGGCAGTGACTAGTGGGGTACCGCAAGGCTTAGTGCTGGGACCCCAGCTATTTACAATATATATTAATGATCTGGATGAGGGAATTGAAGGCAATATCTCCAGGTTTGCAGATGACACTAAGCTGGGGGGCAGTGTTAGCTGTGAGGAGGATGCTAGGAGACTGCAAGGTGACTTGGATAGGCTGGGTGAGTGGGCAAATGTTTGGCAGATGCAGTATAATGTGGATAAATGTGAGGTTTTCCACTTTGGTGGCAAAAACAGGAAAGCAGACTATTATCTAAATGGTGGCCGATTAGGAAAAGGGGAGATGCAGCGAGACCTGGGTGTCATGGTACACCAGTCATTGAAAGTAGGCATGCAGGTGCAGCAGGCAGTGAAGAAAGCGAATGGTATGTTAGCTTTCATAGCAAAAGGATTTGAGTATAGGAGCAGGGAGGTTCTACTGCAGTTGTACAGGGTCTTGGTGAGACCACACCTGGAGTATTGCCTACAGTTTTGGTCTCCAAATCTGAGGAAGGACATTATTGCCATAGAGGGAGTGCAGAGAAGGTTCACCAGACTGATTCCTGGGATGTCAGGACTGTCTTATGAAGAAAGACTGGATAGACTTGGTTTATACTCTCTAGAATTTAGGAGATTGAGAGGGGATCTTATAGAAATTTAGAAAATTCTTAAGGGGTTGGACAGGCTAGATGCAGGAAGATTGCTCCCGATGTTGGGGAAGTCCAGGACAAGGGGTCACAGCTTAAGGATAAGGGGGAAATCCTTTAAAACCGAGATGAGAAGAACTTTTTTCTCACAGAGAGTGGTGAATCTCTGGAACTCTCTGCCACAGAGGGTAGTCAAGGCCAGTTCATTGGCTATATTTAAGAGGGAGTTAGATGTGGCCCTTGTGGCTAAAGGGATCAGAGGGTATGGAGAGAAGGCAGGTACGGGATACTGAGTTGGATGATCAGCCATGATCATATTGAATGGCGGTGCAGGCTCGAAGGGCCGAATGGCCTACTCCTGCACCTAATTTCTATGTTTCTATGTTTCTATGTTTCAGGGTTGCGTTATTTTATCTCCCGCTCAGTAGAGGGGAGTACTGGAGATTTTACATAAGTAACCCCGACTACGGGGATATCGACAAGGAATTCGAATCTCCTGAACTTATGGGGGATATGCTGCAGGTTAATCATATGAAGGAGTTCCGACTCGTGTCACATAATTTGCCATCCCTTCGGGGATAGGAGATCCACTGGAGGAATCTCTGGCTAAGAGCATCAGTGATTTAACTTCTCATCAGCTAAGGAGAGGTATATGCTGGATACGGCTGGGAAATACGCTAGTCCAGATGAACTGCCTGACTTTGGATGTTCCAAAAGTCAATCTCGCCATTTGGGATATCTCAGTGGTGATGTGTGGCCAAAGAATGAAAATTTCAGCTTATCCAAAGACTGTTCACTGATGTCATTACGGCCTTTGCAAGGGCAGTAGATGGGTTCAGCTTTTGACAGTGCAGAAGATGCATTAGCACTTCTATGTAATATGCAGTTGGAACTGCTGTGTATTATGCAAAATGCTATAAGGCCTGAGGTAATTTCTAAAAATTTGCTCATTGATGCAGGGTCAGTAACATGCAGCCTGCAAAGTATCTCTTCGGAGAGGACTCATGTTAGCAAGTTTAAGACTTGCAGGAACAATTTTAGGCAGCTGCGGGGGTGGTAGAACCATCCTATGTGGGTAGGGCTTCAGTAGTCCAGCGGGCATACCTCCTCTATATATATATAACTAATGGCAGGAATTGTTACACTGAGGCGGGTTGGAACACCAGGCCTACTCAATTCAGATCTCGCCAGAGGCCTTTTTTAGGCCAGGGCCATCGCGCTCACCTTGGTGAAGAGAATGTGGTACGCACACTGGCGACTGAGATAGGTCGTTCCAGGCGGAGGACTGCGGCAGCAACTCCTGGTTCAGGGTTGCATTATCATATTTTCCACTCTGAGGGTGACTCTGACTGTGAGGAGTTGACAGGGAACTCGTATTCCCACACCAAGTGGATGCTTCGCTTCAATTCTAGTCGCATAAGGATCTGATGTATGCTCTGATTCTGTCAGACACTGGAGGTTTGTAGGTTAATGCCATCAGTTGAGGCAAAACAAGTCAAAAGGCCTTATACCCCAGAAAGTTCTGAGTTTTCTCAGGGAAGGATTCGGCCTTCGCAAGGTCAGTAGAGGGAATTCTGCTGCCTGATTTACAGTAGACTCTTTAGCACTTTTGTGTATTTGCAGTCCAAACTCAATTGTGTTAGGATGATATAGGCCTGAAGTCTATCCAATTTATGTTAATTTAGTGCAAAAGAACTTCAAGGCTGCGGTGGATGTGGTAAATACACCCTTTGAGGATAAGACTCCTGTTTACATGCATACATATCATCTCTACCAAGTAAGTGGCTGACACCGCTTCACTGAAGCTGGTTTGGAGCAACAAGCCTACACAATTAACCAAGCCAGAGGGCCTTTTATCCGCAGGTTTCAGCGATCACCATGGATGCAGCGCTCTCCTCATACTCAGTATTGTCCCCAGCGGGGCAGGATGTCTGTGCAAGGAGATAGAGCAAAATCTAGGATCAGTTGACTATTACTCTTCTGCCTGTGGCCAATTTTTGGTAGTGTCTATCTCAGGGATTCCTGGATCTTCGTGGCAGGGGGTGATGATCAACTTTTGTCTATTAGTTTATTAGCAGTCTTGGTGTTTTCATAGCAAGGCTTTCTCAGAAGCTGCCTTGAGCACATCTACAGCCACCGTCTGTCTCGTCATGGACAGCAAAGCAACAATGAGGTGGAGGTTGTTGAGTATGCGAATGTTATTACATTAGTCACATGAGATGTGCTGTCGATATTCAAGTCGGAGATAGGTAAGATGGTCCGACATACAAATCATAAATGATTATAAGATTCAGTTTTCTGGTTGAATAATTCCTCCCTGGCAAAGAGAAGCCAAGATATCCGTGCTTATGGTTCAAAGAGGAGGAGGAGCCATCTTGGGGGACGGCTGCTAACCAGCAGCCGTCCGTTTAATTCACTTTTTTAATAGTTTTTAGTGAGTCCTGTGTTTGTCCTGTGGGAGTAATCCGACTTTTAATGTAGGGTGAAGGGAGTAACCTAATTTCTAGGTCCCTACCTGGTTGGTGAGGCAGCTTTTTCTCCGGGCTGCCCCGTCGACCCATCCCCGTGGCCTACCGGCGGGCATGGAGTGCCGTTTCCTTGCAGGGGCCGCCCAGCACCTCGGCTTCGGTGGCGGCACAGCGCTGGAGCGCTATCGCGGAGCGGAGCGGGCGATGCCTTGCCTGGGTCACCGCGCTGTATCGACGCGCTGGAGCTCCGGTGAGCTCTGACCGCCGAGCTCAACACCTCCGGGCTGCGGGTCTGCGGATAGGATCGGGCGGCGCCGACTTCACCATCGGGAGCCTGGGAGCTCCAAACCGGCGCGGCCTTGTCGGCTTCGGAAGCCGCGGCCTCCGGTAAGGAATGTGGCCGTTCCAGGTGGCCCAGCCGCTGAGTGGACTCTCCCGACGCCGGGGCAACAGCACCCGGTGAAAACGGCCAGGAACATCGGGCCTCCGTAGAGGCAATAGCGGAGGCCTCAATAGGCCTGACTTTGGGTGAACTGGGGTTGGGGACTGGACATTGTGCCTTCCCCCACAGTGGTAATCATTGTGGGGGGATAATTTTTGTGTGTTGTGTCTATGTTAGTCTGTGTTCAAGATGGCGGTCGGAGGGTAGAGTGGACGCTAGCGCGGTTTAGCTGCCGCTGCTCTCGCCTCAAATTGTGTTTCTGATTTTCTTTTTTGTGCCTTTAGAATGAATTCTGTCCTTAATTTGTGTATTGTGATGTTGTTGATGTCCCTACTATTTTTAAATTTTTTATTCTGCTTATATGTTTTGTAATCTGCTTATCTGCAAGGCGTCCTTGAGAGTCTTTGAAAGGCGCACATAAGTATAATGATAAATTAAATAAAAATAAAGAGGAAACTATGGTTATCCAAGTGGAAGAGCAGTCTGTCCAAGAACTAGAGGGGTATATTCTAATATTCTCTCAAGGTTGAAGGAAAATGGTGGATGCCAAATCAGGCTTGGATTTGGCTAGCCTGACCATGTGGTTGGCATAACCAGTTTAAGATGAATAATTGTCATTCAGCAATTTAGCTGATTACAGAGTATTTAGGGCCTCAATCGAATTTGAAGATGCATATCTTTCCATATCGTTACACGAGAGGCGCAGATATATCTGGTGTTTTATGGCAAGGCCAGTGTTGGAAAGTTTAGGTTATACCTAAGGGGTTGACTTCAATCCTAGGCTATTTATAAAGATTCTAAAGTTAATGCTGCCTTACTCGGATCTAAAGGGCAATTTGTCACAGAGTTTATAGACGACATGAATTATAGTAGTGCCATTTTGGCCTACTCACCCAGGGCTTCCATTGTAGATACGTCCGCTGAAAGAAGCTCCTATATTTGCTCGAAGACACGAGTGTTGGCTAGTTCAGCCTATTTCTCGTGCAGCTATCATTGCATAATTGTATGGAAAGTTTGTGAAGAGATACATGTGAGCTACTTTAAACAGAAGTAGCAGAGGTTTGTGGTTTCTTTCAGTTTGGGTTTAAGAGAAGCGATTACGTTATAGCGCAATTGACACTGTTCTTGCTGCTTTGTCATTGTATCTATTTCTATAAGCGGGTAAACAAATGATTGGTTATTCACCCACTGTTAACTAAGGTTATGAAAGGTGTATTTTATATGAACTCTAAAGCCTAGATTCAAAGTAGTGTGGAACGTGTAATCAGTATAAATTATTGTGCAGGTACACAAAAATGCTGGAGAAACTCAGCGGGTGCAGCAGCATCTATGGAGCCAATGAAATAGGCAACGTTTCGGGCCGAAACCCTTCTTCAGACTGAATAAATTATTGTGCAGATATTCATAAACTGTATTCCTAATGATGGAGCAATATCTTTTAAGTTAATTATGCTTATGACAACTGATTTCAGCACAAACACAGTTTTTACATAATCTCTGTCTGAATCCCTGGGTCATATCTGACATAAGGATAGCTTTTATGAATGAACTCATAAAGCAAATGGGCACGGTTGGGTAAGTTGGAGTGGACAGCATACCCACCAGATCGGAGATTGGGGGTGTTGATTATTTAAAAGGTACACGGAGCTTACTAGTATCTATGAAACGAAGGGTAGTTTCTTCATAGTTAATTAATAATTTCAGAAGAGATTGTTGGTGCAGACTATTTCAAGATGGATAGAGTGTAAGCAGCTAAAAGCGGGAGTGAATTCAAATAATTTCAAGTCTCACTCCACCAGGGGGGCTGGCTCGTTAACAGCCAATAGAATGGAATTTCCCCTTTGATCATCTTCTTGCAACAGCAGGAGGCTCAGATAAGCGCATTTTCAGAAGTTATAAAATTTTGTTGAACATGATACAATGATACAATTTATTTGTTGTCATTTGAACCTAAGTTCAAACGAAATTTGGTTTCTGCAGTCATACAAACATGTTTGGATGGTTGCAGATAGAATTCTGAACAGTGTTGCATGAGCTATTGTCTAACCCAAAGGCAATTGGGACTGTGGTCCGATTAAGGGCAATGTACATGTATGTAAGTTAGCATCATGTTGTTAATAGCCCATGTTTTTTCTACCATTTATGGTTTATCTGTTTAAGTGTTTCACTTCGATATAAAATAGTGAGACTTCGATATAAAATAGAAAGATTAAACGAAAACTTACCGCTTGAAGTTTGAGCTTTATTTTATGAGAAGTTGAAGTGAGGGACTACGTGCCCTCCACTCCCAACCCTGAATCTCATAAAGATAATTCGGTAAGTCAACGGTTATTTTACTTCGGAGTCACGTGAGTGACTACGTGAAGAACCCCGCCAGTGCGCCTGCGCGTCATTACGTCAGACGCATTGGCGCAAACGGACGCGAGGAGCAGAGCTCCTCTAGTGGAATTGTAGTATTCAACTACAAGGTAAGTATAAACTTTTTTCAAGTATTTTTGGTTCCGTTTGCTGTGGGTCTGTGGGGATTTTTTCCACAGGCATCATGGAAAAAACGGGCAAGTGGAGGAGGCGAGCGGCACAGCCGGTATAAAGTCGCAATATTGCGGTCGGCGACCAGCCGCCTCTGACCACGGTACAGTCGCCAGCAGGCAGCATAGCGACTGTGGATATTGGGGCTGAAGGGAATTTAGTCAGCACCAGTGGGGCAAGGCAAAGCCGATAAAAAGCTGCGGGAATGCGGTCGGTAAAGGACTGCCTCATACCCTACAACAGTCGCCGGCTGGGAGCGGGGAGAACTGTGGACTTGTGCATTAAAGAACGGAGCCAGCGTCAGTTGGGTGCTAGGCAACATACAAGTAGGGTCATGGAGCAAGAGTCAGTTTAGGATTCACCTCCAAGGCTGGATACCACTTTCTGAAGTGGATATTCCAAATGGAGAACCTGTACACAGGTTGCTCCAACGAAACATACTCCAGGAGGAGTGATGTCAGAACCAGGCTCCAGAAGCCAGGTCAGCAGCACCTAGTATAGGGCTGCTTGATAGCACCCTCATTGATGAGGAGCGTGCACAGGGTCAGCAGAGTTTCCAAAATAAGCGAAGACGGCAGCTGCCAGATGGGCTATTCCTGGCAGTACGATTTGCTGCTCTGTGAGAGTTCTGACCCTGAGTCTGACGGTGAGGCCGATACAAGCGAAGACGGCAGCTGCCAGATGTTTTATTCCTGGTAGTACGATTCGCTGCCCCGTCAGAGTCAAGAGAGCCGCTGGAAAGGACGTGGTCTCTGTGATCAACTATTGTGTCTACCATCAGCTCTAATAGTTTACGATGGATGAAAATGCCAAAAAAGCACGAGATCCCAAGGAACTGGGTATTGCTGAAAGTACTAGCAGTGAACCAAGATAAGGGGTCAGATGGGCGAAGGCATGTAAGCCTAAGGAAAGTAAACTGCAGAGAATATTGAAGCTGCTCGGTTGATGAACAACTGCAATTTGCAAAACAATGGATGGAGGCCATGGATGGAGATGCATCAAGTGGCACTAAGGGTGCTATGTAGCGCCCACTTCAAGATGAATTGTTTCAGGAAGTATGCCATTCGGTCCAACATCAACCCAAAGTTGCAGCAACTCTGTAAAGCCCAGCAATGTGCAATCATTCAACTTATTCTTCAGAGAAAAAACCTCAGGAAACATGGGAAAGAGTTGGATAATGAGGCAAAAACAGAAAAGTTGATCACAACATCAATGGTCGTCAAGTCTGCAAAGAGGACGTATCCTTTCAGACATCATACAAAATCCTGGACCGACATCAGGAGCAAATCGACCATTGAAGCAGGTACTCAGTTGATGTCCTGCAGCAGGAAAACGAAAAAGCGTGGGTTTTGCCTGCCAGGAGCCAGGGACCACAGATCACTCAGATGACAAAGGAGGTAGGTGGACCTGGTTCTTATGGGAACATATTAAGGCAAAAACAGCCAAATATTGGAAGCAAATTACTTCAGTTATTATTCTGAGTATTATAGAAAGGTTTCTAATTGATTCGATTCAAATACTGATTTGCCATCCAGCATGTTCCAAGGAGAACACTCCAATTTCACATAAAAATAATTGATGGAGGTTCAAGCTGAATTGAAAACTTGTTTATAAACAAGTAATTGAAAGGTCGGTTTATCAAAACCACCAAATTGTGTTTAAAATTTCTCAACCTAAAAATACTCCTCATTTTAGATCTGACAAGTCTTTACAATTTTGTGAAGTATAGACACTTCAAAATAGAGACTTTGAGACTGCCAAACAATTTATTTCAAAAAAGATGTTTTATGGCACATAGATCTGAAAGATGTATATTACTTAATGTTTGTTCATTTATAAGATAAAATTATCTAAAGGAACAATTATGGCAATTCAAAGTTCTGTCTAACGGGTTGACTTCAGTCCCTAGAAATTCACTAAATTGGTAAAACCAATTTTGCGGCTAATTAAAGTCCAAGGACAGATGTGGATGGCTTAACTCGATGATGTCCTAATTAGGACGAACAAGAGAATTCGTGAGTTATCTCTCTCAAATTATTCAAACCACATTTAAAGGTTGGGTTTAATTCATCCAGAGAGAAATTAAGTTAACGATACTTACAACAATTGATTATTTGATTCAATTGAAAAGGTAGTAATTTACCCAGGGTAAAGGGTAAAGCTAATTGATGATTGTATTAAGCAGTTGTAAAAGCAACAATCTTCAATTAAGACAGGTGGCCAGTTTGTTAGGAGAATTAGAGTTATTTCCAGCAATACAATATGGGCCATTGGACTACCAGCAGCTGCAGACTGCAAAAAGAAAAAAACACTAAGATGCATGATGGACATTTTTTGATAGGCCATGCAATTAAACAATAAATGCTGCTTCTGATTGCAGTAGTGGATTTAACATGTCTTCAGTAGTTTAAGCAAGATATGGATTGAGCAGCCTTCCATGGTCTTAACAGACTGATATCAGTGTACTAGGATTGGTGCCACTGAAAAGGTATCCATCTGTGGACAGATGGAATATGGAAGAAGTATTATTTTACAGACATGGAGAATCGACGTTTTAAAGTCTATTGGAAGGCTTATCAGCTACAAGCTTGTTGTTAAATACAACTAATCTGCATGTTCAGTTTCAAATTAACAACACTACAGCAATGGCATGTATTAATTGTATGGGTGTAATTTCCATGATAACAAAGAATGGATGTTTAACCTTAAGATTTTTTAATGATATAATAGTCAGATTTGGGAAGCCAGATATGACTTGTTTCCATCCAGACTCAATCACCAGTTACAGAGATAGTGTTATGGGACTACATCGGGAGACAGTAGCGATGGATGTTTCTCGCTATATTAGGATGGTATGTTGTTATATGCATTTTACTTCATCCTGTCTCATAAATCGGTGTCTGCTTAAAACGAAAGTATGCTGCCTCTGGGGTATTCGTGGTACCAGACGGGTCTACGCAGCCATGGTTCCCTTTGATATTGAAATTTATGACACAGTTTCTGATAAATGTTCCCAAAAGAAGGAAGTTACTGGTGTATTCGATAATTGGAGAGTAACATCCGTCATATGCCTGTATGGATGCAGGGTTTAAAAAAGAGGATTGTCTGGGCATGCTGTGGACATGCTTACAGCAGTCTGGTGGAAGAGTACTCAAAAGCAGTACATTGTGAATCTGAGTTGTGACTCTGTAAATACCGCTTTCCTATTATGTAAAGAATGAGGGGAACAAATTTCTGAGTATAAAAGAATATGGAATGTTGTACGGCACATGTCTCAAATATCTTGGATTGACCTCTATTTAATGGGTTGAGGTATAGTGCGATTTATTCACACAGAAGTATATTATTCCTCGGTTTTATTTGATGAGGTTGGAAAGACATCCTGTTGAGTCTCGTTCTTTTATTTCCAGATTAATGAAAGGAATTTTAATTCCAGACCTTCTAAACCTAGGAGGGAATCTGGAATATAGAATTGTTTTAAGCTACTTCTGCAAAGGAGTCTTGGTACGATTCCGATTTGGCCAAGTTCAGCATGAAGGTAGTCATGTTTATGGCACTTGTAACATTACAAAGTTACAGGTTCACAGAAGTACCTCAGGATTATGTTATGTTTTACATTTTATGAACTACTCAAATGAAGTAGGATCAGGTGTGACAGGATTCAAGATTATTAACATATTCTATGGATCCATGTCTATATGTTAAGACATATTTATTGCAAAAAATTGAGGCTACAAAGATCTTATGAAATATGAAAACAAGATTGTTTATCATTCACGAAAAACCATACAAGATAGTGTCAGTTTAGACTATTTTAAGATGGTTAAAAACAAGTTTTAGTTGCTGCACATGTGAACATTGATGGTTTTACATTCCATTCAGTTTAGCAGCAACATTGACGACCAGGGCGAAGGAAGTCCCGTCAATCATATTCTCACAGCCGCCGGGTGATCTAATAAGTTGGTGTTTCAACACTTTTACCATCGGGCTATTGCCAATACGGGGCTGGTTGCAGATACTATATTAAGTTCTGCTTAATTTTCCCTGGGTAAAGGGAATACTATTAATTCTTTTATTCAAATAAATGAATTACTGCATTTGTGGTACAAATGTTATTATTAATGCATTATTGAATATTCTCGTTCCGAGTCAATCAATGCAGTGAGAAGCCGGGATTTGTCTGCGGCATGAAATCACAAAGCTTTAAAATCTTCACGTAGTCACTCATGTGACTCCGAAGTAAAATAGTAAGATTAAACGAGAACTTCCCTAAGTTTGAAGTTTGATCTTTATTTTATGAGTAGTTATGTTGGTGATTACGTGCCCACCACGACCCAACCCTCTATCATAAAGGTCAGACGGAAGTTCTTGTATTACTCGTTTTATTATGATACTATATTACTTCGCTTGTTGTTTTTTGTGATTTCACACCGCTGCTTCGAAGATTGACGCGCAGGCGCACTGGCGGGGTTCTTCAAGTAATCACCAACGTAACTCCTCGTAAAATAAAGATCAAACTTCAAACTTAGGTAAGTTCTCGTTTAATCTTACTATTAATCTTTCTATAGTTTACGTTCGTGCAAGTGGTCTGTGGTTTCATACAGTTGCTCTGAAGATTGACGCGCATGCGTGCTGGCGGGCTCTTCACGTAGTCCCTCACTTCAACTTCTCATAAAATGAAGATCAAACTTCAAACGGTAAGTTTTCGTTTAATCTTTCTATTAAAGCAGGCAAGTGTGATTAGTATAGATAGGCATTATAGTCAGCATAGACGTAGTGGGATGAAGGGTCTGTTTCTATGCCCAAAACTAGAGGGCACAGCTATAAGATGAGAGGGGGAAAGTGTAATGGAGATGTGCTGGCAAGTGTTTTACACAGAATAATGGGAGCCTGGAACACATTGCCAGGGGTGGTGGTGGCAATTGACATTGATCATTTATTTTAAAAGGGTTAACACCTTTGTTCAAGTAGCAGAAGATGCAGATGTGCTACAAGCACTTTCTCCAACCAATGACACCAACTGTCATCAAATTATCTCTGCCTGGTTTTGTGAACAGAGAAGGCAAATGCTAATTACTTATAACTGTGAGAAAGCAATCCAAGTTGTTAATATTTTAAGAAGGTTGAGGGGGAGAGAGAGTAATTTGTTCCTACTCGAGTTTAATTTATTCTATTTGTATCACTATTAAAAGAATTGTATTTTAGAGATGGACAATATCATAGTGTTATGCAGCATCAAATTAGGCCCTTGGTCCCAACTTGGCCATGCTTATTTAATCAAATTTACCTGTGGTTGGCCAACATCCAATTAAAACCTTTCCTATCGATGTACCTGTCCAAATATTTTGTGAGTATTGTATTTGTGCCCACCTCCACCACTTCCCACTGGCTGAATGTTCCACCTACATACCACCTTCTGTGTTAAATACTTGCTCCTCAGTCAAATCTAAGATTCGATAGACACAAAAGTCTAAGATTGGGTTTATGCCAACATCCTTTTTTTGAACAAGGATTTGTCTTCTGCAGTTTACAGGTTCATAATTTCACAAGTTATAGGAGCAGAATTAGGCCATTCAACCCATCGAGTCCACTCCGCCATTCAATCATAGCTAACCTCTGCCTCCTCATCCAATTTTCCTGCCTTCTCCCCATATCCCTTGACACCCATTCTAACCTAACATGGCGCCTACCTGCGGTGACATTTTGTGACATTTTGCCAGCGGCACAACAGAAAATCTTCAAATATAGTATTTCTGAGCTCACCTGCATCAAAGAATCTGCAGAAATCAGCGATGTAAGTAGCGAGCTGCTAACGCATTTAAATGCATTGGCGCTACTGCGAACTCCCTAAGATAGCGACTATAAGGGAATCCCCGACTGTACCTGTAAACACCGGGGAGGCCTTCATGGAGTCCGGAACCGAGGCCGTCGGGCAGAATCTCCCAGCAGCAACGGAGCTGGAGGTGCCGACTGTAAGGGAATTCCCGATCTCAGGGGAATCCCCGACCTCGCGGAGACTCGCAAGTAATGTACCTTTAAACACCAAGGAGGGGTTCATGGAGTATGGAAACGTGGTCGTCGGGCATGACTGCAAGTAAGACTGAAGCGCAGGGGACTTCGGCCCCCTCTCACTACCATCCTACTGGCCAACGTACAGTCACTAGAAAACAAAGTGGAGGACTTAAGGGCAGGGCTGCTTTACCAAAGGGAGCTGAGGGAATGCTCTGTGTTCTGTTTCACAGAGACATGGCTCACCCCCAGATCCCCAGACTCAGGGGTCCAGCCTGGACGGTTCTCCATCCACCGTATGGACCGTACGTAGGCAGCTGGGAAAGGGGGAGGAGGGGGTGACTGCCTCATGGTCAACTCCTCATGGTGCTCAGATGTGGCAGTCCTATCCAACTCCTGCTCTCCACACCTGGAACACCTGGTGGTGAAGTGCCGTCCCTTCTACCTACCGAGGGAATTCTTCTCCATCATCCTGATCGCGGTCTACATTCCACCCCAGTCAGATGTCCATCTGGCACTGGAGGAGCTGCACGCCATGGTCAACAAGCACCAGATGGCTTACCCCGAGGCCAGGGACTTCAACAAAGCCAACCTGAAGAAATCGCTCCCTAACTTCCACCAACATGTCTCCTGCAGCACCAGAGGATCAAACACCCTTGACCACTGCTACACGACCATCAAAGAAGCCTATCGCTCTATCCCTCATCCTCACTTCAGAAAATCCAACCTTTCAGCGGTGCTGCTTCTTCCTGCATACAGGCAGCAACTGAAGAAAGCACCACAGGAGGTGAGGTCTGTACAGAGCTGGTTGGGAGGGGCAGAAGAACAACTCCAGGACTGCTTGGAGTCTGTAGACTGGGCAATGTTCAGGGACTCAGCAACGGACCTGAATAAATACGTCACAGTCGTTACAGACTTCATAAGGAAATGTGTGGAGGACTGCGTTCCAACAAAAACCTTCCGAGTGTTTCCTAACCAGAAGCCTTGGATGATCCATGAGATCCGCATTCTTCTGAAGACCAGATCCCGGGCATTTAGGTCTGGCGATGCAGAGGTCCAGATACGACCTTGGTAAGGCCATCAAAAAGGCCAAAAGGGACTTTTTCTCTAACCTGGAGGATGAGACGGATGTTTGGCAACTGTGACAGAGCTTGAATGCCATCAAGGCGAAATCAGGAGGCGGCTCAAAAGACAGCAAAGCATCACTTCCTGATGAGCTCAATGCGTACTTTGCACTGTATGATAGGGAGAACACTGATGTGCCTTCCCGAGCCCCTCTTCGCCCTGACGATATTACAGTCATAGTCACAGAGGCCGATGTCAGAAGATCCTTCAGGGGGGTGAACCCTCGGGAAGCGCCTGGACCTGATGGTATGCTCGGTCGAGTTCTCAAGACCCATGCAGACCAACTGGCGAGAGTTTTTGCACACATTTTCAACCTCTCACTTCTGAGGTCTGAGGTTCCCACCTGCTTTAAGAGGGTATCAATAATACCGGTGCCCAAGAAGTGTAAGGTGACGTGCCTCAATGACTATCGACCAGTGGCACTAACGTCTGTGGTGATGAAGTGATTTGAGAGGTTGGTTATGGTGCACATCAACTCCTACATCGACAAGAACCTCAACCAACTACAGTTCGCATACCGCCACAACAGGTCAACGGTAGATGCAATTTCACTGGCTCTCCACTCCGCACTGGACCACTTGGACAATAAAAACACCTACATCAGGCTGTTGTGTATAGACTACAGCTCGGCATTTAATACCATCATCCCTTCCAAGCTGGTTACCAAGCTCACGGAACTGGGCCTCTGCACATCCCTCTGCAATTGGATCCTCGACTTCCTTATCCACAGACCACAATCTGTTCGAATTGGTGGAACCACTCAGTAACAATTGGTACGGGAGCACCTCAAGGCTGTGTGCTCAGCCCCCTGCTGTACTCACTCTATACCCATGACTGTGTAGCCGCTCATAGTGCGAACTCCATCATCAAGTTCGCCGATGACACCACTATGGTTGGACGAATCACAGATGGGGATGGGTCGGAATATAGAAGTGAGATCGACCAATTGACCAAATGGTGCCAGCACAATAACCTGGCTCTCAACATCAGTAAGACCAAGGAACTGATTGTGGACTTTAGTAAGGGAAGGATGAGGACCCACAATCCTGTTTATATCAATGGGACGATGGTGGAGTGGGTCAATAACTTCAAGTTCCTGGGTGTGCATATATCAGAAGATCTTTCCTGGACCCAGCACACCGATGCAATTGTAAAGAAGGCACATCAGCGACTCTACTTCCTGAGAAGATTACGGAGATTCGGCATGTCGAAGAGGATTCTCCTAAACTTCTACAGGTGCACAGTAGAGAGCATTCTGACTGGTTGCATCGTGGCCTGGTTCGGCAACTTGAACGTCCAGGAGCGAAAAAGACTACAAAAAGTTGTGACCACTGCCCATCCATCACCGGCTTTGACGTCCCCACCATCGAAGGGATCTATCATAGTCGCTGCCTCAAAAAGGCAGCCAAAATTATCAAGGACCCACACCATCCTGGCCACACACTTATCTCACCACTGCCATCAGGAAGAAGGTACAGGAGCCTGAAGACTGTAACGTCCAGGTTCAGGAACAGCTACTTCCCCACAGCCATCAGGCTATTTTACTTTGAAGTCACGTGAGTGACTACGTGAAGAGCCCGCCAGCCCTCATGCGCGTCAATACGCCGAACGCATGGGGCGAGAGTCGGAGCAGTTCGCAACTGCTCTGACGGGTAAGTTAATTTTAATTTCAGCGGGCCGCTGCGGCAGCGGGCCCGGAGTAGCTGATGGAGGCGGCCGGTCTTGGGCCGCCGTGGAGGCTCTGAATGGGAGAAGGCGGCCGAATTTGGAGGCTGCCGTGGAAGCTCCACAGGAGCTCAAGATCGTTAATGCGGCTGCCGGCTTGGAGCTCCAAACGGGAGCAGGCGGACGGATTTTAGGCCACCGTGGAAGCTCCATTAGGAGTTGGGGCTGCCGGCGCAGTTAGGGAGCTCGCTGCTAAGATTAGCAGCAGACGGTAGTTTAAATTAGCCGCGGCTACATTTTCGATCGCTGCTAAAGATAACAGCAGCTGGTGCTTTTAAAAATTAGCCGCGGCCAGGGCAGCGAACCTGAATGTATGGTGGAACTTTTGGCAGGTTGGACAGCATCTGCAGAAAGGGAAACAGTTAGCGTTTAAGGTCAAAGACACTTTGTCGGGGCTAATATCCTGTGAGACTTCAGTTGTGTAGGATTTTAGGTCGGTATAACTGAAGCAAGCAGTTTGACACTGATTCCTGTGACAGTGTCCAAAATCCTGCAAATCTTTACACCTATCATAGTTAACTCAATTCTATCTGATGCTCTATTTATAGGGGCATTTCGATATACTACAGATAGTTCTTTAATTGAAGTAAAAAAATCTGAAGAACTGATTAAGGCAGTTATAAATAGAGCTGGCAGTTTTTTAATAGCGGTTGCTGTTCGGTCACATTTGTGATTATCGCAGCAGATAGGACATTTATTATCATACACCATATGGTGTAGTAAAATTTGACTTGCCAATCCGGCACAGTATGGGACTCCACTGGAGCGGGCGGCTGTTCGGAGGAACTCCATTGAGGCTCCAGAAAGGAGCTCCTGGCTTGGGAAGCCTTTTTTCAGCTGTGTCTATTAGACACCTGTGGAGCATTACGTGGTGCAGGGTTGCGTCATGATAATTTCCGCTCAGTAGAGGGGACTGTTGGAGATCTTTCATAAGAGACCCCAACCATGTGGATATTGACAAAGCAGTCGAATCTTTGATCCAATGCTTGATCGAATGCTTCTGTTTAATCATATGAACAAACTATGTTCCGTATACCGGAGGCATTTCAGACGGCTCCAGTAATTTGCCTGTGACAACAACTGGCTGGGTTGCAGTATTTCTCCCACTCTGTCTAGTGGACTATCGGGAAGGTGACTCCGATTATAATGCCGGCTCATCCGAGTCATATGGGGGCCTGAGGAAACAACACCTTGTGCAGGTACACAAAAATGCTGGAGAAACTCAGCGGGTGCAGCAGCATCCATGGAGCGAAGGAAATAGGCAACGTTTTGGGCCGAAACCCTTCTTCAGACAAAGCAGTCGAGTCTGAAGAAGGGTTTCGGCCCGAAACGTTGCCTATTTCCTTCGCTCCATAGATGCTGCTGCACCCGCTGAGTTTCTCCAGCATTTTTGTGTACCTTCGATTTTCCAGCATCTGCAGTTCCTTCTTTAGCACCTTGTGCAGGGTTGCGTTCTAATTCCTCCCTGAAATACTCCGTTGAGGCTCCAGAAAGGAGCAAGGACTCGGAGTCACTAGCAGGTGCAACCTGTCTGCTAAGTATAATAAATAATGATGATTTATACCGACAGAGCGCCGATCTGCACAGCTAGTCCCGATTCGGCTCCTAGAAGGAGCAGCTTGGCAACCCCGAGTCGGGGCAAAATCAAAGCCAAGTCTGTGGGACAAGTCCTGTCGGACGATTTGGATCACGGGGATTCTGTCCCCACATCTATGGCAGATGTGATTGGCCATTTGTCTCAATTGGAACATCTGATGAATCAGATGGTGGCACAAAAAATGCTCCGTTACGGAGGCATGCACAGGCAGTTCAAGTCATATGCCTGTAGCAACTCCTGGTTCAGGGTTGCACTATTCCTCCCACTCTAAGGAAATGTTCAGAGTCCAGTATGGAGCTGACACCGAACATGACTCCGAACATGACTTATGCCTGAATCCCATGCTTTAATGCATGATGTACGCGATTCGCATAGGAAGAGCTGCCTGCTCTTGCCTCTAAATTTGCTGTTCCCTCGGGGTCGGGCAAGCCACTACAAGAGGAGTTGGCCAGCGGCATCAGCTATCTAACATCACACCAGCTGAAGAAATGGCAAACATGGCAGACAGGGTCTGCAATTGGAACTTCGCTTTAGCTCCAACAAGCAAATCGACCCGGGTTCAGAGACGCTGGCAGGTAAGGTCTCTTTATTAACCTCCGTAAAACTCCAAAATGGAGCAGTCTGTCGGCCCAGGTTTGGGTTTACTGGCAGCATGGGCTGTCTAGTATTTTTTTCATTGTCTCTGGGATAGATGAGGTTGATGCAAAGACATTGGCAGGGTGCCTTGCATAGTAACTTCTGTAAGAACAGCTTGGTTACTCTGGTTCAGGGTAGACCATCATGGAACTGGCTGGCCATATGGGTCATATTGGCCAGGGAAGCACTGCCTCATCATCTGTGATTGAGGTTATCAGGCTGCTCAGTAGAATGAAGTAGTTGAAGTCTTCCTCTCTGGGATAGGTAGCTACCAGCAGGAAGCTGGTCTGGCATATAATATTTTTATCTGACCTGCAGGTTCATGTTGTGAATCAACAATGTATTTATAATACAATACAATCAATACAATACAATCAGTTTTATTCATCACATTGCACATAAAGTGTAAGTGAAATGAATTTGCCAGCAGCGGTACAATGAAAAAGAACACACAAAAAACACACTAAAAATTTAACACAAACATCTACCACAGCATTCATCACTGTGGTGGAAGGCACAAAAATTGGCCAGTCCTCCTCCATTTCCCCCCCGTGGTCGGGACCGTAGTCCGTAGGCTCTTAATACCAGTATTCCTGATTGAGTGGCAGGTCGAAGAGATTGGGTTGTGCACTCTTGCGACTCAAGTAGTTTCAGTCAGAGGACTGAGAAGCAATTCCTGATTCAGGTTTGCATTATGCTAAATTCCACTCTGAGGTAGAACGCTGAGAATTTGTGGTGACTCTTATAGTCAAGAGTTGACAGGGTATTTGTATTACAGTCATCAAGGGGAGACTGTGTTTCAGCTCTAGTTATAAGGTTCTGATTATATGTTATCAGCGAAATGTATCAATAACTAGATAATGTGTCTTCCACGGCAAGAGAAGCCTAAATTTTTTTCCGTCATTATGGTCAATAGAGGAACAGTGGTTCCGAGGGGTATATTTCTGATACTTCTCAAGATTACAGAAACATGGAGCATGCCGAATCAGGTTAGCAGTTGGCTAATCTGATCATGTGTTTAGTTACCCAGTTTAAATGGATGATTGGGTTTCTGCAATTTAACTGATTCAGAGAATCGATCTTGAAGATGCATAGTTTGCCATATCTATACACATGAGGCACAGATTATCTGGTATTTGATAACAAAGCCAGTGGTGGAAGCCAATGCTGCCCTACTCAGACCTAAGGGCATTGTGGCATCGAGTTTTAGATAATATGCAAAATTTTGCAGCTGATAAAACCTGAGGGTTATCAGTAGATACCTCTTGTGAGATTAAGTATGAGGCAACATGAAATGTAATAGTGCCAATTTTGCCTATTCATTCAGGCCATGGTAAAGCAGCTGAAGCAGCTCCTATTTACTCACTCACGAGTGATGGCTGGGGCAGCCTGTCTTCTCGGGCAGCTAGCTCTGCACGATTGTATGGGAATTTGTGAACAAAATATGTGAGTTATTTTTTAAACAGAAGTAACAGAGGTTTTGTGTGGCTTTCAGTTTGAGCCCAGAGAAGCGTTTATGTGATAGCACAAGTCAAGTCAAGTCACATTTATTTATATAGCACATTTAAAAAACAACTCTCGTTGGCCAAAGTGCTTTACATTTGTTATAAGAATAGCACAACAAAACAAACTACATACATATATACATGTAGCCCTCATTCAGAGGACGTCAGGAAAGGCTTGGGAGTATAGATAAGTCTTTAGTCTTGACTTAAAAGAGTCGATGGAGGGGGCAGTTCTGATGGGAAAGGGGATGCTGTTCCACAGTCTAGGGGCTGCAACCGCAAAGGCGCGGTCGCCCCTGAGCTTTTTCCTATACCGTGGGATATTCAGCAACCCCAAGTCGGCCGATCTGAGGGGCCTGGAGGTAGAGTGGTGGGTGAGAAGACTTTTTATGTAGGTGGGGGCAAGCCCATTGAGGGCTTTGTAGACATGGAGGAGGATCTTGAAGTTTATACGGAACCGCACAGGGAGCCAGTGGAGAGAGGCCAGGATCGGGGTGATGTGGTCCCTTTTTCGGGTGCCCGTCAGGAGTCTCGCTGCGGCGTTTTGGACCAGTTGCAGGCGGGACAGGGAAGATTGGCTGATGCCAGTGTAAAGGGAGTTGCAGTAATCTAGGCGGGAGGAGATGAATGTGTGGATGATCTTTTCCAGGTCATCAAACTGGAGGAATTGTTTTATTTTAGCTATCGTCCGAAGCTGAAAGAAGCTAGCTTTTACCACGGCATTGACTTGTTTGTCAAATTTCAGTGCTGAGTCAAATATCACGCCAAGGTTTTTGACGTGAGGTTTGAGTAGTGGGGTAAGGCTTCAAAGGCTGCCTGCTATCATTTTGATTGAGTCCGAGGGGCCGAGAAGGATGACATCCGACTTACTCTCGTTTAGTTGGAGGAAATTCAGGGCCATCCAACACTTTATATCCTCGAGGCAGTGGGTAAGGTTAAACAGATTTGATTGGTTTTTGGGCTTCAGGGGGAGATAGAGTTGTGTATCTGTGTATTGTGACATTGCTTGTACTGCTTTGTCATTCTCTATAGTGCCATAAGTGGGACAATAAATGATTGGTTATTCACCCGCTGTTCACTAACGTTATGCAGGGTGTCTTTTATATGACAACTCTAATAGCCTACACTCATTGTAGTGTGTGATGTATATCAGTAAATTATTATGCAAATATTCTTCTACTGTATTCCTAATGGGAGTAGTATTTTTAAGATGATTATGTTTTCAGTAACTGATCTCAGCACAAAGAACACAGTCTTTACTCTATCTCTGGCTCGGTCTCTGGGTCATAACTGACATTAGAGTAGTTTGAAATGGGCATGATTGCGTACATTTGAAGTTGACAACATACCCACCAGAGCAGAGATTGGGAGTGTCATTAGGTATACAAGTGCACTGAGCTTGCTAGTACTATGAGATGAAAGATAGTTTCTTTATTGTTATTCAATAGTCTCAAGATATTGCTGATGGCTCATTAGCAGCCAATAGAATGGATAGTTCCCTTTCATCATACAGCAAGAGGCTTACATAGTGCATGTTAATAAATTATAAATTTGGTTGAATATGTCTGAATATTTGCAGATAGAACTCTGCACAGTGTTCAATGAGTTATTGTCCAACTCAAAGTCAATTGGGACTATAGTCCGGTTAAGAACAATGGCCATGTATGCAAGTTAGCATCATGGTATTAATAACCCATGTTTTTTCTACCATTAATGGTTTATCTGTTTAAGTGTTTTACACACAGATTGGGTTACTGCATGAAACCACAGAGCTTTGAAGTCTTCACGTAGTCAGTCACGTGACTTCGAAATAAAATAGAAAGATTAAACGAGAACTTACCGTTTTAAGTTTAATCTTTATTTTATGAGAAGTTGAAGTGAGGGAATATGTGCCCTCCACTCCCAACCCTACTTCTCATAAAGATCATTCGGTAGTTCTAAGGTCATTAATCTTTCTATAGTTTAAGTTCAGCAACTAGTCTGTGGTCTCATACAGCTGCTCTGAAGATTGACGCGCATGCGGGCTGGTGGGATCTTCACATATTCCCTCACTTCAACTTCTCATAAAATAAAGATCAAACTTCAAACAGTAAATTCTCGTTTAATCTTTCTATTAAAGACAACGAATAAGCTATGAGCTCTGAACTGCAAAAGACTATTATTTGTTATTTGCATTATATTTGTTATTTATTGAACTTTTTCTTTTTCCCCCCGTTATATACAATGTTTACATATTCACATATTCTGTTGTGCTGCAGCAAGTAAGAATTTCATTGTCCCGTCCGGGACATATGACAATAAAACACTCTTGACTCGACTTGTCTTGACTAATCAAGAATTTGTCTATCTCTGCCTTAACAATATCCATTGACGACCTCCACAGCCCTCTGTGGCAATGTTCCACAGATTAACTACCCTCTGACTAAAGAGGTTCCTCCTCACCTTTCTAAAAGAGTGCCCTTTAATTCTGAGGCTATGATCTCTGGTCCTAGACTCTCCCACCAGTGGAAACATCCTTTCCACATCCACCCTATGCCTTTCACTATTCTGTAATTCTGCAATGTCCCCCCTCAACCTTCTAAACTCCAGCAAGTAGATGCCCAGTGCTGTCAAACGCTCATCATATGCTCTTTCCTGGAGTCATTCTTGTAAACCTCCTCTGGACCCTCTCCAGAGCCAGCACATCCTTCCTCAGATATGGCGCCCAAAATTGCTCGCAGTATTCCAAATGTGGCCTGACCAGCACCTTATAGAGCCTCAGCATTACATCTCTCTTTTTGTATTCCAGTCCTCTTGATATAAATGAATTTGCCTTCCAGTTCCCCTATCCTCAGGCACATGGCTTTTGCCATTTCTTCCCCTGATGTTTATCTGTGGAAATCTAAGAGCTGGAGTAATTCAGTGGGTCATACAGCATCTGTGGAAGGAATGGATACTATCCATGAACTCTGGAGATGCTGCCCGAACCGCTGAGATACTCCAACACGTGTTTTATGCAAGATTTCAGCATCTGCAATTCCTTGTTTCTTCATGTATTAGCATATTCATATATTATCATCTATCCATGTTAGACCATGTGATTTATTCATTTTATTTTGTAGTAAGTACCACCCCTTTATCATCCTTTAGCCCATGATCCAGCATCTCAGTCATATCTGAAACATCAGTCCCATTGTGCTCCTTCATAAACCATAATGCTCATTTAGTGCCTCAGCCATTCCATTGCCTCCATGAGTAAATTTCCTATTTGATCTTTGATCGTCCTCACCTCTCCTCTAACACAATCCAATATAATCTTGAGAAACAGAACCTCACTTTTCAATTAGGCGCATTGCACGGACTCAATATTGAATTCCACATTCTAGCCCTGTATTTCACATCTGCTGCATTCAATGCTTTTTATAAAACTCTGGCAGTTTCAGATTTCTTTAATCTCATTCTATTTACAATGTCCTTGGGGATATTTGTATTATTCACTTGTCTTTTCCAACCGTTCTCAGTTGACACTACCACCACATATATTCAATCTCTCTTGCAGATCATTGCTCATTGCAGATCTTCCCTCCTTTCACTATAATTAAAAACTTGTTTTTTCGCTTTCCTGGCTCATCGATCAGCAATGCTTTGAGCTTCTGCTTCTCTCTCCACAAATGCTGCCTGACATGATAAGTCTCTCTAATAATGGTTACTGTCGGTTCCTGGACAGGGCACACTATATTTTGAAGTGTGGAAACAAGGAACTGCAAGTGTTGGTTCACAAGAAAAAGACAGAAAGTGCTAGAGTGGATAGGTGATGTTTCGGGTTAGGACCCTATAGTTTGAAGTGTTGCATCCAATGGCAAATATGCAGCTATGGAACAGAAAAGTAAAACAAAAGTAAAACAAAAAGATGCTAATGAAACAAAACACTTTCATTTCATTCTCACATGCCCCTTCAGCTGGTGAATGTTGCAGCCACACTCCAGGCAGTTCAGTGTTTATTGTCTCAGCAGAAAACTTTGCAGGTGTCTGTGCAAGGATGGTCTGCAATAATTCTTAGTCAAAGTCATCCATTGATGATCAAAATATCTGCCAAGTAAGTAGCAGCTCAAGGGAAAAATGTTGATTCTTATAATATTTTGTACTCACTGGTTGCTCCATTCATCACAATACAACTTTATCTCAATCATTACCTCGTTGTAATAGAACAGGGAACACTGTAGAACTTACAGCTCTCTATTTCAAGTGTGCAGTTCTGCTCATCTAAGGGATATCTCCTCAGGTCCATCATACATGCTGCTGTGGTTGTGATTCTGTAATAGAAGAACGAAAGATGTTTCTAACTACTTCTGAGAATCCTTCTGATAATCTTGTTTGCAATCTGACCCTTTTCATTTTTTTCCCTGTTGTCATTTGATCAAGTTATGAAGCCAAATGAATTCTAGTTCAGAGGTTGTTCGGCATGAGTGGAATAATAGGAAAAGACAGTAATGCTGAATACAAAATAACTGCACCATCACTTCACTTACTCTCTGAGAAAACGCTTCCCTCCACTTTTATTATTGGTAAACCAGCTGAGGTCAAAAGATTCCATCTTACTTGGAGAATAATGCAATATATTCCTTCACTGGCAGCGGATGATACATTAAATATGCATTCATATTTATTGCTCGTATACATTTAAGAATTGTTTTAATCCCCAGCTATCTGAATGGCAGACAGGGTGCAAGTTAAAACATTAGGATCTTCACATTCTTTCTGATTTCCTATTAATACTAGGACCATTCCTTCTATATTTATAATATTTGCACTGAGAGTCTTGTCACTGATTCTCTTTCCAAACTAGATGTTCCATTTTATAAGATTTGTAAA
>CM075977.1:315895404-316082278 GCA_038087875.1 Malacoraja senta
GATCCCATGTATTGTTGCTGAGGCAAGAACCAGTGATGTTGAGACGTGACAAGATTCCAGTTTTATAATAAAGCAGGGTCCATTATATCTTCTTGGAAGGCCTGGTGATATTTGTGCTTCTATACTTGAGTTACTCCAGATCGACAGAGACTGTTACAATGCACCGCATGACATGATTGTTACAAAAGCTTCCAGTCTGGCATATTTTTTATATGATTCACAATTTAAATTCAGGAGGTGATAGTTCCTAGTTTCAATGTCTGACTTTTATCCTTGCTTTAAGATCATTAAGATCCACGTGAAACTCTCCCAGGTGATGTTTGTCAGCCTTGTGCATTTTGAGTCATGATTACATCTGCTCTGACTCAAAATTATTGGGTAACATGCCTTATGTCTTCGCAAGCAGTTATGGATTCCAGTTAAAGGTTATTTTCTAAGATTGAAGAACAAGTGGCACCATTCCTTGCTGTTGCCATGGAGACAGTTTCATCAACCTAGATATATTAGCATGTTTTTACACTTGTTTTTTCTGCCAGCATCTAGCACTTGAGAATAGAAAAAAAGTGTGGTGTTGACTCAATCTGTAATTTCCTCTTCCGATCCTCTTCACAGTCTCCAATTCATGGTGCTAAATAAGCTCAAACTGCTTCTACCTTCTCACAAAAATCCGCAAGCTGAACCTTTCACTTTCCTTATCCTTTCCCCATAAAACCTATTTCTCCTTCTCTTGACTACCATTTCTCCATAAGCCCAGTCTCTTTGCACCACTTTTGGCCATCTTTTACCGCCTTTTTGCTGTGACGATTGTGTTCATTGTGCTTCTGGATGAAGAGAATCCACACTGATTCAGGAATGCTCCTCTTTAGCCATTAAGTGGAGGCACTTGAGGCAGACTCTGGAGATAAGCTTTCTTGTAGCTGATAGCAGGGAGTTACCCAAGTCAGATTGCTTCGACTTCAGATGGTCTTGGCATCACTAAAAAAACCTTGCATGCAATGGCAACCAGTGAGATGCTGACTTTCTGCACACTTTCTACCCACCATATGTCCGTGAGGTCATGGGTTTGCTGCCGGGCATCGACCTTCAGCTGCCTTTATACACTCACAGCAATGTTGACTATAGTTTCTTCTACTCAGTTGTTTGAAAGGACTCCATTTAAACAGTTCACTGCCCAGTGAGTCACAGAGGATTCAGTCGGCCATGTTCGACACTAGAATGACTCCGCCACTCATCACCCAGGGCAACAGTTACTACCACGAGATGGGCACCGATGAGGTAATTATCTGACAGGTCAGAATTCAACTTCGCCTGATGGGCGACCGGCTACGCACCTCCTGCATGGAACGACTAAATGTTGTTGGAGGACACCATGACTACGCTTGGCCAGGCCGACCTTGTAACGCCACCAGGACAACAGACCTTCATGGCTCCCTGCACTTACAACAACTGGGACTTGAAAATGGTACCAAGCTGGTGGTATATTGTCTCAGTGTACTACTGCTGTACACTTCTACTGTACCTGAGTTGGTTATCTAATATGTATCTAAGTGCTTAGGTACTGTTATGATACGTACCGAACTGTATACAAAAATGAATTTCACTGTACCTCGGTACATGTGACTAATAAAGTACCATACCATACCATCTCACGCTTTACCATTTTTGTTGCACCTGTTCTGACGATGTCAACTTGCATACGAGAGCTTCTGATGCATTTTTCTTTCACCTCAGCTGAGCATTCCCCTCCACCAAATGGGACATGATCTACGGCTGTGGCCTTTAATTTTTATTCACTTCTGTTTGCATTGTTTCTCTTCACTGCCTTGTCCATGTCATCCAAAACACCAGCCTCCACATTCAATGTGGATCCTCCGTCATTCCAAACACCTCCAACTTGGGGAAATTACCAGCTTGCCCTCTTCACTCCTTTCAAGATTCTGATGTGACATTCCCTCCAGGACACGGATTCAATTCCCCATTTGCACCATTGCTCACTCCTCTTACTAGAGAACCTTCCCCTGCAACTTCCTCCTCCTCTGAATGGAGACTTGATAGAAGTATTTAAATTATGAGGCACAGAATGAATAGAAAGTCAAAACCTTTCTCCCAGGATGGAAATGTTAATGACTGGAGGACATGGCCATAAAAGATCATAAAGAATAGGAGTAGAATTAGGCTATTTGGCCATCAAGTCTACACCGCATTCAATCATGGCTGATCTATCTCTCGCTCCTAACCCTATTTTCCTGCCTTCTCCTCATAACCTCTGATACCTGTACTAATCAAAGTGGTTTTAAGGTAAGAAGGGCAAAGTTTAAAGGAGATACGCGAGACATGTTTTTTGTACTGTGTGGTGAGTGCCAGGAACACGCCAAGATTGGTTCTGGAGTAAGATACCATTGTGGTGAGTAAGAACTTTTAGATAGGCACATGGATATGCAGGAAATGGAGGGATATGGATCAGGTCTAGGCACAGGAGATTAGTTTAATGGCATCATGTATGACAGACATTGTGGGTCACAGGGCCTGTTCATGTGCTGTACTAGTTTGGTTTAGATACAGCACGGAAAGAGGCCCTTCGGCCCTCCGAGTCCGCACCAATCAGCGATTCCCGCACATTAACACTATCATACGCATACACTAGGGACAATTATACCAAGCCAATTAACCAAAACCTGTACGTCTTTGTGGGGTGGGAGGAAATCAATGATCTCGGAGAAAACCCATGCAGTCACGGGGAGAATGTACAAACTCTGTACGGACAGCAACTAGAATTGGATCGAACCCGGGTCTCTGACTCTGTAAGTGCTGTAAGGCAGCAACTCTACCGCTGCACCACCGTGCCACTCGTGTTCTGTTCCATGTTCCAAGCTCTATGTTCTAATTGCATGAAATACAGTCCTGGTCCATTTTATCCTTCCTCCTGTGGTCCAGGTTAACAACATCCTTACTCAGATGAAGCAGCAATTTACTTGTGCTTCTTTCAATTTAGCATGCCTTATTCTCAACACATGTCAAGATCTTTTCTACATCTTGGAAACCAAATGTGGATCGGTGGATGTATAAACTGGGCTATGGCTCTGTCCTTGGTCTTTATTCATTGTGCATTAAGTTCAATATAGGTCAGGCTGCAACACCTCATAGAAACATAGAAACATAGAAAAATAGGTGCAGGAGTAGGCCATTCGGTCCTTCGAGGCAGCACCGCCATTCAATATGATCATGGCTGATCATCTAAAATCAGTACCCCATTTTGGTCTTTCCCCATATCCCTTGATTCCTTCAGCCCTAAGAGCTAAATCTAACTCTCTCTTGAAAACATCCAGTGAATTGGCCTTCGCTGCCTTCTGTGGCAGAGAATTCCACAGATTCACAACTCTCTGGGTGAAGAAGTTTTTCCTCATCTCAGTTCCAAATGGCCTACCCCTTATTTTTAAACTGTGACCTCTGGTTCTGGACTCCCCCAAATCGGGAACATTTTCCTGCATCTAGCCTGCCCAATCCTTTAATATGTTATATGTTCTATCTCATCTTCTACCTCATCTGCACCAAGCACATTCCAGGTTTCCATGCTACTGGACTCCAGGCATTCCAGGCCACTGAACTCAGTACATTAAACACATCCAGAAATGAGTCTGCCCTGCAATTTATATCATGTTTCCACAGTTTTCCCTTATAATTTTGGGCAATGATTCTGCCAAAGTGCACGTCAGGAGCGGAACAAAGTGCACATGGAAATCAATGTTATGCTGTTGCAGCTGCCAGCATGCATATGGGAGGATATTCTATCTCACTGCACATCCTGTCTGTTAATGTAATAATTTTCCTCACTATTCAGTGCACATTATTTAGCAAGTACGTAGTAATAGACTGTCACCATGAATTATGAAGATGCATGTCATCACTAATTGGTTTGGTGCCAGTTTAAGCATGAGAAGAGGAGTAAAATGCAATTAATCTAAAATCTATTGATATTCCATGTTTCTAACTGTTAATGTTTGTAAAACTGTAAGCTTCTCAAATTGAATAACTATTTTTATCCGTGATGCTCAGAGGCACAAGCAGGAGACCATGCACAGGGACTCTCTCAATCTAAATGTAAAGATTTCTATGAAACTTAAAGGAATGGTTGTGAATTTTTAGAGATGTGAAATCAGTGAATTACTGCTCCTGTGCGATGAATGACATTGCACTTAGTTGCGAAATGGGTGATCATGGAATATAAATCTGAGTGGAGTATAAATGTTCTTTCTCAGTTACCCACCACCAATGCACATTTTTGATGGAATAATCAATGTCGTACCTAAATCCTTTCGTTATCACCTTGTCTTGCCAGTCATGCCTTTAATAAATTTGCTGCCTTCCAACATTAATAACTTAAATAATTTTCCAGTTATATGTCAATTGTTATTATTAAGCAGCTCTAATTTAATATTGTTGCACATTAAATCTCCTTATTAAAATAGGCATATGAATTTACCTGGTATCCAGCTGCAATCAAGAAACTTACATACTGAATTGATGTTAACCAGAAATAGATTAAGGAAAAACAAGTAACTGGGTTGGATTGCACTTAATAAAATTATTTTTGCCTTTCCACCTCTGGTATGATTGAAAGCAGTACATTAAACTTGTGATAGCCTAATGCAGAAACCTATATGCACATTGCCATAAACCTGTTCAGTGCCACCCCCGAGTATAGTCCAGTCATGGCAATAGTGAAAAAAAAACGTGGCAGTGAACAGGTTAAAAGTACACCTGGACCACTGAGGTATATGTAGAATGTCATTGATATAAAATGCAAATGAGTTAATTCAGTCAATGGATTTATGGAGATAAGATGTAAACAAGTTCATTCAGTCAAAATGTAGAAACAAGGAACTGCAAATGCTAGTTAATGTTATATGTTTATTATAATGTTCATTAAAATTATAATGTTCATTCAGTCAATGAGTTTGTTAATGGTAGACAAAAAGCTGGAGAAACTCAGCGGGTGAGGCAGCATCTATGGAGCGAAGGAATGGGTGACGTTTTGGGTCTTGACCCGAAACATCACCCATTCCTTCGCTCCACAGATGCTGCCTCACTTGCTGAGTTTCTCCAGCTTTTTGTCTACCTTCGATTTTTCCAGCATCTGCAGTTCTTTCTTAAACATAGTTAACTCAATGGGTCAGTCCTGATGTAGGATCTTGAACGGAAACGTCATCAGTTCTTTTTACCCCACAATTGCTGCTTGACCCTCTGAGTACATCCAGCATTTTGTTTTTAGCTTCAGGATTCAGCATTTGCTGTCCCTTGGGTCTCCAAATAGTTAATAGGTGCAGTTAAAGAGAATGAACCAGAACAAAATAACTAAAAAACCTATGACATTAGGACAATTAAAGAGTGAGAGCACAGACCAAAGATCATAGAAGTTATGAAATGCAAATCTACTGGACTGACCCCTACTAATGGAGCTCTAGATACATGAATACTTATTGAACATTTCATGGTCCATGAAATTGTGCCTCTGATAGGAATCTCAGTTGTGAAATTTATAATGTCTGCTACTCAACTTTTTCCCCCCCAACATATGCTCTATCTGCAATTATACAGTTGAGGATGTTCATCTGCAGCCATTCAATTATTTACATTATCTCAACACGGAATCAGTTTTTCAGTCTCAAGCTGCCTATCATCGTGAGAGATTATCACACAGTGCTCAAGTCTGGAGGCTCCAGTGATAGGAGGATTCTAAACTGTGGCCTTTCCCCATGGAGACCTTGCAATGGCTGCAATAAGCTTCAGTGCATTTATCAACATGTAATCTCATACAGTAGGTACCATACAGAAGCAATGGAACACTTAACAACAACTGGGACTTGAAAATGGGGCTAAATCTGATGGGATCTGAAGGTCCTTGTTCATCAGTCAGTGAAAGTCAGCATGCAGGTACAGCAGGCAGTGAAGAAAGCAAATGGCATGTTGGCCTTCATAACAAGAGGAGTTGAGTATAAAAGCAAAGAGGTCCTTCTGCAGTTGTACAGGGCCCTAGTGAGACCATACCTGGAATATTGTGTGCAATTTTAGTCTCCCAATTTGAGGAAGGACATTCTTCCTATTGAGGGAGTGCAGCGTAGGTTCACCAGGTTAATTCCCGGGATGGAGGGATTGTCATATGTTGATAGAATGGAGCGACTGGGCTTGTATACTAAGGAATTTAGAAGGATGAGAGGGTAATTTTATTGAAACATATAAGATTATTAAGGCAAGAAACATGTTCCTGATGTTGGGGGAGTCCAGAACCAGGGGCCAAAGTTTAAGAATAAGGGGTAAGCCATTTAGAATGGAGACGAGAAAAACTTTTTTACACAGAGAGTTGTGAGTCTGTGGAATTCTCTGCCTCAGATGGTGGTGGAGGGCTGGTTCTCTGGATGCATTTAAGAGATAGTTGGACAGAGCTCTTAAAGATAGTGGAGTCAAGGGATATGGGGAGAAGGCAGGAACGGGGTACTGATTGTGGATGATCAGCCATGATCACATTGAATGGCGGTGCTGACTCGAAGGGCCGAATGACCTACTCCTGCACCTATTGTCTATTGACTCTGTATGCTGTCTCAGTGTACTGCTACTGTACACTTGTGCTTATCTAAGATGTATCTAGGTACTTATATCTAAGTGCTTATACCTGTACCGAACTGTTTATATAAATGAGTTTCACTCGGTACATGTGACAATAAAGTACCATTGGACCATTGAGAATTTGGTTGCGGGTACTTGGAAAACCAGCAAGTTTCTCCCAGACTAAGCAGCATCTATCACTGAGTTTATGAGCTTGCAGCACTGGTTGATGTTTGTCTCAGTATGAATTGATGGGAACACCCATCTTACCAGTTTCTATTTCACTTTGGCTATGTTCACCATTCAATCCTTGGTGACCCTTGAAGCAAAACCCAGTGGATCATTGAACAATTCATTCTTCAGGTGGGTTTTTTAATTGGCTGACAGCATTATGCGCAATGTGCTTTAAGACTCTGACTGCAATTTTCATGGAATCAAGGAGCATGCACGTTCCAAGTTTTGCAAGTGGCTGAACAGAATGTATAATAAGACTGCTTTCCATCATGCCTATAACTGGTAATGATCCCAACTAACTGCTTGTGACCATACCAGTTAATTTGTACAGCCTGTGCCACAATAGAGAATGCACTGATGTGGGTTGGAGATTGCAGTTCGTCATATGTTTGCCTCGGATTATTTTAATAAGATATTTCTGGTGAATTTACAAGAAATTATGTACCAGGTGAGTGTGTTCAGTTGAACAGTCGTAATGCATTGGTTGGAGAAATGTTTCAGATTGTTCCACTGCCTGTGTGTAAGTAAAAGGTTACTTTGCAAAGGGAGGGTGCAGACATCTGAATGGAGAGGCTCAAAAATCTATTAAAAACGTATTTGGGTTATTCTATGACTTTGCCTCCATCACAGTGAGGGTGTGCTTGGTGAACTCACTGTGGTGGATGTTTAATTTGTGTTTATTGTATGTTTTGTTATTATTGGTTCTGTGTATGACTGCAGGCATCACAATTTCGTTCAGACCGAAAGGTCTGAATGACAATAAAGGAAACTTGACTTGACTTATTGACTAAATTGATTGAAGTACACAGGGATTATATGTTTAAGATTGTCAGCAGAAAAGGGACAATAGTGTCGATAATAAACTTCTCATCTCCCTTGCCACCATCCAGTGACTTAGACTAGATGACCAATTTGCAGAGCATCTGCACTGTCCATAATTCTGAGCTCCTAGTTGCATGCCATTTCAACTCCCCTCCCGTTCCCACACCAACCTGTTTGTCCATGTGTTTCTTCACAGCCAAATGCACACTGAAGAAACAACACCTCATATTCTGTCTGGGGTAATCTACAACCCAATGGTGTGTGTAGATGATATGTGCATGTACCTTTAACATAGTGACCTCACCATTACTAACCACTCCCCACATCATCAGTATAATTACAACCTTCCCACCCAGTTCTCTCTCTCTCTGGTTCCGGTGACAGACCACGGACAGCTAGGGCAGAAACGTATGTGTATAATGTGTAGTATGAATAAACAGAAGTAAAGAACCAGTGCGTTATGACACATCTTTACATGGTGTCAGAAGTGGGATTCGAACCCACGCCTGTAGATGTAGATGATATGTGCATGTACCTTTAACATAGTAACCTCACCACTACTAACCACTCCCCACATCATCAGTATAATTACAAGACCTCCGATCCCGGTGACCCAGCGGTCCCTCGTTCCCTCTGTCCTCCGTCCCGCTGCCGTCCAGGAGCGCATTGCCCTCAAACAAGAAATCCAACGGCACTCCCATGACAAATCTTGTCGTCCTCTCCTGCCTCTGCTCTCAGGCCAAGTCGTCCGAATGCAATCCCCCTCCGGTCACCCCAGGCTTGCCATCGTCGTCGGTACTGCTGGTTCGCCGCGGTCCTACCTTGTCGACCATGAAGGTACCATTTACCGCCGGTCCCGGCAGCATCTGCGGCTTGTTAACGAGCCACCACCGCTGCCTGCGGATCCCTTTTCCCCCCCATTGTCGACAACACTGCCTGCCCCTCCGGCCATTCCTCCCTCGCCTGACCGTCTTCCCGCTACTGCTCCTGCTTCCCCTGCTCCTTCTCCGTTTTCTCGTTCTCCTCCCGGTTCCCCGGTTCTCTCCCCCGCGCCGGCTCCTGCTCTTGCTCCGCCTGCAGAAGGGGGGGATGGCGAAATGCGTACCCGGTACGGGCGGGTGGTCAGGCCACCTATCCGTTATGGTGAATTTGTTTAACTGTTTGCTCACCTGCTCATAGCGTATGAGACGTGGTCGCCCTGTCACTTCGGTATTGCTTATTATTTCCAAGGGGAAGGATGTAGATGATATGTGCATGTACCTTTAACATAGTGACCTCACCACTACTAACCACTCCCCACATCATCAGTATAATTACAACCTTCCCATCCAGTTCTCTCTCTCTCTGGTTCCGGTGACAGACCACGGACAGCTAGGCAGAAACGTATGTGTATAATGTGTAGTATGAATAAACAGAAGTAAAGAACCAGTGCGTTATGACACATCTTTACAGTGTGAACATTGAATTATCCATGTTCAGGTAATTCGTACCTTCTGTCTGATATCCCCCCTCCTCTCCCCCCACCTTTCGCCCAACTTACTCTCTCCTTCCCTTCTCTGATTCTCCCATTTTATGTCTCCTTTCCCAGTCCAGGTTGATCCATTCCCAGTAGTTCTGTTATCTCACTTTTGCATCCACTCCCTACACACCGGCGGCAGTTTTACAAGAGGCCAATTAACTTACAAACCCACATGTCTTTGAGATGTGGGAGGAAACCAGAGCACCTGAAGGAAACCTACATGGTCTCAGGGGGAACCTGCAAACTCCACACCAACAGCACCTGGTTCAGGATTGAACCCAGTTCTCTGGCATTGTGAGGCAGCAGCTCTACCAGCTGTGCCACTGGGCCAACCCTTTTGATCAACCCCAGGCTCCCTACAATCGTATCTCCCACAAATATATCAATGCTAATGGGTAATATCCTGGAATCCCCTGCTTGTCTATATGGGATATAATAATACATTTGCAAAGTTTAGTTTAGTTTAGAGATACAGTGGGGAAACAGGCCGCTTGGCCCTCCGAGTCCGCACCGACCAGCAATTCCCGCACATTAACACTATCCTACCCACAGTAAGGAAAATTTACACTTATACCAATCCAATTAACCTACAAACCTTTACGGCTTTTGAGTGTGGGAGGAAACCGAAGATCTCGGAGAAAACCCACGCGGTCACGTGGAGAACGTACAAACTCCGTTCAGACAGCACCCGTAGTTAGGATCGAACCTGGGTCTCCAGCGCTGCAAGCGCTGTAAGGCAGCAACTCTGCCGCCCACGGGTTCAGCATTCCCTGAGAGATCAGTGCACAGAATAAATAAACCAAGAAAAACACATATTAAGAAAATGTCTGCAATCTCCTTAATATTTATATGTATATATATATTAAGGATTAAGGGACAATGTACATATACAATGTACATATATATATATATATATACACCTTGTTCCTTAATCCTTAAAACAAATCCATTTTGTTCTAAAAATAAGGAAATGACTGCTGGCGGGGTCAATTTAATTGAACTACAGCCACAGTTCAATCTTATTTCTCCTGACATTTATAAACTGTTCAGCCTTGGCTCACCTGGTTTATGTAGTCATTACTGAACTGAACTACTGCCCTGACCTGTAAGCCATCTGTTCTCCTGCATGTTGCAGCACTTACTCATCCATCAACTTGAAATATAACGCTACTGCAGAAACATGTATGTGGGATCTGATTATTAGTTCTTAATCCATCACCATTGCTGGATCTTGAAGCTATTTTTTCAGGTGTGCTACCATTTGATGGTATTTGCCATGACCTCCAACAATCTGACAATGGCACCATTTTGCAATTGTACAGCACCTTTCATGAAGGCAACATCCCACAATGGTCCACAGTGGTGGAATCAGTGTTTTGTAAATTTTCAAATAACCGGATTCCACATACCATCCTTTTCCTAAATTTATGCAGTCGGACAGCTCGGTGCAGCTAAATAAAAAGCATGAAGTGGGCATGTAGGCAGCAGCTTCCAGCTCTGTCTGGTGATCTATGATGTTCCTTATTCAGGTTAGCTATTTATATTAGAACAAAAAATGTTGGAGTAACTCAGGGGGTCAGGCAGCATCTATGGATAGGCAATGCTGCGGGTCAGACCCTTCTTCAGACTAAGAAGGTTCCTGACCCTGACCCTGACCCTGACCTGCTCTATCCATGTCCTCCAGAGACGCTGCCTGACCCGCTGAGTTACTCCAGCTTTTTTTTTTTAAAGCAAGATTCCAACATTTGTACTTCCCTGTATGTCTATGGCTGGCATATACTTTGATGGGTCAAAATTTCTGTTCCATACTGTAAATCTAGTTAAGTAACTGTTTTTGGAATGTTCTTGATCTTTTACAGGCTTTGCTGTTGAATAAACTTTTGGACAGTTTTATTCTGTATTTGAAGTCAAAGAAGGCTTTGTTTACATAGAAACATAGAAACGTTTCTTTGTCATATCTACACAAATGTTGAATTCATTCTACAAAAGAAAGAGCCGTTTTGTGTTCATTTTTGTTCCACAAGCATCTACTACCTCCACTAGCATGAGGTCGACCCGCAAAAGGATCAAGGATAACAAAACTATGTTCCTTCTGATTAATAGGTAGATCGGGTGGTCAAAAAGGTGTTTGGCACATTGGCCTTCATCAGTATAGAAATTGCGAGGTTGTATAAGATGTTGGTGAAGCCACATTTAGAGTATTGTGTTCTGTTCTGGGCATCATGTTATAGGAATGATGTTGTCAAGCTGGAAAGGGTACAGAGAAGATTTTCAAGGATGTTGCCAGTGTAGATTGGTTTATGCATGGCAACCAATCATAATAGACTTGCATCACTAACCCCACCTTACTGTATCATTTATATTAACACCCACTTCCTATACTGCACAGTTCTGGAAGGTCAGGATACTCTGACAACTAATGATCTACTGTACTGCTAAAGTCTGCATATTGATTAAAGATGATCTTGGATTATATATCGTGTGATTCTCTTGTTTACAGCCAGGGCTAGAGGTTCTGAGCGATAGGGAGAGGTTGAGTGGGCTGGGACTCTCTTCCTTGGATCATAGGAGGATGAGGAGTGATCTTTTTGAGGTGTATAAAGTCATGAGAGGAATCGATCGAGTAGATGCACAGAGTCTCTTGCCCAAAATAGTGAATCGAGTACCAGAGGACATAGGTTCAAGGTGAAGGGGAAAAGATTTAATAGGAAACTGAGGGGTAACTTTTTCACACAAAGGGTGGTGGGTGTATGGAACAAGCTGCAAGATGAGGTAGTTGAGGCTGGGACTATCTCATCGTTTAAGAAACAGTTAAACAGGTACATGGATAGGACAGGTTTCGAGGGATATGGACCAAACACGAGCAGGTGCAACTAGTTTAGCTGGGACATGTTGGCCGGTGTGGGCAAGTTGGGCCGAGGTGCCTGTTTCCACGCTGTATCATTCTCTGACTCTATAATGCCAAAGCAATGATAGACACAAAATGCTGGAGTAACTCAGTGGGTCAGGCCGCATCTCTGGAGAAAAGGAGTAGGTGACGTTTCGGGTCAAGACCCTTCCTCAGACGGAGAGTCAGGGGAGAGGGAAACTAGAGGTATGAATAGGTACAGAACAAATCAGAGCCAGCAACGATGACTCAGGAATGGCCCCAGCCCACAATGGCCCACAGTTGGATGTGGACAAGGTGATAATGAAGGGATACAAATAGTGAAACTAGCAAGACGACTAGAGTGAGGGAGGGATGGAGAGAGAGAGAAGGCAAGGGTTACTTGAAATTAGGGAATTCAATATTCATACCACTGGGTTGCAAGCTGCCAAAGTGATGTTTTTGACCCAATAGCTTCTGTTCAAATCTATAATCCAAATTTGGTTGTTAAAGGCTAATGAATATCTCTTGATTGAGAGTTGCACTGGTTACACGGCATGGGACTGTGCAGAGCCTCTTCAGCAAGTAATTGGCCAAGCAATGTTTCATGCTGAGTTTTGAATATTCATATAAAACTTATTTCTTTTGAGCTTCCTTCACTATTCTGATTGATCTATGACTGCTCCATTTGAAGCCAGATGATAGGAAGAAACAAATATATATTTCCTACTATTTCATTTCACAAACCACCTTACCCTTGACCTTAAATGGCATCACCATTGCTGAGTCCACACCGTCAATTTAGAGATATCATTTTGCTGGGTCTAATCCAGGAATTCCTACTTAACAGCAATGTGGGAGAACGTTCCCAAGAAAATACTGAGATTCAGTAGACTAGACAATAGACAATAGGTGCAGGAGTAGGCCATTCGGCCCTTCGAGCCAGCACCGCCATTCACTGTGATCATGGCAGATCATCCACAATCAGTACCCCGTTCCTGCCTCCTCCCTACATCCTTTGACTCCGCTATCTTTAAGAGATCTATCTCTCTTGAAAGCATCTAGCGAATCGGCATCCACTGCCTTCTGAGCCAGAGAATTCCACAGATTCACAACTCTCTGGGTGAAAAAGTTTTTCCTCATCTCTGTTCTAAATGGCCTACCCCTTATTTTTAAACTGTGGCCCCTGGTTCTGGACTCCCCCAACATTGGGAACATGTTTCTTGTCTCTAACGTGTCCAATCCCTTAATAATCTTATATGTTTCAATAAGATCCCTCCTCATCCTTCTAAATTCCAGTGTATACAAGCCCAGTCGCTCCATTCTTTCAACATATGAATGTCCCGCCATCCCGGGAATTAACCTCGTGAACCTCGGCTGCACTCCCTTAATAGCAAGACTGTCCTTCCTCAAATTAGGAGACCAAAACTGCGCACAATACTCCAGGTGAGATCTTACCTGGGCCCTGTACAACTGCAGAAGGACATTTTTGCTCCTATACTAAACTCCTCTTGTTATGAAGGCCAACATGCCATTAGCTTTCTTCACTGCCTGCTGTACCTGCATGCTTACTTTCAGTGACTGATGTACAAGGACACCCAGATGTCTTTGTACTTCCCCTTTTCCTAACTTGACACCATTCAGATAATAATCTGCCTTCCTGTTCTTGCCACCAAATTGGATAACCTCACATTAATCCACAATAAACTGCATCTGCCATGCATCTGCCCACTCACCAAAGCTGTCCGTCACCCTGCATCCTCATAGCATCCTCCTCACAGTTCACACTGCCACCCAGCTTTGTGTCATCTGCAAATTTGCTAATGTTAATTTTAATTCCTTCATCTAAATCATTAATGTATATTGTAAATAGCTGCTGTCCCAGCACCGAGCCTTGCGGTACCCTACTAGTCACTGCCTGCCATTCTGAAAGGGACACGTCAATCCCCACTCTCTGTTTCCTGCCTGCCAACCAATTTTCGATCCATGTCAGTACCCTACCCCCAATACCATGTGCTCTAATTTTGCCCACTAATCTAATATGTGGGACCTTATCAAAGACTTTCTGAAAGTCCAGGTACACTACATCCACTAGCTCTCCCTTATCCATTTTCCTAGTTACATCCTCAAAAAAATTCCAGAAGATTAGTCAAGCATGATTTCACCTTCGTAAATCCATGCTGACTCGGACCGATCCTGTTACTGCTATCCAAATGTGCAACTATTTCATCTTTTATATTTGACTCCAGCATCTTCCCCAGCACTGATGTCTATAATTCCCTGTTATCTCTCTCCTTTCTTAAAAAGTGGGATAACATTAGCTACCCTCCTATCCACAGGAACTGATCCTGATTCTATAGAACATTGGAAAATGATCACCAATGCATCCACGATTACTAGCGCCACCTCCTTAAGTACCCTTGTTGCAGACCATCAGGCCTGGGGATTTATCAGCCTTCTGTCCCATCTGCGTACCTAACATAATTTCCTGCCTAATGTGAATTTCCTTCTGTTCCTCCGTCACCCTCGGTCCTCTAGCCACTAGTACATTGGGAGATTCAAGAAGCAGAAATCATCTCCAGGGAGTTAGGGATGGCCAATTGTGTTTGCCATTCAATAACATCACAATTGATCTTACCTCACAGCACCACTCACTTACCCTCTAACTATATCCCTTGATTCTTTTTCTATCCCCACAATACATAGGCCAAACCCAACCATCATTTCATTGTCTGATAATAAATCCTTTTCAACACTGAGTCTTTCTGGGTCTTGGCTACCATTTCAGATGCAGTCACTTGAAAGTTCTCATTGGCAGTCTTTATTGAGTAGATCCCATTTTCATGTTCATAAATTATAGGAGCAGAATTATGTCTACTCCGCCATTCAACCATGGCTGAACTATCTTTCTCAACCCCATTCTCCTGCCTTCTCCCCATAACCTTTGGCACATTTTTACTTCCAATAGGTGAGTTCTCATGCAGTAGTGTGACAGAGCATCAATAATTGTCTCCTGTTTGTAATTCCTCTGCTCAATTGTTTCATTCCATTATTATAATACATTATAATAGCAGTTTACCATTGCATTCTTGATGGTACCACAGTGTGTATTACTGATTTGGGATATCACATCAAATGTAATAGCTACAAGTGTAAAGTGACTACCTAATATAAATGGATGCCATTTCCTACTCCCAAAAGCTTCCTTCCTGATTTCCGCATAATTGTATTCCTTCTGAAAAGAGAAGTAAAAAGAATGGTTTCCTTATGCATCATCAGTTGCAGGGCTTATAACTGCACCCACACATTACTTGATTTTTCATATGCAAACTCAACTTGTCCCCAGTGGTGTAATGAACATGGTGAATTTCACTTATCACACCAACATCAGCTCTGCTGCATTCTCATGCTTTACCACACTGGGATGCCTCTCCATTTTCCTTACTGGCTGTAGGCCATTGGTTTCAAGTTACAAACCAAAGCATCCAAGTTCCAATTTCAAAAATGCACAATAGCTTTGCCATAACTCTGCATGGTCAACTTTTCAAGCATTCACCGGTCGAATGTTAGGTCCCAACCTGAAAAGTCACCTGTGTTTAAGAAGGAACTGCAGATGCTGGAAAATCAAAGGTACACAACAGTGCTGGAGAAACTTAGCGGGTGCAGCAGCATCTATGGAGCAAAGGAAATAGGCAACGTTTCGGGCCGAAACCCTTCTTCACTGGTTGCCTATTTCCTTCGCTCCATAGATGCTGCTGCACCCCCTGAAAAGTCACCTGTTTATTCTCTCCAGAGATGCTGGCTGACCCACCAGCACTATAGTTCCTCCAGCACTATATTTTTATTCAAGATTCCAGCATCTGTAGTTCCTTGTGCCTCATTCATTGTACATTCTGTATTTGGTTGCACATCCATTCTACATCCTTTTTCAACAACTGACAGAGTATTGTGAGAACCATAGCGAGATTGCGAAACAACAATGTGCAATCACACATTAGCCCTGGGAACAACCACAGCTCTGCTATATTTTCAGGCTTGGGTGTGTTGGTGATGGCCTCTTATTCCCTTCACTGGTTGCCAGCTACTGACCTCAACCTTCAAACTAAAACACACAACTTCTCATTACAATTATATCTTTATTTCAATTTTGCATTGTACTCTTATAAACTCTTGAACTCTTCTGCCAGGATCTTCTTCTGTACTTATGGCAATCAATGAGTTATCTTGGTTACATAAGCCATGATGCATTCCTTGCCTTATGCCTACAATTCTTGTTGAGTGAGTAGCAGACATTATCCACAGTCTATTGCTTGGTTTAGTGTGACTTTGTTATCAACACACAGTGGCACCATCTGGTTTAGGTTTAGGTCTGGACTGCCAAGATCGATATGGCCTGCTAACAAGCACACTGATTTGCTCCACCCTATCTAATTCATTATCAAGTTGATGTCTTAGGATATGTTGGACTGTTCCAGGCTTGCAACGGACCAATTTGATTTCAAAATTAAAACACTGCATGCGCTGGAAAGACAAATGAACGGTGCCCTTGACCTGAGGAGTTAATTCTGTTTCTTTTCCCACCGATGCATCTTGACGTGCAAAGTGTTTCAAACAGTTTCTGTTTTTATTTCAGATTGACATCTGGTCTGATGCAAGTGTGAGAATGTACCCTGTAATGCCAATGGAATCATCATATCCTTCCAACATTAAGCTGTGATTTCAAATGTCAATGCTGAAAATGTTTTTCCAATTAGCTTGAGTTTAGTTTAGTTTGGAGATACAGCAAGGAAACAGTCCCTTCGGCCCACCGAGTCCACACTGGTTCACTCTGTATGGCTTTAAAACACGGTGGTACTTAAAGTGCCCTTCCCTTTGGGAGTACAAAGTTAAGAGTACACAGAGCATTTCGCTGCTGCTTATTTATTCTTCGATATCTATTGGAGTTTACAGTAAAATAAAATAATAAAACCTGTTTTTTAAAGAAATTTAGATGTAGCACCATTCTTTTAGATGCTATGTGTCTGAAAATCAACTTTTTCTGGAATAGATTATAACTATCATCATTTCTGCCCTGAATCATAAGAACAAACGCAATAGGAACAGCAGTGAGCCATTCAGCCCCTCGAACCGGCTGATGATGTTGATGATAATTTAATTTTATTGGCACATGTACCTACAGTATGTACAGAGAAATTCTTTGTTTTACATACAATCCAGTAAAATCATACTGTAGATACGCACAATCATTGATGTTGAAAAGTGCGATGAATGCAGGGCAATTGTCGAGTTCACTGAGGCAATACACAAAGAGTCGCCACATCGCTGGTGGCCACAAAGTTTCAAAGTTCTTAAGAGAGCAGTCTTATCTTGGCCTTAAAGGCCCATTACCCTTCATTCAACTCTGCCATTCAACAAGATCATGATTGGTCATCCATCTCAATAACTTTTTCCTGCACTATCCCAGATTTCCTTGATATTCAGGGATCGATTGGGATCTGAGGCTGAATCGTCACCGCCCTCCAGGGCAGAGAATTTAAAAAAACATCACCATCCTCAGTGAAGAAATGTATCCTCATTTCAGACCTAAATGACCAGCTCTTTATTTGGATTGGGCACTGTTGGTTGTGGTTTGCTCTTGTGCTCCTGAAATTATTTCCCCATCAGTTGTCACCACCAGCCCCAGAACATTAAATCCAGCCAAAATCCTCCACCTCATCTTTCCTGGACCCAGCACACTGATGCAATTATAAAGAAGGCACTTCAGTGCCTCTACTTCCTGAGAAGATTACGGAGAGTCGGTATGTCAACGAGGATTCTCTTGAACTTCTACAGGTGCACAGTAGAGAGCATACTGACTGGTTGCATCATGGCCTGGTTAGGCAACTTGAACGTCCAGGAGCGGAAAAGACTGCAAAAAGTTGTGACCGCTGCCCAGTCCATCACTGGCTCTGACCTCCCCACCATCGAAGGGATCTATCAAAGTCGCTGCCACAAAAAGGCAGCCAACATCATTAAAGACCAACACCATCCTGGCTTCACTCATTTCACCATTGCCATTGGGAAGAAGGTACAGGAGCCTGAAAACTGTAACGTCCAGGTTCAGGAACAGCTTCTTCTCTACAGCCATCAGGCTATTAAACACGACAACAAATAAGCTCTGAACTACAACAGACTATTATTATTATTGCATTATATTTGTTTATTTATTGAGTATGTGTGCATGTGTATATAGAAACATAGAAACATAGAAAATAGGTGCAGGAGGAGGCCATTCGGCCCTTTCGAGCCAGCACCGCCATACATTGTGATCATGGCTGATCGTCCCCTATCAATAACCCGTGCCTGCCTTCTCCCCATATCCCTTGATTCCACTAGCCCCTAGAGCTCTATCTAACTCTCTCTTAAATCCATCCAGTGATTTGGCCTCCACTGCCCTCTGTGGCAGGGAATTCCACAAATTCACAACTCTCTGGGTGAAAATGTTTTTTCTCACCTCAGTCTTAAATGGCCTCCCCTTTTTATTCTAAGATTGTGGCCCCTGGTTCTGGACTCGCCCAACATTGGGAACATTTTTCCTGCATCTAGCTTGTCCAGTCCTTTTATAATTTTATATTTCTATAAGATCCCCCCCTCATCCTTCTAAACACCAGTGAATACAAGCCTAGTCTTTTCAATCTTTCCTCATATGACAGTCCCGTCATCCCAGGGATCAATCTCGTGAACCTACGCTGCACTGCCTCAATCACAAGGATGTCCTTTCTCAAATAAGGAGACCAAAATTGTAAGCAATACTCCAGATGTGGTCTTACCAGAGCCCTATTCAACTGCAGAAGAACCCCTTTACTGAAATCCTCTTGTTATGAAGGCCAACATTCCATTAGCTTTCTTCACTGCCTGCTGTACCTGCACGCCAACTTTCAGTGACTGGTGTACAAAGACACCCAGGTCTCGCTGCACCTGTCCCTTACCTAACCTAGCCCCATTGAGATAATTATCTGCCCCCTTGTTTTTGCCGCCAAAGTGGATAACCTCACATTTATCTATATTATAGTGCATCTGCCACGCATCTGCCCACTCACTCAACCTGTCCAGGTCACCCTGCAACCTCATAATATCCTCTTCACAGTTCACACTGCCACCCAGCTTTGTGTCATCTGCAAACTTGCTAGTTTTGCTCCTAATTCCCTCTTCCAAATCATTAATATATATGGTAAATAGTTGCGGCCCCAACACCAAGCCTTGCGGCACTCCACTCGCCACTGCCTGCCATTCTGAAAAGGACCCGTTCACTCCTACTCTTTGCTTCTTGTCTGCCAACCAATTTTCTATCCATGTCAACACCCTACCTCCAATACCATGTGCTCTAATTTTAGTCACCCGTCTCCCGTGCGGGACCTTATCAAAGGCTTTCTGAAAGTCTAGATACACCACATCCACTGGCTCCCCTTCATCCATTTTACTTGTCACATCCTCAAAATATTCCAGAAGATTAGTCAAGCATGATTTCCCTTTCATAAATCCATTTTGACTTAGACTAATCCTTTTACTGCTTTCCAAATGCCCCATTATTATACAGACTGAACTTTTTTTCTCCCGTTATGTACTATGTTTACATATTCTGTTGTGCTGCAGCAAGCAAGAATTTCATTGTCCTATCTGAGACATATGACAATAAAACATTCTTGACTCTTGACTTGACATGCACCAACCCCCCATAATTTGCTCAAGGCTAAAGATAGATGCCTTGTACACCGTCCCCATTTGCCATTTGTGTCACAACCACCCAACTACTCGTGCCTTCTCATGTTTTAGACATCTCTCCCTGTCGCTGTTCCCAATATTCCTTATAGAGCTTTCACCGATCCCAACCTCTGAAATTATTTGCAGAACCCCTTCCTAAACTCTAGTCCTTGCCTCCATAACCTCTTGCCATGAATCTCATTGAATAGTCATCCGTCCGCTCTCCCTTACCCCAACTGCAGCCCCGACCCTGACCTTAATCTTAGATGGGATCATTTCAAGAATGAAAACATACAAGCTAGTCACAAAAATCTGGAGTAACTCAGCGGGATAGGCAGCATCTCTGGAGAGAAGGATTGGGTGACGTTTCGGGTCGAGACCCTTCTTCAGACTGAAGAAGTTCCCATTCCTTCTCTCCAAAGATGCTGCCTATCCCGATGAGTTACTCCAGCTTTTTGTGTCTATCTTTGGTTTAAACCAGCATCTGCAGTTCCTTCCTACACATGAAAACGTACAAGGTTCCCTCTGTCGGCCTTAAGGTGTCTGATCTATTTCTGCTCCCAGTTCTCATGGTCTTATAGTCCTGTGATCATTGCAGCACCATGCCCATAATCAAAATTAATGTACGCATAAAAACATAGATACTAGGTTCGGAAGTAGGCCATTCGGCCCTTCGACCAAGCACCACCATTCAATATAATCATGGCTGATCATCCACAATCAGTACCCCATTTCCCTCATATCTCTTGAGCCTTTAGCATTAAGAGCTAAATCTAACTCTCTCTTGAAAACATCCAGTGAATTGGCCTCCACTGCCTTCTGTGGCAGAGAATTCCACAGACTCATAACTCTGAGTGAAAAAGTTTTTCCTCATCTCATTTCTAATGGCCTACCCCTTATTCTTAAACTGTGACCCCTGGTTCTGGACTCCCCCAATATCGGGAACATTTTTCCTGCATCTAGCCTGTCCTATCCTTTAAGAATTGTATATGTTTCTATAAGCAGTCTCATCCTTCTAAATTCCAGTGAATATGAGCCCAGTGGACCCATTCTTTCATCATAGGTCAGTCCCGCCATCCCTGGAATTAACCTGGTGAACCTACGCTGCACTCCCTCTATAGCAATAATGTCCTTCCTCAAATTAAGAGACCAAAATTGCACACAATACTCCAGGTGTGGTCTAACCAGGGCCCTGTAGAACAGCGGCAGGACCTCCTTGCTCGTAAACTCAAATCCTCTCACAATGAAGGTCAACATGCCATTAGTTTTCTTCACTGCCTGCTGCCCCTGCATGCTTACTTTCAGACTCTGATGTACAAGGACACCCAGGTCTCATTGCACCTCCCTTTTTCCAAATCTGACACCATTCAGATAAAAATCTGTCTCCCTGTCTTGCCACCAAAGTGGATAACCTCACATTTATCCACATTATACTGCATCTGCCATGCTTCTGCCCAATCACCCAACCTGTCCACGTCACCCTGCAGCTTCATAGCATCCTCCTCGCAGCTCACACTGCCACCCAGATTTGTGTAATCTGCAAACTTGGAGATGTTACATTTAATTCCCTTGTCTAAATCATTAATATATATTTTAAATAACTGGGGTCCCAGCACCGAGCCTTGCGGCATCCCACTAGTCACATCTATGAACATCTAGTGCACTGTTGAATACACCACAATATCGAGATATACCTGAATGAGAGATGTCATGGTACATCACAAGTCAGATCACTGGATGAAGCAGGATTTTGAACAGAGTAACCTGTCCCATTTAGGAATGAGGTGGGTTAGCAAATTAATGGGTCTGAATTTTCTCAAAATTTCAATCTCTATATTGTTTCTTGCAATTACAATTTTAAATCACAATCGATAATGGACAGATATAATACACAATAACTGCTCATTGGGATGCTCACATCCATCTAATGTGATATAATGTATGCAATTACAAATTCATTTAAACTTTCTGTTTTTGGTCTTTATAATACTGATTATACATTAAATCTGGCCTGATCTGGTTAACGTCCGATTAAATATACAATTAAAATAATTTGAAATGAAATAGCAATGAAGTTCCATCAGATGGTGATAATAACGATATTGCTGAAGATGTTGAGGGAAATGCTGATTAGTAACTTCCCTGTCATTGAATTTAATTTAACTGAGTTTAGTTTAATACTTGTATTGAAGAGTACTCTTAGTTAAATTTAAATGGAATCTGGAGGCAAAGGCAATATATCCAATTTCTGTTTATGATCTGCATTGTATTTGACTTCTTAATTTCAAGTATACTCAAACATGATTCTGTGATTTACATGAATAATGTTGCATATAAACTGCTTCTGCCTTTGGCACTACTGAGGGATGCCACTGGCCTTGAATGAAAAGAGTAATGTTGATATTTTAAAACCCATTCGTTTCAAATTAACAATCAAGGAAAAAACTAAAGTTTGCTTTAGGTTAAAAGCTTGACGGACACATGATTGCAAATAGAGATTTTGTGTATGATTATTGATCGCCCATGAAGTAATACATTGGAGTCAGGCTATTCATGTAGGTCATGGCAATGGACAATACAAAAATATATTCAAACAGGATTAGATGAACAATGTTCAACTTTCATCTCATTCTAAAGTCCAGGTGAAATGCATATGCGCTAACTGCTTGCAAGGCCTCTCCTGATTGTACAGGATTAACAATCTCATCAGGAAGACTGGCTCCATCCTGGGGGTTTGGAGTTGGATTCATGGGAGGTGGTCTTGGAGGGGAGGATGCTCCTCAAACTGCAGAGCATCCTGGACAATACAGCTCAACGACTCCATGACACACTGGTCAACCTGAGGAGTACCTTCAGCAACAGACTGGTTCCACCACGATGCAGGACAGAACACCACAGGAGATCCTTTTTCCCTGTGGCTATCAAGCTGTACAACACCTCCCCCTTCTGTCGTGCGGTAGACTGACTTCCCCTCCCCTCCCCTCCCCTCCCCAATCCTTTCCACTCGCCACTTTAATTTCATGTTTGATGTATTTTGTGTTTTATGACTGTTGGCAGATCAATTTCCCTCACGGGGTAAATAAAGTTCTATTGTATCGTATCGTATCGTATCAATTATGGAAATCCCTGCAATGGATATAGTGCATATGAGAACATTCAAGGCCTTGCAAAATTTACTTCTGATGTGAGTCAGGTAGAGAACTGATTGCACCGAACTGATTGCACTGGTTGCAGACATCCACCCATTTGCAGAACAAGCAGTAAAATTGCTTAATATAAAAGGACACCTGTCAGAATATGGCCATGGAGCACAAAGGAATGGATCACATGGCTTCTGGATAGTCAATCTGGCGAAAGGTTTCCACTGACGAAATTTAAATGACTGTCAGAAACAGGGAAGTTTGTTTTGGAGTGGAGAAGGCGTGTGTGCAAATTGTCAGCTTGACAAATAGGTGTAAAATGAGTCAAAGAAAGATACCTTGGCATGGTAAGCATCTAGCCACTGCAATGCTGACCCAAATGAATCATCTACACAATCTATTGGCTTTATCATTTTCTAAAGGCCGTACACTTAATTAGTTGACTTGAAATCCCATTTAATATTTTAAGATACACGGCTTGGATATTAATGATCATCTAATGTTGCTGCATGCACACAGCATTTGCTCAAGAACAAGGGATTGGTCAGAAGACCAGGAACTGAAATACATGCAAGCACAATTTAAGACTAAAATATCAAATGATCATTGCACTTTCACTATATTTATGCAAATAAGTCAAAATTAAGGAGTTATCCTCTGGAGATGTGGTGTTGATTTCCAAAAGAATTTTGAATAATCTTGTTACCTCCTGCAGTGAATTACATAGAGATAAATGAACTACATCACCAAGGAGATCCATCAGGAATTGAAACAAAAACAGCAAAATTTTAGTTTGGAGATAAAGTCCCTTCGGCCCACCGAGTCCATGCTGACCATCAATCACTGGTTCACACGAGTTCAATATTATTCCACTTTCCCATGCACTCCCTACACACTTGGCACTTTGTAGAGGCCACTTAACCTACAAACTGCCTGTCTTTCGGATGTGGGAGGAAACCAGAGAACTTTGGGAAAACCCAGCTGCTCACATGGAGAATGCCCAAGGTCAGGATTGAATGCGGGTCTCTAGCGCTGTGAGACAGTAGCTCTACCAGCTGCATCACTGCGCGGCTGGGATGCAATATGAGGGAAGGGAAGAGCCAGCAGTCATTGGAAGAAGTGAAGGCCCTCATTAAACTGATGTTATAATTTGTTCATGTTGTCATGTTGGCAGCTCTCCACCAATAAGTTTTACAGTAGGAAAAAGGTTATTCCTGGCTGTAATAAATGAAATTATTATTGCCTTTCTGCCCAAAGAACACAGCTGCTTTGAAGCTGTAACTAATCATTCTGACAAGGAGAATTATTGTTATTGGGGCTTGACATTGCACACATTCACAAGTTTGGAAGTGGTGCAGATTTATCGCTTTGAAATGAATGAGTGCTCCTGATTATTGATTAAATAAAATTATTCTTTCCCAACCAAAAATGTTGCTGTTTTTCTAAAGGAATCACCTTATTGATATTTGTTTCTTGCCATGGGATTCAACATTACAGGTCAACGATTAATTGATTAAAATTGTTTTGAATTTTTTTTATTACTGGACAATAAATTCTGCAAAGCCTCAAAAGACTTGTAGCAATGGATAATTAAGAGTTGATATGCATGAAAACTGCAGCATCAAAATGTCTTAAATCAGTTTGTAATGATTGAATTCAGTTTCTCAAATAATAACTAACCTTTTTTTAAACCAGAATGTCTGATAATATGGATGAGCTAATCAGAAGAAATGGGGCAGGCAGTCTATTAAAATAATTATGACCTTGAGGGAAGGTTTAGGTGCTCCTTCCCACTTCCTATTATTCAATTGCCTGAACCAAGGACTTCTCATTCAGGCAAGTGGGTGATCAAAGGATTCCCCATCTTCACAGGCCATAAATCACCTTGCACCCATTCCATGTGGAAAGATTAAAATTCAAGAAAGGACACAAAGTGCTGGAGGAACTCAGCGGGTCAGGCAGCATCCCAGGGAGAACATGGATAGGGGATGTTTCAGGTCAAGACCCTTCTTCAGATTGATTTGGAGGGAATGGGGGGGGGTGGGGTAAGAAAAGGTGTTCACGACCCAAAATTTCACCTATACATGCTCTCCAAGTATGTTGCATGACCCGCTGAGATACTCCAGCACTTTGTGTATTAGCCTTATCTGCTTTTCCCTGTTTTTACATGGTGTATAAATTTGTTGTAGCCTGAAAAGGAAAAGTCTCGAAATGAAAACCCCATGATCGTATTAGTCATTAATATCTCCCCATATCTTCACCATCATAATTTGACTAAAGCTTGAATTGAATTCAGATGTTAATGTAACCTACTTGCTACAATCCGCGAACTAATCTCAGAGTGGAGTTCAGTCATGAAGATCTCTCCAGTCTTCATCAATGTCTGCCTTGCAGGTTCGTTTATTAAGATTAACCATTGAGATTTGAAACTTTTAGGCATTCAAAGAGTTTTATAATGTGACTGAGTTATTTTCCTGAAACCCACATCTTTTTGCACAGTTTGTAGGAAAGAACAGCAGATGCTGGTTTAAATAAAAGGTAGACACAAAATGCAGGAGTAACTCCAGCTGAGTTACTCCATGCTGGAGTAACTCAGTCTTTTTGCACAGTTATGTATAACAGGAAATACTGAGCAAAATCAATCTACTTAAACTGGGCTGGAAAACAATGCTCAGTGATAAATCATGAAAAGGAAGCTTCTTTGGAAATAACGTTGACTTAATTTTAGAAGCCATATCCTCTCAATAATTCTGAATCCTATGTTACAGCCTTTTTTATTCCATGGTCAAGATATACATTACACCTCGGAAGAAAGGTGAACAATATCTTTATTTCAGCTTGCTAAACAATTTAGCACCACTCTAGGACACCCTGACAGAGGCCAGAAGAGCAGCTGAAAACAATTGAATATTTAGCCTGCGACCAAGAGATCAGGTGGGATCATGGATGCCTCATCAAACAGAAGTGACTCAATTCTCTAAAACAAGGAGAGTTGAATCAAAACAAAGTGCTGGAGGAACTATATGGGGTCATGCAGCATCTGCGGAGGGAAAGGGACAGACAATGTTTTGGGTCGGGACTTTTCTTCATTTATAGGGAGGATGTAGTTTCTAAAATTAAGTCAACATTATTTCCAAAGAAGCTTCCTTTTTGCTCAAGATTTCAGGATCTGCAGCCTCTTGTCGCTCCAGATTTGGATCACTGTTCTCCACAAATGTATCTAGCTAAATAACTACACTCTCTCTAAAATATCTGCAACAGGGTCATCACATGATTCATGCATCTCTAATGGCTTGTATAAATATATATGCACTTCACGCATACATACACTTCCCATGTCATTATGCAAATTGGTCAAAATTATTGACACCCAGTTTTAAGAAAGGAAATGAAAATAATTGAGTTGTTTAGAACAGTGCAGCAACAATTGTGGGCCGAAGGATCTGTTCTTGGGCTGTACTTTTATAATAATAATGTATTAAAATTGAATATAACGAGGCTGGGGATGGGTCGTCCTTGACTCACATACCCATCAGAGCTGTGCCGTCAATGGACATAAATGCTTTCCCGAGATTAGAGACTGGGCTAACTGTGACTTGCCTACTGATCTGATTCCAAAGGCAGCTAATGAACGGATTTAGCACAAGTTTGCGAGTGGGCATTTGTGTTCTCCTTCAAACAGTGTTTGAAGGGGAAATGACCCATAAAATCGGAATCAGTCAATGCTGGAGATGTAGAAAGATAATCTAAAGTTATTAAAAACATCTGGCCGTGACAATGCATTCATATATGCAGCTTCGTCTCTCAGCCCTTGTTTGTGATGTGCGTTAGGTATGGTTCATACAAACCTCAAGCTGTAGAGGACTGTGCCATCTGGGTGGAGGCGAATCATACGATTCTTCACTGTGACGCCATGTACAAATGATTTCTTGTCATTAATGAAATAGGTGTCGGGAACCCAAAGCTGATCAGCCACCCTGTTGTCTAAGGTGAGGTTCAGAGGTATTCCAGAGTAAGATAGCCGCTTATCTCTCCACGACTGCTGGAAGTACATTGTCAGAGTGTAATCCTGTGAAGAAAACAACAAGGACAATTCGTTATTTAACTCTTAAAGAGGTAGGGTTTTTTTCGTCACTCACCTTTCTCATCATGACCTGACATTTACAGTGTGCACCTAGAGAATAAAAAACTACTCATAAAGGTCAATTTAATATTACTCCTGGTGGAATAGTAAGCAGCCAGGGGTCACTCCAGCAACATTCACTGCTTCTGTATCATTAGGATGTAACAAGCTGCTCACAGACCTCTTGTTCTTCTAAAATGCCTTTTCACACTTTAAATTAAAACATAGTATGTATTTGAATATTCGTTTCATTCATAATGCATGGTGGAGCAAATGTACCTAGGGATCGGTAAGAAGCTATCTAGTCAAGGAACATAATGGGATGAATTTTGTTCTTTGGTCCCAGAGGAGTTGTTATCTTTGTTGTCATTTCATGCATCACCGGTGAAGTTCCTCATAAAGTTTCAAGGCTAATGAGGGCAAAATCATGCATTGGTTCTCCTGGCTTGACATCTGAGATGCACGTCAATGCAGACCCAGGATCAATGGATTCAGTAGCTCACTAGCTATGGAGAGAAGGCTGCATAGTAACGATATCAAATGCCAACAAGTGTTCATGGTGAAATCCATTCAGAAGTAAGACAAAGGGGGGAAAAAGGAATTAAAGTCACTTACTATCACAGCTCTGTTCCTCTATCCCTTTTGTTTACATTTTCTACATTTATCTTTCATTCCCCTCTTATCAGTATTCAGCTTTATAATATATTCTCAATAGCTCCCTTCTTATTTCTTAATGCCAGAGCAATTATAACTTTCCCAATCGAGTTGAAGAAGGTGCAGAATGTTCAGGAACATATTAACTCACTCTGTTAGTTAAGTCTGTCTCACCTTCAAAATGACAGTAATTGCAAGTGTGGGAAGTGGGTACAAAGCTTTGCTCTATCATAGAATTGTTCTTTTGAAAGAGACAAATAGTGCAGCAACTTTAATAAGAAATGGGCGGCACGGCGTGCAGCGGTAGAGTTGCTGCCTTACAGCATTTGCAACGTCGGAGACCCGGGTTCAATCCCAACTATGGGTGCTGTCTGTACGGAGTTTGTATGTTCTCCTTGTGACCGCGTGGGCTTTCTACCAGATCTTTGGTTTCCTCCCACACTCCAAAGCCAAACAGATCTGTAGGTTAATTGGCTTGCGTTTGTATACTTGGTCTGTGTAAATTGTCCCTAGTGTGTGTAGGCTTGTGTTAATGTGCGGGGATCGCTGGTTGGTGCGGACTCGGTGGGCCAAAGGGCCTGTATTCACGTTGTATCTCTAAACTAAACTAAACTAAATCTTACTAGTTATTGCAGATTAAATTCCAAAGAAATGTTCCACCTCCATGCTTATTAACATTTAAAAGCCAAGATTTGGAAAATTTCCTTTATAGAGTTGTTTACATCATTAATGATCAGTATTGTATGCTGATAATGATCTGGAGTGTACCATGTGAAGGTGGTTAGTGTCCATTCAGCAAGAACCTTTGGATACACCTTTCTGCCCACTGTGTGGGCATGTATCATTCCATTAACTGTCCTTCTATTGAGGTCTGGAAATTTTGGCTGCCTAGGGATCAACCTGAAAGGTGGGACCACTGATACACACAACCAATTAAAATATTAAAGTGCCCCACGTAGTCTGGATGGAGATTTTCTGCCTATCCTCTGTCCCTCGTATGTTAAAACTAGTTGGAGATGAAGACAGACACAAAAAGCTGGAGTAACTCAGCGTATCAGGCAACCTCTGTGGAGAAAAGGAATAGGTGATGTTTCAGGTCGAGACCCTTCTTTCGACACAAACTGGTCTTGACCCGAAACGTCACCTATTCCTTTTCCCCAGAGGTGCTGCCTGACCCGCAGGGTTACTCCAGCTTTTTGTATCTCTCCTTTGTTAATGTTGTTATGTGACTCTGCATTGTTGAATAATTGAAATCTTGTACTGAACAACCTTGTACGATATGATACGATACAATAGAACTTTATTTATCCCAGGAGGGAAATTGATCTGCAACAAAATACACAAAACACAAAATACATGAAACATGAAATTAAAGTGATGAGTGGAAAAGCTTGAGGGCTGTGCAAGATTGGGGGGGTGGTTAGGGGAATCAGAATCAGTCTACACCATGACAGAAGGGGGAGGAATTGTAAATAGGATAGCCACAGGGAAGAAGGATCTCCTGTGGCATTCTGTCCTGCATCTTGGTGGAACCAGTCTGATGACCAGTCCTCAGGTTGACCAGTGTGTAATGGAGGGGGTGAGCTGTATTGTCCAGGATGCTCCGCAGTTTGAGGATTATCCTCCCCTCCAAGACCACCTCCCATGAATCCAACTCCGCCCCCAGGACGGAGCCAGTCTTCCTGATGAGCTTGGCATCTGCAGCCTTCACCCTGCTGCCCCAGCACACGGCAGCGAAGAAGACGGCACTGGCTACCACCGATTGGTAGAACATCTGCAGCATCTTACTGCAGACGTTGGAGGAGCGGAGCCTTCTCAAAATGTACAGCCGGCTCTGTCCCTTCTTGTACAGGGCCTCAGTGTTCCTGGACCTGTCCAGTTTACTGTCCAGGTACACACCAAGGTATTTGTACTCCCTGGTAAACTGCACATCCACACTATTGATGGAGACAGGGGCCAGGGGTGTTCCTCTCCTCTTAAAGTCCACCACTAACTCCTTAGTCTTGACGGTGTTGAGCTGCAGGTGATTCAGCCCACACCACTCAACAAAGTCGTTGACTACACCTCTGTATTCAGCTTCCCTCCCCTCACTGATGCAGCCCACAATTACAGAGTCATCTGAAAACTTCTGCAATTGGCAGGAGTCTGAGTTATATCTGAAGTCCGAGGTGTAGATGGTGAACAGGAAGGGAGAGAGGACCGTCCCCTGTGGGGCCCCTGTGTTGCTCACTACCATGTCCAAGACATAGTTCTGTAGCCTGACATGTTGTGGTCGTCCAATCAGGTAGTTGGTGATCCAGGACACCAATGGAGCATCCACCCGCATCTCGGTCAGTTTGCTCCCTAGCAGTGCAGGCCGGATGGTGTTAAAAGGACTGAAGAGGGCAAAAACCATGACTCTCACAATGCTTCCCGGCTTATCCAGGTGAGCATAGAAACAATTGAGCAGGTGGATGATGACGTCCTCAACCCCCATCTTTGTTTGGTTAGTGAACTGCAGGGGGTCCAGGTAGGGTTTAACCTTGGTCTAACCCAATGTCTATGAGTTAGACATTGAAATTTTCCCTTTATGGAAATCATTAACCTAGATCCCTCTGCTCTACAAAAATCCCAGAGCCCGCCATTTACTAGTAGGTCATGCCCTTGTTAGACTGCTCAAAATGCAATACCTTGCACATCTCTTTATTAAATTCTATCAACTATTCCTCAGCCCACCTGCCCAACCGATCAAGATACTGCTGCAATTTTTGATACCCATCTTCATTATCTACACTACCATCCACTTTAGTGTAATCTGCATGTTCTTGTAAGCCATGTTCTCTTCCTCCTTGTTCCTGAAATTTGCTTTGAATTTTTTATGCCTTTGTGGGGATCTGGTTATGGCTCACCCAATCTTTTCCAGCCATATGATGGCTCTTGCACTGATGCCAGACTGGCTACAGAAACAGGCATCTACTTCTGACTATGGCACTCATTTGCTCCATGTTGCCATGTGGTACGTCATGGTCACATTTATTACCATTGCCACAAGTTATCAATCTTTTAAAAAAAAGATGACCTTCCTCGTAATGCAGGGCAATCTATGAGAAATGTCATTCACATTATAACTTTCCAAATCGAGTTGAAGAAGGTGCAGAATGTTCAGGAACATATAAACTGATTCTAATAGTTAAGTCCGTCTCACTTCAAAATAACAGTAGTTGCAAGTGTGGGAAATGGGGTACAAAGCTTTGCTCTATCATTGAATGATTCTTTTGAAAGAGACAAATAGTGCAGCAACACTAATAGGAAATCTTACTAGTTCTTGCAGATGAAATTCCAAAGAAATGTTCAACCTCCATGCTTATTAACTTTTTAAAAGCCAAGATTGGAAAGATTCCTTTATTGAGTTTTTTATATTGTTAATGATCATTATTGTACACTGATAATAATCTGGAGTGCACCATGTTGAAAAGGTGGAGTCATTCCCACTAACTGTCCTTCTGTTGAGGCCTGGGAGGAATTCAGTTGGCCAGGTATCAGCCTTAAAAGTAGGACCACTGATACACCCAACCAATTAAAATACTAAAGTAGTAATTGTGGCGGCACCTGGTGGCAACCTCCTGCGAGACCCCGCTACATAATAGAAATAGTAAAGAGCCTGAAGAAGGGTCTCGACCCGAAACATCACCCATTCTTTCTCTCCAGAGATGCTGCCTGTCCCGCTGAGTTACTCCAGCATTTTGTGTTCACTTTTGATTTAAACCAGCATCTGCAGTTTTATATCGAAGTGACATGAGTGACTATGTGAAGAGCCCGCCAGTCCACATGCGCGTCAATACGTGGACGCATGGCGCGCGTGTCAGAGCAATTCGAAACTGCTCTGGCAGGTAAGTTAATTTTATTTCCCAGCGGGCCACTGCAGACAGCGGGCCCGGAGTAGCTGATGGAGGCAGCCGGATTTGGGCCGCCGTGGAGGTTCCATAAGGAGCTAGAATTTTTTTTTGCAGCTGCCGCCGTTGGAGCTCCAAAAAGGAGCAGGCGGCCAAAATTGGAGACCGCCCTGGGGCTCCATAGGAGCTGGGAATGAGATATTGCGGCTGCCGGCATTAGACCTCCGAACGGGAGCAGGCATCCAGATTTGGAGGCCACCGTGGGGCTCCGTAAGGAGCTAGGATTTCATAAATGCAGCTGCCAGCGCAGCCAGGTCAACGATCGCTGCAGGAGGTTTAGCAGCAGCCGGTGAGTTAAAAATAGCCACGGCCAGGAGCTACCGCACAGGTAAGCTCAGCTGCCATAGCACCGAGCAATTTTAACATAGTTACTGCTAGCAGAGGGGCTCAGCTATGCTGCAGCAGCATATAGTGTATGCTTTATTTTGGGGCGGCTATAAATAGAGTTGGCAGGTTTTTTAATAGCGGTTGCCACTCGGTCAAGTTTGTGACTATCGTAGTAGATAGCACTCAAAGGTCATGTTTAATTCTTTGGCAATATAAACGATATAACTTATCATGCCAATAAAGTTTATATTGAAAATGATAATTACAAAGGACATTTTATTATCACATACACCAAATGGTGTAGTGAAATTTGACTGAGCTGGCTTAAGAAGCCTTTTTTCAGCTGTGTCTATCAGACACCTGTGGGAGCTACACCTGGTTCAGGGTGGCGTCATGGTAATTTCCGCTCACTAGAGGGGGACTGTTGGAGTTTCTTTTATAAGAGACTCCAACTATGTGGATATTGATAGAGCAGTCGAATCTCTGATTTAATGGAGGATATGCTTCTATTAATCATATGAACGCAAGGTAGCAACACCTTGTGCAGGAATACTCCGTTGAGGCTCCAGAAGGGAGCAAGGACTCGGAGTCCACTAGCAGGTGTAACCTGTCTGGTAAGTATAATAAATAATGATGATTATACCGACAGAGTGCCGATCTGCACAACTAGTCCCGATTCAGCTCCCTAGTGGGAGCAGCTTGGCACCCCGAGTCGGGGCAAAGTCAAAGCCAAGTCTGTGAGACAAGTCCTGTCGGACGATTTGGGTCAAGGGGATTCTGTTCCCACATCTATGGCAGATGTGATTGGCCGTTTGTTCTCAATTGGAACATCTGATGATTCAGATGGTGGCACGAAATATGCTCCGTGTTACGGAGGCATGCACAGGCAGTTCGAGTCATATGCCTGTAGCAACTCCTGGTTCAGGGTTGCAATATTCCTCCCACTCGGAAGAGTATCGTAGATGGTGGCACAATATATGCTCTGTGTTACAGAGGCATGCACAGGCAGGTCAAGTCATACGCCTGTAGCAACTCCTGGTTCAGGGTTGCAATATTCCTCCCACTCGGATGAAAGGAGTGTTGGAGCTGGTGCCAAATAATATGCTCCTTGATACGGGAGGCATGCACAGGCAGTTTGACTCACAAGCCTGTGGCAACGCCTGGTTCAGGGTTGCACTATTTCCCCCACTCTACGGGAGTGTCAGAGATCAGTATGGAGCTGACTCCAAACATGTATGTGCCTGAATCCCATGCTTTAATGCATGATGTACGAGAATCGCATAAGGAAGAGCTGCCTTTAAGTTTGCTGTTTCCCTCGGGGACGGGCAAGCCACTACAAGAGGAGTTGGCCCAGTGGCATCAACTGTCTAACATCACACCAGCTGAAGAAATGGCAAGCATGACAGACAAGATCTGCAAATGGAACTTTGCTGAAGCTCCAACAAGCAAATCGACCCGGGTTCAGAGACGCTGGCAGGTAAGGTCTCTTTATTAACCTCCATAAAACTCCGGAGATGGAGCAGTCTGTCGGCCCAGGTTTGGGTGTATGGGCAGCATGGGTTGTCTAGTATTTTTTCACTGTCTCTGGGATAGATCAGGTTGATGCAGAGACAATTGGCAGGGTGCCTTGCATAGTAACCTCTGTAAGTTCCAGTAGGAACAGCTTGGTTACCCTGGTTCAGGGTAGACCATCATGGAACTGGCTGGCCATATGGGTCATATTGACCAGGAAGCACTGCCTCATCATCTGTGATTGAGGTTATCAGGCTGCTCAGTAGAATAAAGAAGTTGAAGTCTCCCTCAACACATGTTTTAAATTTCTGCTCAGTTAATAGAGTTGCCGGTTCATTGGAAACATCTTTGCTATCCTCTCTGGGATAGGTAGCTACCAGCAGGAAGCTGGTCTGACATATAATATTTTTTATCTGACCTGCAGGTTCATGTTGTGAATCAACAATGTATTTATAATAATCCGTAGGCTCTCAATACCAGTATTACTGATTGAGTGGTGGGTTGAAGAGATTATGTTGTGCACTCTGGCGACTCAGACACAGTGGTTCAGTCAGAGGACTGCGAAGCATTTCCTGATTCAGGTTTGCATTATGCTAAATTGACAGGAAACTCGTATTCCCACATCAAGGGGAGACTGTGGTTTCAGCTCTAGTCATAAGGTTCTGTCCGTATGGTCAATAGAGGAACGGTGGTTCCGAGTGGAATCAGTGACATCTCATCGGAGATGAGTGGTCTGGCCAAGAACGAGAGGGGTATATTTCTAATACTTCTCAAGATTACAGAAACATGGAGCATGCCGAATCAGGTTAGCATTTGTCTAACCTGATCATGTGTTTAGTTACCCAGTTTAAGATGGATGATTGGCTTTCAGCAACTTAACTGATTCAGAGAATCGATCTTGAAGATGCATACTTTGCCATATCTATACACATGAGGCACAGATTATCTGGTGTTTTGATAACATAGCTAGTGGTGGAAGCCAATGCTGCCCTATTCAGATCAAAGGGCATTGTGTCATCGAGTTTTAGATAATATGCAAAATTTGCAGCTGATAATTCTTGGGAGTTATCAGTAGATACCTCTTGCGATATTAAGAATGAAGCAACATGAAATTTAACAGTGCCAATTTTGCCTTTTCATTCAGGCCATGGTAAGGCAGCTGAAGCAACTCTATTTACTCGGTCACGAGTGATGGGCAGGGTGCAGCCTGTCTTCTCGGGCAGCTAGCTCTGCACGATTGTATGGGAAGTTTGTGAGTTACTATGTGAGTTACTTTTAACGGAAGTAACAGAGGTTGTGTTGGCTTTCAGTTTGAGCCCTAGAGAAGTGTTTATGTGATAGCACAATTGACACTGCTTGTGCTGTTTTGTCATTCTCTATAGTACCATAAGTGGGACAATAAATGATTGGTTATTCACCGCTTTTCACTAACGTTATGCAGGGTGTCTGTTTATATGACCACTCTAATAGCCTACACTCATTGTAGTGTGCGATGTATATCAGTAAATTATGATGCAAATATTCTTCTACTGTATCCTAATGGGAGCAGTATTTTTAGATGATTATGCTTTCAGCAACTGATCTCAGCACAAAGAACACAGTCTTTACTCAATCTCTGGCTCGGTCTCTGGCTCATAACTGACATTAGGTAGTTTGTTATGAGAATGTCTCATAAGCAAAATGGGCATGATTGTTGTACATTTGAAGTTGACGGCATACCCACCAGAGCAGAGATTGGGGGTGTCATTAGGTATACAAGTGCACTGAGCTTGCTAGTACCTATGAGATGAAAGATAGTTTCTTTATTGTTATTCAATAGTCTCAAGATATTGCTGATGGCTCACTTCAACTTCTCATAAAATAAAGATCAAACTTCAAACGGTAAGTTCTCGTTTAATCTTTCTATTCTTTCCTACACATACTCAACTTAAAATTATTTCTGATATCTGCCATTCCCCCAGCCTTGGCTCAACCTATTTTTTATCACCTTCCTGATCTGAAGGTTATTTCTATCTGAAATTGTTTGTCTTCTGAATCTGCCCATTCGCCATGCACAACCCACACCTAAATCCCTTTCTTCAAAACTGTTGCCAAAGTTTCACTCACCAGTCATGTCTAAGGCCGAGATGAATGGCTTGGTAGAAAGTGGCTGACAAATAATGTTTAAGAAGGAAATGCAGATGCTGGAAAATCGAAGGTAGACAAAAATGCTGGAGAAACTCAGCGGGTGAGGCAGGCAGCATCTATAGAGTGAAGGTAATAGGCGACGTTTTGGGTCGAGACCCTTCTTCAGACTGATGTGGTAATAATGTTGGTAGTTTAGTGTCCATTTCCAGGGTATAGTGCAAATAATTAACTCTGATAGAGAGCAACAACAGTACCTAAACCATATTTTGCAATGGATTGGACACAACAAGTATAACATTTCCTGTCCAATAAATCTAGAATATTGTTATTAATTTGTGTAGGTACTATAATAGTGGTCATAAATGTGAAATATTAATAAAAATTAAAAAGGAACTAAAAATGGATCACATAAATATAAAATATAATGATGAAAATGACAAAAAATTCTAATATCTCAATTTCCAATATGATATGACTAAAGATAGACACAAAAAGCTGGAGTAACTCATCGGGACAGGCAGCATATCTGGAGAGAAGGAATGAGTGACGTTTCGGGTCAAAACCCTTTTTCAGACTGGTTTGGGATAAGGGACACAAGAGATATAGTCGGTGATGTGGACAGATAAAGATCAATGAATGAAAGATATGCAAAAAGTAACAATGATAAAGGAAACAGGCCTTTGTTAACTGTTTGAGGGTGAAAATGAGAAGCTAGTGTGACTTGGGTGGGGAAGGGATAGAGAGGGAGGGAATGCTGGGGCTACCTGAAGTGAGAGAAATCAATATTCATACCACTGGGCTGTAAGCTGCTCAAGCGAAAAAAGATATGCTGTTCCTCCAATTTGCATTTAGCCTCACTCTGACAATGGAGGAGACTTAGGACTGAAAGGTCTGAAGAGGAATGAGAAGGAGAATTAAAGTGTCTAACAACCGGGAGAACAGGTAGGTTCAGGAGGGCTGAGCGAAGGTGTTCCGCAAAACGATCACCCAGCCTGTGTTTGGTCTCACCGATGTATAAGAGTCCACATCTTGAACAACGGATACAGTAGATGAGGTTGGAGGAGGTGCAAGTGAACCTCGGCCTAACCTGAAAGGACTGTCGGGTTCCCTGGAAAGAGTTAAGGGAGGAGGTATAGCGACAGGGGTTGCAGGGGAACGTACCAGGGAGGGAGTGGTTTGGATGGGAAGGGATGAGTTAATGAGGTAGTTGTGGAGGGAACAGTCTCGGTGGAAGGCGGAAAGGGGGTGGAGATGGGAAAATGTGACTAGTGGTGAGATCCTGTTGGGGGTGGTGGAAATTCTGGAGGATTATGTGTTGTATGCGACTGCTGATGGGGTGGAAGGTAAGGACTGGGGACTCTGACTCTGTTCAGACTAGGGGGATGGGGAGCAAGGGCAGAGCTGTAGCATATCGAGGAGACACGAGTGAGGACCTCATCTATGATGGGAGAGTGGAACCCTCATTCCCTAAAGAATGAGGACATCTCGGATGTCCTAGTATAGTACACTCATCTTTGGCGCAGATGCAGTGTAGACGGAGGAATTGGATAGAATCTTTGGATAGGGGTTAGAATCTTTGCAGGAAGAAGGGTGGGAAAAGGTGTAGTCGAGATAGTTGTGGAAGTCAGCTGGGTTGTAATAGACATCAGTCAATAGTCTATTTCCTGTGATGGAGACTGTGAGATCAAGAAAGGGGAGGGAGGTGTCGGAGATGGTCCAATTAAATTTGTGTGCAGGATGAAATTTGGTGGTGAAGTTGATGAAGTCCATGAGTTCTGCATGGGTGCAGGAGGTAGCACCGATACAGTCTTTAATGTAATGGAGATAGAGTTTGGGGATAGGGGCAGTGCACGCCTGGAACAGGGATTGTTCAACGTACCCGACAAAAGAGGGAGGCATAGCTGGGGCCCATGCGGGTGCCCATAGCTAAGCCTTGGACATTGAGGATGTGGGAGGAGTCAAAGGTGTTGTTGAGGGTGAGGTCCAGCTCCACATAGTGTTAGGAGAGGGAAATTGGATGGTTCTGCGGTCGAGGAAGAAACGGAGGGCTTAAGGCCTTCCTGGTGGGGGATGAAGGTGTAGAGAGACTGATCGTTGATAGTAAGGATAAGGGAGTGAGGGCTCGGAAAGCGGAAGTCATTAAAGAGACGAAGGGCATGTGACGTATCTTGAACATATTGTAGGTCGGGAGAGATTGGACCAGGGGAGATAGGATGGAGTCGAGGTATGTGAAAATCATTTCCATGGGATAGGAGCAGGCAGAATCAATGGGTCTGCCAGGGCAGTTGTGTTTGTGGATTTTGGGGAATATTATGTACATTCCCAAAATATTATTTCCATTAGGTTAACGCTTTTGATTTTGTCAAAGTATTGTATGTGTCATGACTTATTGTTCACAGGATCAAATCTTTGCATATGTAACTAGATTCTAATTCATATAAGTTCCTAAATTTTTTAGCAGGGTCCCACAGGTGCCTTGCAGAAATCTGGGGTTGCTACATATTTTGTTTTTTTTATTATCGCCTTGTAATTTCAGATGTCAGAGTACTGAGAATAGAAACATAGAAACATAGAAACATAGAAATTAGGTGCAGTAGGCCATTCGGCCCTTCGATCCTGCACCGCCATTCAATATGATCATGGCTGATCATCCAACTCAGTATCCCGTACCTGCCTTCTCTCCATACCCTCTGATCCCTTTAGCCACAAGGGCCACATCTAACTCCCTCTTAAATATAGCCAATGAACTGGCCTCAACTACCCTCTGTGGCAGAGAGTTCCAGAGATTCACCACTCTCTGTGTGAAAAAAGTTCTTCTCATCTCGGTTTTAAAGGATTTCCCCCTTATCCTTAAACTGTGACCCCTTGTCCTGGACTTCCCCAACATCGGGAGCAATCTTCCTGCATCTAGCCTGTCCAACCCCTTAAGAATTTTGTAAGTTTCTATAAGATCCCCTCTCAATCTCCTAAATTCTAGAGAGTATAAACCAAGTCTATCCAGTCTTTCTTCATAAGACAGTCCTGACATCCCAGGAATCAGTCTGGTGAACCTTCTCTGCACTCCCTCTATGGCAATAATGTCCTTCCTCAGATTTGGAGACCAAAACTGTACGCAATACTCGAGGTGTGGTCTCACCAAGACACCAAGAAGTTGGGAGGTCATGTTGCAGTTGTATAAGACGTTAGAATATTGTTTTTCAGTTTTGGGCACCATGTTATATGAAAGATATTGTCAAGCTTGAAAGGGTTCAGAAAAGATTGACGAGGATGTTGCCAGGACCAGTGGGTGTGAACTAAAGTGAGAGGTTGAGTAGGCTGGGTTTCTATTTCTTGGAGCAGGAGGATGAGGAGTGTTTTTATAGAGGTGTACAAAATCAAGAGAGGAATAGATCGGGCAGATACACAGAGTCTCTTGCCCAGAGTAGGGGAATCAAGGACCAGAGGACATAAGTTCAAGGTGAAGGGGAAAAGATTTAGTTGGAATCCGAGGGGTAACTTTTTCAATCAGAGGGTGGTGGGTGCATGGAACAAGCTGCCAGAGGAGGTAGTTGAGGCTGGGACTATCCCATCATTTAAGAAGCAGTTGGACAGGTACATGGATAGGACAGGTTTGAAGGGATATGGACCAAGCACAGGCAAGTGGGACTAGTGTAGCTGGGATATTGTTGGCCGGTGTGGGTGAGTTGGGCTGAAGGGCCTGTTTCCACACTGGATCACTCTATGACTATGACTCTATCACTCTATGACTGCCATTTTAGACAGAATAAATTTACAGTTTTTTTTCTAAAATCGAAAAATAACTAAAGCTTGGGAACCTCTGGGTGAAAGATGATGTGTGAGGAAATAAATAAGCAGACAAGCTCAATGTGGAGAGCAAAGTCTAGAGAGGTATTTTTCACTGTTATTTACACATATTGGTATTTTTGATGGTGAAAAGAAAGCAAACATACTCCTTGATAAGAAGACAAATAACTAATTAACACCCTATGTTATCTCCCTCAGCACTTTATATTCTAGTACTTGTTCTTACCTGAACGAAAGTGGCAATTACTGATTGTTTAATTCAAGTTTTTCTAAAATAGTCTAATTGACTGTTACCTAAAGAATCTGCAGTCTTCCACCTCCAATGTCAACATTTAAAAACTCATCCAACAAACTTTGTGCTTGTGAGCGAAAAGCAATCATTAGTTTGTTTTACAACCTTTTAATGCTGCTGGTAAAATTACTGCAGTCATTTTGGTGAGCTGCAATTAACTTAATGCTCAGTGTGCTGTGCTGAGCTATTGTGACTAAGAATGACGGAATGACAAACTCGTTGCACTGAGAAATTTACAGAAAATGGAAAAGAATACAAACTGCAGTTATTTTTCTTTTGTTCCTTCTTACAATTATAAAGTACATAATTAAATCGATCCCACTTAGAATAGATAGACACAAAATGCTGGAGTAACACAGAGGATCTGGCTGCATTTTCGGAATAGTCCAGCTTGCCGCTGGATTTGGCATTGAATCAAGGAGTGGACCTCCATAGTACTCTGAGTAATATATACACATTGTGCCAGCATATCCAGCACTGTTCCTTTCATTTGAATGGAGAATAGCCTTATGACTTATGACTCTAATTATGTGTTCCTTGCTTCTCAAAAACATTTTATGTAACTTGTGGCTTAAGAGCATCATACAAAATTCATATAGTCAATTTGATGTCTAGAATCAGACGGGAGTAAAATATGTTCAAATGATATAATAACAACCTGCATTTGCATAGAACTTTAAATGCAGCAAAACATCTTTGTGATTTTCATGGGGGTAGCGACACTTAGTATGCTGCGCTCATTTATGATTAGTCATAGTCATAGTCATAGAGTGATTCAGTGTGAAAACAGGCCCATCGGCACAACTCGCCCACACTGGATAACAATGTCCCAGCTACCCTAGTCCCACTTGCCTGCGTTTATGACATAACCATCCAAACATGTCCTATCCATGTACCTGTCCACCTGTTTCTTAAACAATGGGATAGTCCCAGCCTTAACTACTTCCCCTGGCAGTTTGTTCCATACACCCACCACCATCTGTGTGAATAAGTTACCCCTCAGATTCCTATTAAATGTTTTCCCCTTCACCTTGAACCTATGTCCTCTGGTCCTCGATTCCTCTACTCTGGGTAAAAGAATCTGTGCTGCCCAGCTGCCTATACCTGTCCCATGCATCCTTCTTGTTTTTGATGAATGTCTCAATTTTCTTCATCAGCCAAGCTTCCTTACGTTTGCCTGCTTTGCCTTTCACTATAACGGCTCTCTTCAGTACATTTTTATAAACATCCCACTTGGCCGATGTTCCTTTCCCCTCAAATAACCTGCTCCAGTCAACTTGAGCGAGACCTTCTCTCATACCCTCAAAGATGGCCTTACCCCAGTTGAGCATTTTAACACTCGGACCCTCTCCGTCCCATCCCGATTGTTGTTAATGTTGATGTAACCAACACATCACCATCATCATCTGCTGAGTTCAGAACACAGAGCAGTACAGCACAGGAACAGGCCCTTTGTCCCACAATGTCTGTGAATGGTCTTGACCTGAAACGTCACCCATTCCTTCTCTCCAGAGATGCTGCCTGCCCGCTGAGTTACTCCAGCTTTTTGTGTCTATAATGACAAGACCAACTCTTAAATGCCTGTACATCATCCCCATCATTTCATTCTCTGCCACTAAAATGCCACTATGGTATCTGCCCCCACCACTACATCCGGCAGCACGTTCCAGGCACTCACCACCCTCTGTGTTTTAAAACAAAACTTGCCATGCAAATTGACATTTGAAGGGTGGTGAATCTATGGAATTATTTGGCACAGAAGGCTGTGGAGGCCAAGTCACTGGATATTTTTAAGGCAGAGATAGATAGATTCTTGATTATTACAATTGTTAAAGGTTATGGGGAGAAGGCAGGAGAATGGGGTTAGCTGGGAGAGATTCATGATTGAGTGGCGGAGTAGACTTGATGGGCCAAATGGCCTAATTCTACTCATATCACTTAAGACTTATGACCTTACACCGAATTGTTCATCTAACAGCACTGGGTCGGCCTGAGGAGGGATTCCACAGCTCTATGCTTGACAACCTGTCACCAGGGTTCCGACATCCTACCCACCCTACACGACTGAAATGGTTATTATCAAAGTTGTTGATGACATCCTTTGTGACCTCGATTCTGGAACACTGTGTCTCCTCATCTCTCTTGCCCTGACTACATCCTTTGACAAGATTTATCACACCATCAATGCTCTCCACTCTTGTCGAGCTGGAGAAGAATGTTCTTAGTTACATTTGCCAGGACCTCCCTTCAGCAATATCATCTGATAACGGCATCAGTTCCTCAATGTATCTTCAACACTACTATTCTGAGACGACGACTCTTCCTGACAATTTGTTTTACTGCTAGTATTAGATATATTAAAATATCTCCCAATTAGCTTTTTGGAGCACTGAAATCACTATCTTTGGTCCACATCACAAACTTCACTCCCTGGGCAATGACTCCATCCACAGATGGGGTGATGTATGGCTGATGTGGGGTGCAAATGGGCGTTTTTGAGGAGGAACATTTCTTTAGCCCCGTGTGTATAATCCCAAGGTTTCATCAGAATCCTGATTCCCCCCCCCCCCCCTCGATTAGAATGGCCAGGAGACAATGATGATATTGTACTTCTTCAAGGAAGGTTAGGGCTAATCATTGAATATCTTCCTTTGCCCAACTAATATCTTCCCATGGTAGAACGACATATTTATTTTGGGAGGCTAGTGTCAGGCATGCCAATGATGTGCTAGGCCCAATGTAGCTGAGAATAATTAGAGCCTCAATGCTGGGTGAAGACACTGCCATTGGTTTGTTTGTTCTTCCAGTCAATTTGGAGGATTTTGGGGGAATGTTGTGATTTGTGGTACTTTTCTGGTATCTTGAGATGCCTACTGATGGCTGACAAGGTCTTGGATGTTTATAGGAAGTCAGACACAACTACCGCGCAGTAGACCATGAGTTTTATGCCAGGTCTGATATTGTCTACTCTTTCCCTCAATCAACCAAAGGTTGTGCTGTTGCATTTTCATCTTCCATGTCTCCCTCTGTTGAGAGTTGGCCTCTGAGATATGGTCCACATTTTCCTGAGTCTCGCCAGGATTCTTTATTGCCAAAGGCAGTGTGATGAGCCAAGGCAGGTAGACAGAGGGTCTACGTGTTGAGGATGTTGAATGAAAAACCCATCCCCTCATAAGCAGCTATTTATTGGGAATCAAGGTCGACATAGACTTAATAGACACAAGGAACTGCAGATGCTGGAACCTCTAGCAAAAGACACAAAGTGCTGGAGTAAGTCAGCGGGTCAGGCAGCATCTCCGGAGGACAGCAGTCTGAAGAAAGGTCACCCGAAACTGATAGCCGAAACGTCGCCTATCCATGTCTTCCAGAGATGCTTCCTGATCTGCTGAGTTACTCCAGCACTTTGTGGGGGGTTTTGCTTGGCATAGGCCTTTAGGAGCTGAAGGGCTCATTTCCATGCAATACAACTTCATGACTTTAATAACCACATCCAACGTCTAAAGCAAGATGCACAACATCAGCGCCAGTGTGTTTCCAACTGACATGGTGTGAACTTAAAGATACAGATGTGACATAATTATGGAGCTATCTTAATTTACATTCATTTGGTGCATCTCCTGGAGTCTATTCAATCAACACATGAAACAGCTGGAAAGCTTCCATAAAAGGCAAATGCAATTGGTCATTAAAATCAAGACAGATGAAAGAACACTGACACGCTGCCTATTGCCAAAATTGCATCAATGTCATGGTTATATAGGCACAGTAGGATATATAGTCCATTTGTCAAATGAATGCTTTCACAAAGCTATATTTTATCGCTAGCGGATGTCAGGAAAAGACAGTGGGGAGTCAGAGGAAATGTTTTGCGGAAAATCTGATGCTCATCCAGAAACCAGGGAAATACACGCTCAACAAATAGACTGCCACAAATCTGTCCTTAGGCCTGGCATTCTCTTAATGGACCTTGCAATCACTGGCAGGTCCTCCAGACCAGTATGACTGTCCAATGTGCAGGCATTATCATTTCAATAACCTGAAACCAAACAAACAAATAAGACACAAAGTGCTGGAGCAAGTCAACAGCTTAGGCAGCATCTCTGGAGAACCTGGTGACATTTTGGGTTATGACCCTTCTTCAGACTGATTTTGGTATGGGGGAGGGGGGAAGAAAGCTGGAAGAGAGAATGGGCAGGGCAGGGCAAAGCAAGAGAAGTGATATAGGTGAGGGAGGGGGAGGGGGTTGAGGGTTGAAAGGCAAATGTTTGGACAATGGCCAGAGATGAAAAGACAAAAAAGTGTGAGACAAGGACAGAAGAGGTGAGATTCGTGATAGATTACAAGCCGCTTTAACAACAAATATTCTCCACTTTTTCATGGGAACTGAAAATAATTTCCAATGGGTTACATTAAAAGACATGAATTAGTGAGACAGATTTTCTGCTTGTAGCTTTGCCTAGCCATTGTGCTCATCTAAAATAAATCTGGGAAGAGTATCTTTACATGATGTTGTCAGACACTCCATGCCTGGAGAAAGGTTATAGAAGTGTCCACATCAAAGAAGGGAAGCATCCACAGCAGTACTTTGCTGAACCACGAGGAACAGGAAGAAAATAATCTAATAATTTAGACATAATAATTATAATATAATAATTAGATATAATAATTTAGAGCAAAACAAAATGCACTGGAGTAACTCAGCACATCTGGAGAACGTTTCAGGTCGGGACCCTTCTTCAGTCAATAAATTAATTAGAATTGTTACTTCATGCATTGAGCAATGTTGAATTTTCTTGAGTGGCAAGACAGAATTACACCAGTTCCTGAGGTAAAGACTGCATTGGGCCTCTTGGATAAGAAAGTGAGGTAACAAAACCCTTTTGCATCACTGGACAGAAGATCCTGTAAATATAACACCTCTTGGACCTCCTACATCACAAAAACAATCTCTTGTCAGAAAATACAACATTTTTTAAAGAGAAAAGCATAAAGCATGAACTCACTTTCACAGAGCTCAATACCAGTCTATCCTCAGATTACCCATCCTAGAATGTCTTTAAAAGTCCTTACAATATACAAATATCAATTTACTTTGTCGACTGGCACATTCAAAATGTGAACATGATTTTACCATTGCTGGGCACAGAGCATCTATGACTGAAAATGCATGTGTTTTGGTCATAAATCTTCAAATACTAAGGCAGCAAATTGGATCTTGGAGAGAAACTGATAATTTTGTCATTGGCAAAGGGTGAAAAATTGCAGTTGAATTTCAGTAATGGCTCAACAAACCGAGATTTATTTGTGTGAAAAAGCATAGCAAGTGGAACAAGAGAGAACAAGTTTGATATGTAATGCATTTCCACTGCCTCTGTATACACTTTGGCAACAAGAAGAGCAGCAATGTATGGGCTTTATGGGGAAAGATGCATGTGAGCAATTGCTTGGAACAAAATTTACAGAGAAATAATACCGTCACTGAATAACAATAGGCTTTGACAGGTGAAAGTTATCTGCAGGAAGATAACCTCTCTCCTCTCTCACTGCCCCCCCTCTGTGATTCCCCCTTCCCTCCAACTCTACGACCACATCCTAACCCAGACCCGGTAAAAAAATAACACCTCCGCTCGGTTCGCATTTACCTACCTGATCTCCTGGTGGCTCAGCACTTCAACCCCCTCCCATTCTGAATCCGACCTTTCTTTCCTGGGCCTCCTCCATGGCCAGAGTGAGGACCACCGTAAATTGGAGGAGCAGCACCTCATATTTCGCTTGGGCGGTACGAACATTGACTTCTCTAATTTCAGGTAGTCCCTGCTTTCTCCTCCCCTTCTCAGCTCTCCCTCAGCCCACTGTCTCCGCCGTTTCCTTTCTTCTTCCCGTCCCCCCCACCCTCACATCAGTCTGAAGAAGGGTCTCGACCCGAAACGTTGCCTATTTCCTTCGCTCCATAGATGCTGCCTCACCTGCTGAGTTTCTCCAAGACATTTTTGTATATCTGCAGGAAGAAAGCATTCTGTTAGTGACTGTGAATGCTTTCAAAAGTACAGAATATAGAATGGACGAGTGAATTAAAGCTATCTCACACTGCGAAACATGTACTCTACACTTACACCACTCCCACACCCCTCTCACTCCACGCCTCTCCATCCCAATTCTATCTTTACTCCATCCATTCCTCTTTCACTCCACCCCCACCATCCCCTCTCCACTGCCATACTCCAGCCCACTCCACCCTTACTACACTCACTCCCTCTCACCCCACACCCACTCCTCCCCTACTCCACTCCAAATCCCTCCTGACTCCATTCCCCATCCACCTCTACAATCCCATCCCTCCTCATACCACCCCCACTCCACCTTTACACCACTCCCACTGCCCTCTCACTCCATCCCCATTCTATCTCTCCTCATCTTAAGCGACATCTTACGTGACTGCTTTGATTCAGTGGAGTGGTCCATATTCAAGGATTCCACAGCCAACCTGAATGAGTACCCCACTGCCGTGACTGATTTTATCAGCAAGTGCGTGGAACACAGTGTGCAGACAAAGTCAATCTGAGTGTTCCCCAACTATGGATGAACCGCGAGGTAACATAGAAACATGGAAAAAATAGGTGCAGGAGGAGGCCATTTGGCCCTTTAAGCCAGCACCACCATTCAATATGATCATGGCTGATCATCTAAAATCAGTACCCCATTCCTGCATATTCCCCATACCCTTTGATTCCTTTAGCCCTAAGAGCTAAATCTAACTTGAAAGCATCCAATGAATTGGCCTCCACTGGTTTCTGTCTTCTGTGGCAGAGAATTCCACAGATTCACATCATTTTCCTATTCCTCATCTCTGTCCTAAAGGGCCTACCCCTTATTCTTAAACTGTGACCCCTGGTTCTGGGCTCCCCCAACATCGGGACCATTGCTCCTGCATCTAGCCTGTCCAATCCCTTAAGAATTTTATATGTTCACATAAGATCCTCTCTCATCCTTTTAAATTCCAGTGAATACAAGCCAAGTCAACCCATTCTTTCATCATATGTGAGTCCCGCCATCCCAGGAATTAACCTGGTGAACCTATGCTGCATTCCCTCAATAGCAATAATGTCCTTCCTCAAATTAGGAGAACAAAATTGCACACAATACTCCAGGTGCGGTCTCACCAGGGCCCTGTACAACTGCAGTAGAACCTCCTTGCTTCTAAACTCAAATCCTCTCACAATGAAAGGCCACATGCCAATAGCTTTCTTTATTGCCTGCTGTAATTGCATGCTTACTTACAGTGACTAATGTACAAGCACACCCAGGTCTCGTTGTACCTCCCCTTTTCCTAATCTGACACCATTCGGATAATAATCTGCCTTCCTGTTCTTGCCACCAAAGTGGATAACCTCAAATTTATTCACATTATACTGCATCTGCCCACTCACCCAACCTATCCAAGTCAACCTGCAGCCTCATAGCACCCTCATCGCAGCCCACACTGCCACCCAGCCTTGTGCCATCCGCAAACTTGGAGATATCACATTTAATTCCCTCCTCTAAATCGTTAATATATTGTAAATGACTGGGGTCCCAGCACCGAGCCTTGCAGCACCCCATGTCACTGCCTGCCATTCTGAAAAGGACCCATTAATTCCTACTCTTTGCTTCCTGTCTGCCAACCAGTTCTCTATCCCTGTCAATACGCTACCCCCAATACCATGTGCACTAATTTTGCACACTAATCTCTTGTGTGGGACCTTGTCAAAGGCTCTTTGAAAGTCCAGATACAGCACATCCTTTGGCTATCCATTCTACTTGTTACATCTTTAAAAAATTCCAGAAGATTAGTCAAGCATGATTTCCCCTTCATAAATCCACGCTGACTTTGACCGATCCTGTCACTGCTTTCCAAATGCGCTGCTATAACATCTTTAACAATCGACTCAAGCATCTTCCCCACTACCGATGTAAGGCTAACTGGTCTATAATTCCCTGATTTCTCTCTCCCTCCTTTCTTAAAAAGTGGAGTTACATTAGCTACCCTCCAGTCCACAGGAACTGATCCAGAGTCAAGAGAACATTGGAAAATGATCACCAATGCATACACGATTTCTAGGGTCACCTCCTTGAGTACTCTGGGATACAGACCATCAGGCCCTGGGGATTTATTTGCCTTCAGTCCCAACAATTTACCTAACACCATTTCCTGGCTAATGTGGATTCCTTTCAGTTTCTCCCTCTCACCAATTATTCGGTCCCCTAGTATTTCTGGGAGATTGTTTGTGTCTTCCTTAGTGAAGACAGAACCAAAGTACTTGTTTAAGTGTTCTGCCATTTCCTTGTTTCCCAATATAAATTATCCTGTCTCTGATTGTAAGGGATCTACATTTTTCCTTTTCACATATCTGCATTCACAGGTTAAGGCCAGGTCAGCTGGCATACAAGTCAAATGACCCCGAGCGGTACAAGAAGGACCGCTATGATCTCCATAAAGACATCAAAGATGCCAAGAGACAATACCGGGACAAACCTGAATCCCAGTGTAATCACTCGAACACACGGAGAATGTGGCAAAGAATAAGATAATTGGCTGCAAAGGCAAGGTCAGGCAACATCATTGGTGATAGTGGTACCCTACCCGATGAACTGAATGCTTTCTATGCTCGCTTTGAGCAGAAGGCCAACAGGGCAATGACATCTGCCCCTTCAGACTCCAATGTGCCTCTCTCCAGGGTGACTGTAGCAGAGGTTAGATCGGCTTCCTGAAGTTAAACCCATGGAAAGCAATTGGCCCAGACAGAGTTTCTGGCCATGTCCTTAGTAGCTGTGTAGACCAGCTAATGGGAATATTTGCGAACATCTTTAATCTATTCCTACTATGCCAAGAAGTACCCACCTGCTTTAAGAAGGACACCATCATCCCAGTGCCAAAGAAAAGCAAGACCTCATACCTAAACAACTACCATCCAGTGGCCTTGACATCCACCATCATGAAATGTTTTGAGAGACTAGTTATGGAACGCATTAAATCCAGTCTACCCAGCGGCCTTGATCCACTGCAGTTTGCCTACCGGCACAACAGGTCCACGGACGATGCCATCACCCTAGCCCTACACTCATCCCTGGAACACCAGGAGAAGAGAGACACCTATGTCAGACTCCTATTCATAGACTACAGCTCTGCCTTTAATACTGTTATACCATCCAAACGTATCACCAAACTTGCGGGACTTGGTGTCAGCACTCATCTGCAACTGGATCCTCACCTTCCTGACCAAAAGACAACAATCAGTGAGGATAGGGGACAAATTATCCTCCATGGTAATCCTCAACACCGGGTCTCCATAAGGATGCATTCTCAGCCCCTTTTTTACTCCTTGTACACCCACGATGTGCAGCCATGTACAAATCTAATTCAATTTTCAAATTTGCAGACGACACCACCGTTGTGGGCCAGATATCAAATAATGATGAGACGGAGTACAGGAAGAAGATTGAGAACCTCGTGTCCTGGTGTCGAGACAACAACCTTTCTCTCAATGTCAGCAAGACAAAGGAGATAGTGATCGACATTAGGAAGCAAAGCGGTACATATACCCCAGTTTGAATTGATGGTGCCGAAGTAGAGATAAACCCCTGTCCCACGATACGAGTTCATTCCAAGAGTTCTCCCGAGTTTGCCCTGATTGGAACTCGGAGATTTACGGTAATGGCCACTCGTCGGTACTCGGGGCTCTCGTGGACATTTTTCAACATGTTGAAAAATCTTCACAAGTCTTCCCGTGCTTACCTGCCATTAGCGAGTCTTCCCGAGTACCTGCCATTACCATTACGAGCCGCTAAGAGACGTCCCCGAGTTCCGACATCCACGCTACGTTCATTCTCCGTGCTTACCACGAGTTTGATTTTTTAAAACTCGGGAAAGCTCTTGGAATGAACTCGTACCATGGGACAGGGCTAATAGTCGAAAACCTCAAATTCCTAGGAGTCAATATCACCAACAACTTCTCCTGGACCACCCATATTGAAGTAACGACCAAGAGGGCACACCAACGCCTCTACTTCCTTAGAAGGCTTAGGAAGTTTGCCATGTCCCCCTACAACTCTCACCAACTTCTACAGATGCACCAGAAAAAGCATTTTATCAGGATGCATCACAGCTTGGTTTGGGAACAGCTCATCCAGGACTACAAGAAATTGCAGCAAATTGTGGACGCAGCCCAGGCCATCACGCAAAGCAACCTCCCTTCTATTGACTCCATTTATACATCACGCTGCCTCAGCAAGGCCAGCAACATAATCAAGGATGAGTCGTACCCTGGCTACTCCCTCTTCTCCCCTCTTTCATCAGGCAAAAGGTACAGTAGGGTGAAAACGCACACCACTAGATTCAGCGACAGTTTCTTCCAAGCTGTCCAAGGAACAGCATCCCCCTTCCCATCAGAACTGCCCCCTCCATCGACTCCTTTAAGTCAAGACTAAAAACTTATCTATACTCCCAAGCATTTCTTGACGTCCTCTGAACGAGGGCTATATGTATATATGTATGTAGTTTGTTTGTTTATACTATTCTTATAACAAATGTAAAGCACTTTGGCCAACGAGAGTTGTTTTTTAAATGTGCTATATAAATAAATGTGACTTGACTTGACTTGTGACTGTTATCAGGCAACTGAATCATCTTACCACAACCAGAGAGCAGCGCTGAACTACTATCTACCTCTTTGATGACCCTCGGTCTATCCTTGATTGGACTTTGTTGGCTTTACCTTGCAGTAAAAGTTATTCCCTTATCATGTGTCTTTACACTGAGAAGGGATCGATTGTAATCATGTATTGTCTTTCTGCTGACTGGTTAGCATGTAACAAAAGCTTTTCACTGTGCCTCGGTACACGTGACAATAAATAAACTAAACTAAATTAAACCACCACCATCACTCTCCATCCACTCCACCCCTTCTCCTACACACCCTTCTGATTCCATCATCACCCTCCATCCCTACTGCAATTCTATCCCTCACTCCCCACCCCACTTTGCCCTCACTTTCGCCCCCCACCCACCACCACTCCATCTTTGGATTTTCTTCCTCCAGTTCTGAATAGAGTTGATTGAGTTGAAGCGTATGATGAAAACCATCACAAGGTGACTAAGGATATACAATAAATGCTCATAACACGGATTGGTGGCTGAGAAAGGACATGATTGAAGCTCACAAGATGTTGATGGTAGTATTGATAGCAAGGTACTTTTCCCCAGGGATGAAAATAGTAAATTATGGGGTTTAGAACACAAAATGCTGCAGTAACTCAGCTGGTAAGGCAAAATCTCTGGAGGATATGGATAGGTGACAATTTGGGTGTTTGTGCAAGGTTGGCATGGGTGAGGAGGGTTTTATGTAATTGAGGGTAAGTCTGGCATTGCCAGTGTACATCAGGAGCACAAATATCACACTGATTAATTCACCTCTTTCCGGGTTGCTGTGTGAAGTGTAATGATTTACTTGACGTTAGTCAGCAATGTTTACGCACTGCAAACGTCCACTGAGCGGAATGCATTGTTAATATCGACAAGAAATATCTCAGGCATGCAGGTGGAAAGTACAGCTGAGGCATCTCTTGTGGGAGATTCCCCGGATACCTGAGAGACACTGTGGTCCAAAACCATGTGGCTGGTTAGCTCTCAAAAGCAGAGGAACTTCCTACGTTGGGGTAAATATACATAAGTAGACAAATAACTTTAATGTCAACCATTAAAGCTGCCACTGAATACAATAATGAATCTGTAGGTCAAATGGACAGATACAAGAATCAGAAAGATACGGATGGTGGGGATAAACTAAAATCGGAGGAAAATCTTCGGGATGTGTCCATTATTACTGCCTCAAGTTGCCTTTTATTTAGAAATATGCAGAAGAAAGGCTATGACATCAGTCTGCAGAAGGATCCCGACCCAAAACGTCACCTATCCATGTTCTCCAGAGATGCTGCCTGACCCTGTGTTACACCAGCACTTTGTGTTCTAGGCAAGATTACAGCAGCTGCAGTTCTCTGCACGTACTTTCTATGATAATATTTTGTGTTCAGGAAGGAGCAGGCATGGTAGCACATCAAGGTAAAGATTCCATCCATTAATAGTAATATTGAAGATGCAGACTATAACCTTAAATTTGATATTCAACATTTGTCTGATGAGGCTTAAATAGCAAAAATGGTTGAAAGCATCCAATAAAATATTAAAACATATTTCAAGGTCTTCTTGAAATAATTCCTTCACATAATTTAACAATTTTTCTTTCAGAAGCATCTTCATTTGCATTAATGCTTCTTTATCTTTTTCCTCCTCCTTTTACTTTGTTCTCATCCACTGACAGTCATACTTCACAGCTACATTGCGTTTAAGTTGTTCATCAATATTACCATGCTTGGTTTCTCTAGCACAATGTGTAAGAAACTCCAGTGCTATCTACAACAAGCAAGTGTTTGACCATTGGAGTAACTGCGATTTCATGTGGATACTTCATTATACCACATCAGGATTGTACGGTATGGTATGGTACTTTATTTGTCACATGTACTGCGGTGCAGTGCAATTTCTGTATACAGTTCAGTACAAGTATCAGTATACACAAGCACTTAGATACATATAAGCATCTCAGATACAGTACTAGTGTATAGCAGTGGAAGTGAATAGCAGTAGTACACTGAGACAGTATACAGAGTCGCCAGTTTCACGCAATGTTCAAGTCCCAGTTCTTGTAAGTGCAGGGATCTTGATCTAACCATGAAGGTCTGTTGTCCAGGTGGCGTTGCAGTGTCGGCCTGGCCAAGTGTAGCTGTGGTGTCCGCCAGTGCTCCACCGCTGAAGGCCACGTCCGGTCCATGTGCTCGGCCTCTTGGAGCAACACCCGGTACAGCCGAGCCCCAGGCAGCTGCAGGGTCTCCAGTAGAGGCCAGTATGAGAAAACCCAAAGACTAATTTGTCTTTTAGACGACTCCTGCACTAAAGACTGATTTGGTGATGCTCTGCGCTCATTGGTCAATGGTCAATGGTTAATGGTTTATTTATTGCCGTGTGTACTAACAGGGAAATACATTTTAAGCTTACAGCTCAGCAAGACTATCCCAGTACATAAGCACAATCACCCTGGTCATTACAGTGTGCACAAAACAGCCCACCGAGTCCATTTGCAAAAGCTGACATTTTGGGGCCATTTTACATTCCCAGCTGCAGCTGGCCACAAAGGCCCAAGGGCGCGGTAGGTAAGATCCAGAAGTTCCCCTTTGTCCAGCATCCGCCGCTGACTCCTTCCACCTCCTCCACTTCCTGATCCAAGGAGCGAGCAGGGGCCAGGCTCGGCAACCTTCCCTCTCTGTGCGAGCTGGGCCTGTGCTTGGGATACAGCTGGGCGAGCCCAAGGCTGCAGCTGGGAATTCAGTGGCCCTGTCTACCGTCGAGGCTCTGCTATGCCACCTGCTGCCATTCTTCTTACCGGCTCTCTGTCAGACTCCCTCCTCTCCGGTGCACAGGGCGAGCAGAGTCCAGACTCAACAGTAACCTCTCAGGCAGCTTCTCATTACCTGTTGTCGGGCATGGCTGCAGCCGTCACCTGTCGGAAAACAACCTTCTGTCAGGAAGCTGGCTGCCTCCTGCCTCTTAACCATTTCCCCCCCCCTCATCGCACCCCCCTCGACCCCTCCACATGCCTACATTGATATATTAAAGAGGATGCTCTTTGCCTTCTGGCTGCACTTCACTCCGACCATCCTCATCTTTGGACACCCTGAGCATAAGGGAGAGGGTAAAACGGAAGATGTTCTAGTTGGGTTGCTCCTGGGCCTGGCCAAGCTGGCCATCTGTGTCAGGGCGCTAGGCGGTGAGGGCTACGCTCGAGCCGGTTGCCTGACCTTTTCCGTGGTTACGTCCGTGCCCGGGTGTCATTAGGGAGGGAATACGTGCTGTCTACGGGCACCTTGAGGGATTTCCGGGACCGCTGGGCACCGCGGGGGTTGGAACGTATCTTTAACAAGGATTGTAATATAGTTATTTAATATTCAGTATTTAAGAATATTTGTTATACTTTGTATTATGGTGATAGGTTTATTGGTATTGTTTTGTATTGTTCATATTATTGTAAATAATTGATTAAATTAATTTTTGGTTAAAAAAGCCGACATGGAGAGAGGAATGTACCGTACATTACTGGACAGGGCTTTTTATAGATCGGAGCACTGTTCTTTCATACTTTTACCAAGATTTGCATTGTGAAGCAGAAATGTCAGAAGGTAGTAGAAATTTAGAACGTAATGTTCTTCCCCTATTGCGGTTTTTTGTGTATGGAGCATTCTGATGGAATAATGAGTAAATCATAATTCAGAACTCACAGAAACTAAAGCATGCTGTATTGTACAGAGAAAATGAAAAATGCACTGTTCTATTATATTATGTGGCAGCCCTGGTTGTTCTGTGAAACTATTGATTTGCAAAATTCTTTGGATGCAGTCACAAACAATTTTATGGGGAGTTATCTCTTCCTGTACTTTGACTGGAAGAAATATTATTCATATGGATTTAGATTTTGGTTTATTATTGTGATGTGTGCCATGATATGGTGAAAAACTTTATTTGCATGCTGTCCAGCCAAATCATACAAGGCATGAATACAATCAAGCCACACACAAATAGCAAAAAATACCAAGTTGTAGAAGATAGTGTAACAGCATTATAGTGTTATAGTTACAGAGAAAAAGCAAATTTAAAAAAAGTGCAAGGTCCTATAACATAAACTTATGAATGTGGTTGATTCAGGCCAAATTATTGGAGATATTTAAGTTTAGGAACTTGAAGCTCTTGACCATCTCCATTTCTGCACAATTGATGCTGATTGGGGCATGTACTCATCACCTCCTGGAGTTTCTTCATGTTGCTTACATTGAGGGAGAGGTTGTTCTCTTGACACCATGTTATTAACCTCTCCATCTCCTTCCTGTACTTCATATCGACATTGTTCAAGATCTGACCAACTGCAGGGATGTCATCTGCAAACTTGTAAATGGAGGTAGATATGCTTGAGTGGTTAAATGTGTGCAGTGAAAGGACCAGGTGCACTAGGAAGGCTGAAACCTGCACGTATTCCAGATATTTGTACAAAACCTACACATATTCCAGAAATTCAGTAGCCTGTTCGGAATGTAATGTTACTCCAAATGTGTTGTGTCTAAGACCTTGGTTATGTAAGTGTATTCAAATCTAACAGTTTCCAAGACTACAGCAGCAATGATGAAACTTGTGCCATTGCATTTTCACTGCTGCTGTTTTAAAACTCAATGTTTTACTGTGTGCCTGATTGCAGAAGAAGGGATTATTTTCCATCCAGTGGAATCAGACCTACATACTAAATCATTTTGTTTGTATATTTTTAATTAAAGGGAAATCTGCTTTCAACAGGAGACACACTGTCTTCATTGGTCATATATTCTAAGGCTAATGATTTTCTCTTCATGTCTTTCATTATCTATATAGCCTGGTGGAGTTTGCCTTGTTGATGCCCATACGTCTTGAAGCAGCCGGGTATCTTCTGAGACTAGCTCCTGCAGTCAAGCATATCCTTTCTTGTTGCCTTTAACAAAGCTGCAATTGAGTATTCAATGAGTACATTTGGTTTGAACACCTCAACCCAGATAGAACATTAATAAAGGGCCTATATATCAAACTATATTATCCCCCCAGTAGAATGTTGTGATTTGAAGCAAGTCTAAAAATAGTAATAGTCATAGTTATGGAACTGTACAGCGTGGAAACAGGCCCTTTGGCCCAACTCGTCCATGCTGACTAAGCAAGCTATTTTCTACTTGCCTGCACCTGGATCATATCGTTCCAAACCTTCCATGTATATATATTTAAAAGTGTCTTTTAAATATCCTAATTGTACCCACCTCTACCATTTTCGCTGGCAACTAGTTCCTTGTACGCACCATTCTCTGTGTGAAAAGGTAGCACCGTAGGTCCCTTTTAAATCTTTCCCGTCCCAACTTAAACCTATGCCATCTAGTTTTAGACACTTCTACCCTGGGAACAAGTCATGGCTATCCACCTTATCAATGCCTCTCATGATTTTATATCTCTGTAAGGTCAACCCTCAAGTCTCCTAGTCCCCAGGGTCTATTCAGCCTCTGCTTATAACTCAAACCTTTCAGTCCTGGTAACATATTTGCATATCTTCTTCCACCCTTAATTTAATGACATCTGTTCAAAGCATGGTGACCAGAACTGTTCACATCACTCCAAATGTGGGCTTACCAACATCTTGTACAGCTGTAGTATAAAGTTGCGAATCTGTACTCAATACCCTGACCAATGTAGGCGGATGTGCCAGTTACCTTCTTCACCCTCTCTTCATGGAACTTTGTACCTCTCTGCCCCCACTAGGATTCTCTGTTCTATAACATTCTCCTGCTCCTTACCTTTACTGTGTAAGCCCTGTCTTGATGAAAATGTAAAAACTCGCATTTACCTGAGTTAAACTCCATATGCCATGTCTCAGTCCATTAGCCCAGTTGAAGAAGATCCTATTGTGATCTTAGATAACCTTCTTCACTGTTCATTATATCACTAATTTTAGTGTCATCTGCATACTTACTAACTAGGCAACCTACATTCACACCTGAATTGTTAATATAAATAACAAATATCAGTTCAGTTTAGTTTATTGTCACTTGTACAGGGGTAGTGAAAAGCTTTTGTTGCATGCTTTCCAGTCAGCTGAATACATGATTACAATCGAGCCAACTGTGGGCCCAGCGCTGATCCCCATTGCTCATTACAGCCCTCCAGTCTAATAAAGCTTTCTTTCTCCTTCCTCCAATTTTGTATCCATTTGGCTAGCTCATATTGGTCTTGAGTGATCTAACCTTCCTGACCAGTCCACCTTGCCGTTTCTTGTCAAAGGCCTGGCTAAAGTCTAAGTTGAAAACATCTACTTCTCTGTCATCATCAATATTCTTGGTCACCTCTTCAAAAAATTATTTTTTTCTTAAAAGGATAGGTGATGTCTCAGGTCGGAATCCTTCTTCAGACTCGGGTCCCGTCCGAAACGTCACCCATCCTTTTTCTCCAGAGATGCTGCTTGACCCACTGAGTTCATGCACTTTATGTCAGATTTTTTAATTGTATATCTTGACAAAGGGCTACCGGACTTTAAAGGGTCTGTCCCACTTTCACGACCTAATTCACGACCTCTGCTGAGTTTGCCCTTGACTCATACTCGCAGCATGGTCGTCATGAGGTCGTAGGAGGTCATAGGTAGGTCATAGCAGGCCGTGATGCTAGTTGTAGGTACTCATGGCATCAAGTAGGTCGGGGCGTTTTTTCAAATGATAAAAAAAAAATGTCCACGAGTAAAAAAGGTCGTGAATTAGGTCGTGAAAGTGGAACAGGCCCTTTAGTCTAATAGTCCTCGCTTGTGAAGACATTATTGAAGTACTGTACTCTTTTTTTTGTGTGTCAGCAATTTCTTTTCAGCCCAGAGAAATATTCCATTTCATCACCAGCAGATTATGGCAATCATCAGGTGGTGGTGTGGACTTTCAACGGCAATGACTCAGACAACAAAGCAGCTCCACACGCTGGGGACATTTCTTGATTTTCTAAATTGCGTCGTAATTATCTCCATATTCCGCTGCCGGACTGATTGTGTCTTCATCATCTGAAAGCACGTTCCCCCGCTGCTACTGTGCTCTTACTGTCCTGCTTTCTCGCTTCATCAGAACTATGCTCCTGCATCAGGAATTTCACCGATAAGAAAGTGTAGTTCTCTTTACTTTGTCATTTAAAAAGCCTTTTTCACAACATTTAAGAGTTACTCTGCCGGCCGCCTGGGAAACAGACATGCTGGAACAGTCAGTGTTCGCTATAGTTTTTAAGAACAAATATTTCAAGGCACATATTAATAGTCACAGCAATGGGATGCCACTGGTCACATTGTTTACCAGTCCTCAGTTTTTAGTTTAGTTTATTATTGTCATGTGAGGTTATCCAAAAGTTTTTTGGGATTCTGATTTGTGGAATGAAAGGTTTTTTGATAATCTTCTCAATGGCTTTTTGGGGAAGATAGGCCATAATATGATAGATTTTTTTTAATCGAGTTTGAAAGAGAAGTATTCAATGCAAAACTACGGCCTTAAATCTGAACAATGGTAACTGAAAGGAAAGTCGGGTGTGGTTGATTGGGAGAATACATTGAAAGGAATGACAGTGTTGAGCTCTGTCCAATTAGGTAGATGGATGGTCAGGACTGTACTTTAGTTGGTGAGAGGACGGTTCAGTTGCCTGATAACAGTTGGGAAGAAATGGTCCTTGAATCTGGTAGCTGAAGCCCAGGTTATTAAAAGTATACAACCTAGAGCCCCTCCAAGGATGGGCTCAGGAGACTGGTGATCATACGACGTGGGAGTAGGAGTAGACTATTCATTCCTTTAAACCTGATGTACTATTCATCAAGACGTGGCTGATTTTCTACTACATCTCCATCTTCGTGCACTCGCTCCACACTCCTTTATTCTTCTAATATATAGTATGCATTACCTCTTTAAATGCTCAACACTGTCATTCCTTTCAATGTATTCTCCCAATCAACCACACCCGACTTTCCTCTCTTCCCTCTGTTACCATTGTTCAGATTTAAGGCCGTAGTTTTGCATTGAATACTTATCTTTCAAACTCAATTAAAAAAACTATCATATTATGGTCTATCTTCCCCAAAAAGCCATTGAGAAGATTATCAAATAACAACTTTTCATTGCACTAATCAGAATCCAAAATAACTTTTTCCTGTGTTGATTACAGGAAAGCATCTTGTAATAATTCTGTTGATTCATCTTCCGATTTGTTACAGAAAGTTGATATTGCAATCTATATGCAGGTCTCCACAATAATGTGGAGAGGGTGTTTCCACTAGTGGGAGAGTCTAGGACTAGGGGTCATGGCCTTAGAATTAAAGAACGTTCCTTTAGGAAGTTGAGGAGGAATTTCTTTAGGAAGACAGTGGAGAATCCGTGGAATTCTTTCCTATAGAAGGCCGTGGAGGCCAAGTCAAAGGATATGTTTAAGACAGAGATAGATAGATTCTTGATTAGTGCAGGTGTCAGGGGTTATGGGGAGAAGGCAGGAGAATGGGGTTAGGAGGGAGAGATAGCTCAGCCATGATTGAATGGCGGTGGACTTGATGGGCTGAATGGCCTAATTCTACTCCTATCACTTATGACCTTATAAAGTCTCCCATAATTATTATTTGACTGTGTTGTAGCTGGGGAGGGGGCACCAGATCTTAGCATTTGGTGGGGTGGCGGGTGGAGGGATGTGATGAGAGTGGGGACCGAGATGATGGCAGTGAAGAGTCAGAGGCTGGAGGTTGATTACTGGTATCTTGCGGGTGTTTTTGAATGGGACGGAAATCAGGACCAGTGCATCGGTGGTGATGAAGGTTATATATTATAAATAGGTCAAGGTTGGCCAAGGGCTTCAGATTAGGGTTTTGATATGAGATTGGGGCTGATGTGGATGGAGTGTGGTTCCATATTTGCTCACAGCCAGGGTAGATTTCAGCTGCTGGTGATTCGCTTCAATGGCAGATGTCACAATGCAATTTGACACCAGGAGACTATTTGGTCTTGAGAGCACCTTATAGTTTAAACTCCAGGTCAATGAGCTGCAAGACAGGGACTCACTCAGTTGAATTTCCAGTTTAATGCAAAGTCAACCCAGAAAGTGTTCTTACATTTTTTTTATTTGTGGAAGACAAAGATTTTCTGCAAGGGAATTGCCAGGCAATAGTGTGGAGTGTGCAGAATAATTACAAAATAAAATAAGATGATCCAAATAAACCTGATAAATCTACTAGCTAAACAGATGAAACGGGAAAAAAAATCTAATAAAATGTGGGTGAAATAGAGATCTAAATACGATTGCAGGAGTAAAAGCCCTTTTGCATTCTTTTGAAAAAATGCCTGGACAGTATGTTAGGGCAGACATCAGAATATTTCTGAGCCATGAGTTATTGTTGTGGCATTGTAAGGCAATTTCAATATCCCTCGGGGAAGACATGCTTTCACAGAACTATGTTGCAGTGTTTCTACAGCTATTCAATACTGTTCTCTTTCTTACTGCACAGGCACATCAGGGCATTAGGATGTGGTTAAAACAACAGAGCAATGTATTTTCTTTATTTTTTTGCTGCAGCAGTTTCAGGCACTTTCAAACACTTTCAGCAACTCCCGAATTCCCAAGGCATGCTTCTGCTGAGCCAAGCTCAGCACTGTAAGAAATAAAGAGGAAGCGTTACACAACACACTTTACTCAGTCATGCGGAGGGTTCATCAAGGTCAGGCTGCTACTTTCATCTGTAATATGAAATAAAGTGAATCTTTAAAAAATGGGCACTTTCTTGGAAAAAGAATATGACTTCAAGTTGTCCTAAAATGTTACTACATTGTAGTTCAATGATAATAAGATTCAGAATACTGACAATAATGTGGAAGTGGCTCAGCGGTTGAGTCCTGAAACGGATCAGTAGGTGACCTATTCCTGCTCCTATTTTCTTGTGTGTATTCTTCACACATAGCACAATTAATGTGGTAAAATATCCAAGGCATTTCACAGGAACACTGAGAAGTAAAATGTGACGTTGTGGTATCAAAGCAAAAAACCAAATGTTTGGATGAGTTGTAAGATTTTAGGGTGTAAGATTGTAAGGTGTAAAATTTTAAGTTTTAAGAGTCAGGTGCAGAAATGTGCCATCCTCATTCAATCTGGTCTATATGCCAAGAGTCAAGAGTGTCATCATTGTGATATGTACCAATGACAGAACAATAAATTCTTACTTGTAGCAGCATAATAGGTCTGTAACACAATAAACAAGGGTAATATATACTAAACCAAAAATCCATTGAATTAATAACCCCAATACTAGTGCAAAAAAAGGCCCAAAGTCCTTAGTGCAACGCAAGACAGTCCACAGTCTATCGTTTAGTGTTGTGCAGTGTAACTCCAGGCCCACAGTAGTTGGTTGCCCCATTGCTGTCTTTTGACATGTGCTGGCAAACCACTCAGTTTTATCATAAGCAATGCTCTGCAACCAAAGAGAATATATCTGTCATCAACCTAAGCACCAATTTCAGAACTGACAAAATGGCTCTGAGCTCAGTAGACCTGAACACAGCAAGGTGCTCCTCACAGTCAACTGGGGACTCGTATCTAAATTGGGAAAGCTGGTGTCTAAATCTCTTTCACAAGCTAGTTAAGTAACAGCCTGACAAAGTCATACTCAGAGGATCATAACATACAGTGTGCCAGACCCCTTCTTCACAATATGTGAGCATATCATGTGGACAGGTGGTGGTACCTTGGCACACGATGGGATTGAGTGGAACAGGGTATCTTCATTAACTCCAAAACCCATTAAATTTTACGGCATTGGGTTAAACGTGGACAAGGAAAACTTCTGATTAGTACCACTTCCTTCCTCAGCTGATGGATCAGGCGTGGATTTTAAAAAATGGCAAGTGATATTCACACAGCCACGTGACAGACTATGGTCTCCTCTCACAAGACTGAAACTAACCATGTACCCTATACATTCACTGGTCTTACAGTGAAACCCCAGCATTAATATCCTTGGGGTTATAATCTACCAGAACCTCAACTGGACCACCTACATGAGTATTGTGCCTACAAGACTAAATCAGAGGCTGGACAGCAAGGGACTGACAACCAAAATCTTTCCACCACCTTCGAGGCGCAAGTCAAGGGCATTGTGGAATACTCTCCACTTATTTGTATCTCGAATAGCACTGAAGAATCTGGACACCAAAGAGGACAAAGTAACCCTCTTGATTGGTACTCAGTCCATCTTCCAAAACATTCACATCCTTCCCTGTCTGGCACAGTGAGTGCAGGTTATATAATTACAAAATGCACTACAGTTATTCACATTGGACACTTCTGCCAGTATCTCCCCCACACACATACACTCACCATGTCTAATGCACAATCTTTATCATTATGAAAGACAAGTTCAACTGCGCGATGGGAACACCACTACCTTCAGCTTATCCTCCAAGACATATATCATCCTAGCTTGGAAATATATCACTTTTCTTACATTATCACGGAGTGCGAGTTATGTAATACCTTCAAGAGAAGAACAGCAGCAGTTAACAAGCTGCTCATCACCACTTTCTGGATAGAAGTTACGGTTGGCAATAAATGCTTGTCTTATTTACGAGAATGCTGCCTGCATTAGGTGTTATTAGCTGGATTTGGAATATTGAGTACAGTTCTGGTTGCCACATCACAGCAAGGATGGGGAGGATGCAGAAGAGGTTTACCAGAATTTTGCTTGGATTAGGGATACATTGAACAAACTTGGGTTGTTTTCTTCAGAACATGGGAGGTTGAGGGGAGACCTAATAGAAGTATATACAATTATGAGAAATATAGATAGGGTAGACAGTAGACATTCAGAACCACTTTACCAGGGTGAAAATGTCAAAATACTAGAACACATAGCTTTAAGTTAAAAAAACATTTGGATAATTACATGGATAATATAGGTTGAGAGGGATAAGTGCCAAATGCAGGCAGCTGGGAGATATATAGATGTGCATGTTTGTCAGCTTGGGCAAGTTAGGCTGAAGGGCCTGTATCCACACTGTATGACTATAAGATGAGAGGAGGGCAAAGTTTAAAGTAGATGTGTGAGGCAATTTGTTTACGTAGTGGGTGGTGGGTGCCTGGAATGTGTTGCCAGGGCTAGTGATGAAGGCAAATATGACAGTGTTGTTTAGAGGCTTTTGGATACGCCCATGGATATGCATGGAATGAAGGGATATGGATCATGTGCTGGAGGATGAGATTACTTTATCTTGACATGATGTTTGGCACAGACATTGTGGGTTGAAGGGCCTGATCCTGCACTGTACTGTTCAATGCTCTGTGCTCTATGTTCTTATCAGTAATGCCCACGTCCTGCCAATGAATGAGGATCATGGATGAATAATCAAGTTAGCAAAATGCTGGCTGAGAGTTTCATCAACTGACAACCTCTGTCAGTGGCAGTTTTGAGGACACAATGGAAATGGGATTAGGCCATATTGAACAAGTTGCAAAAATGCATCCTGAAATTTAGCTCCGAGTCCATAGTCACATCAAAGTTGCAAGCAATCTGGTTCAGTCTTAAACGGTTGGCAGGGAGAGTCACAGTGTTGGTGACTACGGCAGAAGATAATGACCTCAGACTTTTCAGAGTTTACCCAATCCAACATTGAGTGATATTCAACGCAGTTGGTGGAGAGGTTGAGAGAGATGTTTAGTTTAGTTTGGAGATACGGTGTGAAAACAGGGCATTCGGCCCACCGAGTCCAAGCTGACAAGCGATCCCTGTACATTAGCACTATCCTACACACTAGGGACAATTTACTATCTTTACTAAAGCCAATTAACTTACTAACCTTACGTCTTTGGAGTGTGGGAGGAAACCTGGAGCACCTGGGGAAAACTGGGAGAAGATATAAAGTCCGTACGGACAGCACACAGAGTGAGGATCATTGCTATTCTCCAAAAATGACAGAAAGCAAGCAGACGTGATAAATGATGAGGAAGGGAAAATGGAATGTTATCTTTTAGTGCCAGAAAGATTGAGTAAAACGGTCTGGAAGACTTGCTGGAACTGTGCAATGCTTTGCTGAAATCAAAACATAATCAGGGAAATGTGGTATGCAAATAGGCCATTCAACCCCTCCGACCAGTGCTGGTCCTGCGCAGAGGCCTGAAATACTGTGCCGTTAATGGTTGCCTCAGAGACAGTGAAACAGAGGATCACTACATTGGTCTTTGAGATGAGGAGGTTGTCTTATGAGGGAAGTTTGAGTCCAATAGGTTGATGCTCTCTGGAGTTTAAAAGAATGAGAGGTGATCAAGAGTCAAGAGTGTTTTATTGTCAGGTACACAAAAATGCTGGAGAAACTCAGTGGGTGCAGCAGCATCTATGGAGCGAAGGAAATAGGCAACGTTTCGGGCCGAAACCCTTCTTCAGACTGTTTTACTGTCATATGTTTCAGGTAAAACAATGAAGTTCTTACTTGCAGCAGCACAGCAGAATATGTAAACATTGTACACTGGTGATATAATTGAAACAGGGACAACTCTGAGGGGCTGACAGGAAGATGCTGTGAGAGTGTTTACCCTGGCAGAGGTTTCTAGAAGTAATGTAGCTTCAGTATAAAGGTCACCCAAATATAATTGAGATGAAATTTCCACTCTCAGAAAGTCATAAATCTTATATATTCTTCACCTGACAGAGCAGTAGATGATGAGTCACTTTGGTGAAGTAATACATGTTGTGGGAAGAAAGAAATAATCTGAATAAAACAATTTTAAAGGATGAAGAAAAATGAGTCCTTGGGATGCATACACACGTTCTTAAAAGTAATTGGGTGAACTGAGAATGCTGCTTAAAATACACCTTTGTGTTTCTCACTTTTAGTAATGGAGGTCTTTAGCACAAAGGATGAAAGATTTGCAGAACGCTGTCGGGCCTTAACCTCAGTATTGTGTTTAGTTCTTGTCTCCACCTTTGCTTGGATGCCAAAGCCTTATGGGTCTGTCCCACTTACGCAACTTTTTCGGCGACTGCTGGCACCCGTCATAGGTCATTGCAGGTCGCCAAAAATTTTCAACATGTTGAAAATCCAGCGGCGACCAGAACAAGGTAAGACTCTTTGAGCGACTACTCATGACCATACAGACATCATCCCGCGACATCTCGCCGGGGTGTCGCCTGTACGGTCGTGAATAGTCTCCTCAGTCGCCCAAAGAGTCGTAGCGTCCTTCTGGTTGCCGCTGGATTTTCAACTTGTTGAAAGTTTTCGGCGGCCTGCAACGACCTATGACGGGTACTGGCAGTCGCCGAAATAGTTGCGTAAGTGGGACAGGCCCATAAGAGAGGAAAGAGTTAATGAGAAAGCAATGGGCTATGGGGTCTATGTAGAGCAACGGGGCACAGAAATGTACTTCCGAGGGCAGAGATTTACAGGAGGTTTGTTAGTGTTATTGAAACTTGTTATTGGCTTTGATAAAATTAAGAAAAAACTGTATGCATTGGCAAAAGATTTCATAACCATGGGACACGGAGCATTTGATTACTCTGGGCTTGTACTCACTGGAGTTTAGCAGCATGAGAGGGGATCTCATTGAAACGTACCATAGTGAAAGGCCTAGATAAAATGGCCTCCACTCGTGGAAGAGTCAATGACCAGAAGGTACAGTCTCGGAATAAAAGGATGTACCTTTAGAAAGGAGATGAGGAGAAATTTCTTTAGTCAGAGGGTGGTGAATTTGTGGAATTCAAAGCCACAGACAGCTGTGGAGGTCGTCATTGGGTATTTTTAAAGCTGAGATTGACAGGTTCTTGATTATAGACAATAGACAATAGGTGCAGGAGTATTCAACGTGATCATGGCTGATCATCCCAATCAGTACCCTGTTCATGCCTTCTCCCCATATCCCCCGATTCCGCTATTTTTAAGAGCCCTATCTAGCACTCTCTTGAAAGCATCCAGAGAACCTGCCTCCACCGCCCTCTGAGGCAGAGAATTCCACAGACTCACCACTCTCTGTGAGAAAAAGTGTTTACTCGTCTCCGTTCTAAATGGCTTACTCCTTATTCTTAAACTGTGGCCCCTGGTTCTGGACTCCCCCAACATCGGGAACATGTTTCCTGCTTCTAGCGTATCCAAACCCTTAACAATCTTATATGTTTCAATGAGATCTCCTCTCATCCTTCTAAACTCCAGAGTGTACAGGACCAGCTGCTCCATTCTATCAGCATATGACAGTCCCGCCATCCTGGGAATTAACCTTGTAAACCTACGCTGCACTCCCTCAATAGCAATAATGTCCTTTCTCAAATTAGGGGACCAAAACTGCACACAATACTCCAGGTGTGGTCTCACTAGGGCTCTGTACAACAAGATTAATAAGGGTGTCAAAGATTATGGGGAGCAGGCAGGAGAATGGGGTTGAAAGGGAAAGATCGGTCAATTGTGATTGAATGGCGGAGTAGACTTGATGCACCAAATGGCTCAATTCTGCTCCTATGAACTTATGAACATAAGTTGAGTAAATATAATCAACTAAAACGCCAAGAAAATATATTTTTGCCCCACAACCCCACAAAAATGGAGAAGCTGGTAATGAAGGGTTACAGAGTGCCGGGATGGTTTATCACATGCAAATGACAGGAGCTTCATAGATATTGTGTCATTGATGTGTTTTTGCTCATGCAGTGTGCAGGGAAGGTTGGTAGACTATAAAAGACCTTACACCATAGCAGCCAGAATTAAGCTGAATAAAAGGCTGCTTTGGAGGTGAGAGGAGAATGCAATTGTAAGGTGGTTGTGGATTTTGCTTGCAATGTCAATGTGGGCGAGCCCACAACAAATGCCAGGATGACCAGTGAAGCAGATATCGCTGCATGATGCACTGAAGTGCGTCACATTAAAAACCTCAAAACACTGAGGGCGCAGAGAAGAATGGTTGGGAAAACATTTGACAATTGGAATATGAGCTGAGCGGGCATTTCATCAATGCACAAACATCACAGTGGAGAACTTTTAATTTGCAATTCATTGTGAATTTCAGCCTTGCTTTTTGCTGACAATTTAACAGAAGTCATGGGTTGAATCTTTGAACTCTGATTTATGTTGGGGCAAGGGTGAGAACGGCCAGCATATGAAAATTGACATCATTTGATGAGCCCTTGATGCAGGGAGAATAACATGCATACTAAGCACATAAAGTGCGGGAGTAACTCAGCGGGTCAGGCAGCATCTTTGGAGGTCAACAAACAAGGAGGTTGTCGCCTGGATGACGTAGGTTGCCACCAGGTGATGTAGGTTGTCGCCGGTGCTGACTTTGGTGAATTCCATTGGCGACTACCTACGTCAACCTATATCAACCGGCGCCAGGTACCGGCGACTGAATTGTCTTGTCTTCAGTTGTCGCCGACAGGGTCGTACCTTGTCATAGCTTGTCGTGGGAGGACGTAGGTTGACTTCGGTTGTCGTAGGTTGTCGCGGGTGGACGTAGATTGTCGTAGGTGTGGTCGTAGGTGGACGTCCTAATGGGTCGCCAGTTGTCGGTAGCTTGCCATAGCTTGACATCGACTAGGTGGTAGGTTGTTGTAGACATTGTCATAGGGGTGTCTAGTCGCCGGTTTTTCGGCGACCTGCTTCGACTATGACAGTCGCTGGCAGTCGCCGAAAAAATTGCCTAAGTCGGACAGGCCGATTAAGGGAGGGGTACACTGATATTATGGAGCATGACTACATCAGGAGTGAGGGAATGTTATAAATATACATTAGGGTGGATAAATCCCCAAGGTTAGATGGGATCCATCCAGGATGCAAAATGTAGCAAGAGAGGTGATTGCTGATGCAGATCTTCATTAGCTGTGGGTGAGGTTGCTGATAAGCTTGGAGGCTACAAGGCAGTATGCCTTACATCAATGTTATACACTATGACTATGTCAGGGAAGCTGTTGGAGAAGATTCTGAGAGACAGTATTTAGGTTCACTTGGAAAGTCGTTGACTGGTTAAGAGGAATCAGTATGGTTTTGTGCAGGAGAGATCATCTCATTAATCTTGACTGCACTTTTTGAGATAACTTTATTCTGTCCAGCAGAGGACAGAATAATGGAGATTAATGAAGGTTGGGCAGAATGAAGTTTAGCAAGGCTTTTGAGAAGGTCCTGTATGGGAGGGTAATCCAGAAGATTTAAGCACAAAGGATCCAAGATGTGTCAGTGAATAGGATCCAAAATTGGCTAAATAATAGGAGGCAGAGGGTATGATGGAAGGTTTCTATCTAGGAATCTGCTGTAAGTGATGTACTGCAAGTAAGTGGGAACTTAGTTGTTAGTACATGTGGTGAATATTTGGAATAAACTGCCAGGAGGAAGATATAATTACCAGGTTTAAAAGGCACTTGGACAGGTACTTGAATGTGGAAGGAGTAGTGCGAGGTGAGGAAATAGAATTAGTATAAATAGCATTACTGTCAGCATGGACAAGGTTGGCCATAAGGGATTGTTTCTGTGCTGTATTTCTGATTCTATGAAACGTTTGAAACAAAATGGTATTGTACATGTGCTGCCAGGGCTGCTCCACATGAGGAATTCAGGCAGAGGGTCTGAAAGCACAATTTTCACACTGAAACTAGTAGAGGTTGATGAGACCATACTATAACAGACTGTATGAGTTGTCAATGGAAGAACGATATGAGAAATGGGAACAAAAAGTTGTTTTACTTCGGAGTCACATGAGTGACTACGTGAAGAGCCCATCAGCCCGCATGCGCGTCATATCGTCTATCGCATTGCGCAACGACTGGCTGGAGGCGTGCTGCTCCACTAGCGGTAAGTTTCAAACCTGAAGGTAAGTTTTCAACTTATTTCCAGGTCTGTTTTTCCTTGCCGGAAAGCTCTTTACAGAGTTTCCTGCTGGACCCGGTCGCACTGCGGGGTACCGGTTATGACCGCGGGGAATCCCGGTCACGGACCGCAGGGAGAACCGGCTACGGACCGCGGGGAATCCCGGTCATGGACCGCGGGTAGAACTGGCTACGGACCGCGGGGAATCCCGGTCATGGACCGTGGGTAGAACCGGCTACGGACCGCGGGGAATCCCGGTCATGGACCGCGGGTAGAACCGAATACGGACCACGGGGAATCCCGGTCATGGACCGTGGGTAGAACCGGCTACGGACCGCGGGGAATCCCGGTCATGGACCGCGGGTAGAACCGAATACGGTCCGTGGGGAATTCCGGTCATGGACCGCGGGGAGAACTGAATACGGACCGCGGGTAATCTCGGTCATGGACCACGGGTAGAACCGACTACGGACCGCAGGGAATCCCGGTCACGGACCGCGGGGAATGGACCACCGGGGAAGACCGGCTACGGACCGCGGGGAACCGGCTACGGAGACCGCGGAAGTGCGGTCGTCGGGTTCGCTACCCGAGTCACTGACAGTGCGGTCAGCGACTTCCGGGTGCCTCTTGAATCCGTGGTGGTTCCCCAGGAAGGGGGTAAAACCAAAAGTAAGACAGATAGGAACTGCAGTGGTTCCCCAGAAAGGGGGTAAAACCAAGAGTAAGACGGATAGGCCTGTCGAGATGGGTACGTCCTCGGACATTTAACTCAGATAGAGCATGGATAGCGTCCTCGGGCGTTTATCCCACAAATGTGATGCTCCATCCTGATATGGTCCATGGAACGGGGCCATATCAGCGCAGGTCTCCTCGGGGCCTGCGGCAGCACCTGTTTCAAGGCTGCTTACAGATCTCCCTCTCTGTGGAGGGGAGTGCGAGGGGTCAGTGCGTAACTGACCCCAAACTGGGAAGGATGTCCGTGGAACATAATATTGTTCCTGAAAATACTGGCAGTGAACAGCGCTCTCTGGGGTGACATTGGAGGGGGCATGAAAATCCAGGAGATAAAACTCCAACAAATTTTAAAAATTACTGGCCTGGTGTTGATGTACAATGCACATTTCATAAGGAACTGGAACGCCATCAGACCTGCCTTACAACCAAATTTGCAGGCTCATGTAAGGCCAGCAATGTCCAGCCGCCGAATCTTCTCTTCGAGGAAGACCTATCCAACAGGTAAGACCTGGATGAGGAAGTAAAGCTGTCGGACTAATCAAGGTACCAACAACGAGCAAAGCTTCATTATTTCGGCGACATCACACCCTACACCTCCATCGGCAGTAAGCGGTTCACTGAAGCTGGGCAAAGGTCTTCCAGGCCAAGGCCCACGCTGGTCCTCAGTAAATATATGGAATCCATGCACCCCAGCAGTCCTTCTCTCCAAACTAAGGACGAAAATAAAACCCGCATCAGGGGTCTTTAGGCTTACCATAAGACCACCGGTAACCATGGAGGTAGGTGGGTCTGGTTCTTTCCAAAACATGGGGTAGGTGGACCATTTCCAAGTTGGTAATATTTACACTTGTTTTTGTACAAATAACAATAATAACATGAAATTAGTTTATATTGCACAGTATACAAGGTTCCAAGCAGGCTTCGGGGCCAGGATTGCCTTTCGAGACAGGCTCGGAAATATGGCCAGAGTTGTCTTTCGATGACAAGCTCGGAATTATAGCAGGCGTGGCCTGATCATTGTGAAAGTTAGTGGAGGTCGGTTCATCCTTGATTTACCTCGCATGTGTAGTATAGACATTTCAGCATAGGAAATTTCATTACTGTCTATCAACTGATTTCCATAGGAGCTTTATGGCGTTCAGTTCCCATTCACAGGGATCACCGGAGATATTTGAAATTTAACTGGATGAGGCAATAATAACAGTTAAAGCATTGCAAAATGGGCTAACTTCAGCTCCCAGGTTATTTACCAAATTACTAAAAACCAGGGCTTGGGCTGCTCAGAGCCCAAAATCACTTGTTATGGCCAACTGGAAGATATTCTAAAACAATGTATTTGCTAAAATTAACTGTTTCAGCCGCAAGCTATATTTGAGATTCTCATCCATCCGGTTAAATTTAAGTTGATACCAACTAGAGGTATTGATTATTGGGATTTACCTTTAACTCTATTAATTTGTCTGTGACTCCGCCCTGAGGCAAGAGATTAGAATTAGTCGAAGCGCATCAAGTGACCAGTGTAATTGGCAATATAGTGGCTGTGCTTTTCAGCAATGCAATTTGGGCCTTGCATTATCAGAACTTACAAACGTGCAAAGGACCAAGCTCTTTAGTACCATTTAGGTCTTTGTTAACAGACCTATGCTAGTACCAGCTGAAGCTATCAAAGTCACAATGGTGGACGAACAGTATTCAGCATTGCTAATAACTTTTGGTCAGTAAATCTTCAGTTATATTACAACGATGCTAATGCTCAAAGATGGAAAATTACTAATACCATCTCTAGTTCGGAGGCAGATGCGATTTGCATCAGTTACCAATTCTTCAGTTATATGGTATCAACTACCTGTAGACACTGGGTGCATTCTATGGGTTAAAGGTTATTGTGCGAATATGCATAATCTGCAAGCTCAACTCCAAGTTGATACACTTTGGTGGTGGCATATATTAATCACATGGGTGCAATCAACTCAGAATCCTGTGATAGTTACATAACCTAATTTGGCGCTGGTGTATCATCACGTAAAATCAATGATAACACAGAATGTATGTTGGATCATAAAGTATTTAATGACCTTGTACGAAAATCGAGATGTTTGCAACCAGACTCAATCACCAGTTGCAAAAGATATGTGGCATGGCAGTGGCGATGGATGCATTCTCGCTACACTGGGGAGGAATGCCCTTTTATGTCCTTCCTCCATTTTGCCACATCAGTCGGGTCTTGCAAAAATTCAGCAAGTTCCCGCTTCAGGCATTTTTCGTAGTGCCTGACTGGCCTATACAGCCATGGTTCCCACTGATGTTGGGAATGATAATAAAACCTTATATGGTTATTTCTAGACACAAAAATTGCTGGTTTAGCCCGTGACTCGGGAAACCATCCTCTGCATGATAAAATCAATTCATTGACTTGCAGACTCTGAGAAGACCGTTCCTGCGGCTCGGGTTGTCAGACCGAACCATGGATGTGCTCACTGCAGATTGCAGGGATAGCACCATAAAAGCAGTACATTTCCTCATAAGGAGTTGGGAAGTATTTTGTTTAAATGCTAATATTACATATAATTCGGCACGGATGACTGACGTTTTGAAGTTCAGTTTTATATGGGTCTTTGGCAATCATTAAGTTATAGTGCCATTCACTGTGCCAAACATGCCTGCTCATCATATTGGCAGCGGGGAGCAGACTCCACTCTGTCGGGTCTCACCCTCTGATATCTAGAGTATGAAGGGTATCTTCAACTCAAAACCTCCCAGGCCCAGGTACGCAGAGATATGGGATGTTAACATTGTGCTAATGCCGCTTCACCGGTGGGCTCCAGCTACATCCCTGTCCTTGGTCAAACTCACTTACAAAGCGGTTATGCTCATGGTGCTGAGTTCAGCGCAACGGGTCCAGTCATTGCATAAGCTGTGACTGGACAGGATCATTACATCTGCAGGCAAAATAAAATTTTATGTTTATGGCTTAGTCAAGCAGAGTAGACCAGGGGCATCAAGTCTCAAACTAGATTTGTTGGCATATCCCATGGACCTTCGGTTGTGTGTGGTCACACATCTACACCAGTATGTTAAGGTCACTAAGAGCCTTAGAGACTCTGATCTAGCAATGTTTGTTAGTTATATAAATCCTCATAAGAAGGTATCAGTACAGACCATCTCCAGGTGGTTAAAATGGGTTCTGGCTTATACAGGAGTGAACACTAACATTTTCAAGTCTCACTCCACCACGGCTGCAACAACATCAGCAGCAGGGTTATGGACGTTTCGCTGGACCACATCCTAGCGGCTGCAGGAACGATCTTTCCAAACATTTTAGAACTAATCCATTGCCAGACCTGGGGTATTTGCCAACTCTATTTTAGGTTCTGTTTTATAGTTTCCTCCCGGTTGAGGGGGGTTACTATTATCATTATTTGTTCATTAAAAAGCATCAACATGTCTATATCTATGTCATGTCTGAATGCATTATTAATGTTCACTCATCCTTGGTCAACTGATGCAGTGTGTGACGCATGGACTCATTTCCACGGCATGAAATCACAGAGCTTTGAAATCTTCACGTAGTCACTCACGTGACTCCGAAGTAAAATAGTAAGATTAAACGAGAACTTACCAGTTTGAAGTTTGATCTTTATTTTATGAGGAGTTACGTTGAGGGACTACGTGCTCTCCACTCCCAACCCTCTATCATAAAGGTCAGCTGGTATACTAGTTTCTCAAATCTTACAATATTCAGTTCAACAACTGTTATCTGTGAATTCGAGAGCCGTTGGAGAGGTCGCAGAGGGAGGAGCTACACCCAAGCGGTAGGATTTAAAGAGGAGCGTGGGGCTTGCCTCTACAGAGGCCCGAGAGCCGTTGGAGAGGTCGCAGAGGGAGGAGCTACACCCGAGCGGTAGGATTTAAAGAGGAGCGCGGGGCTTGCTTCTACAGAGGCCCGAGAGCCGTTGGAGAGGTCGCAGAGGGAGGAGCTACACCCGAGCGGTAGGATTTAAAGAGGAGCCGAAATCTGCAACGTTCCAAGTTCCACTTCAGAAACAAGTGGGTTTGAGGAAGCCGCTGATTGGTGGAAGCAGACAAGAGGGAGCAGCTGATTGGGAGTCAGATCCCTGCTGATTGTACTGTATTGTAGCAGTTTGTATTGTAGCAGTTTGTTTTGTATTGTATCCTAGGTAAGGGGAGTATGAGGGCCAGGGCAGTTTACCGTTCTGGATGTCAGATGTGGGAAGTCATGGAGTCTGATAGCCCTCCAGATGTCCACATCTGCGCCAGGTGTATCGAGATGGGGCTCCTAAGGGACCGTATTAGGAACCTGGAGCAGCAGCTCGATGACCTACGTCTGGTCAGGGAGAGCGAGGAAGTCATTGAGAGGAGTTACAGGGAGGTGGTCACTCCAAGACCACAGGAGGGCAGGCAAGTGGATCATGGTTGGGAGAGGCAAGGGGCACAGGCAGGGACTAGAGAGTACCCCGGTGGCTGTACACCTTGACAATAAGTATTCCTGTTTGAGCACTGTTGGGGGGGACAGCCTACCTGGGGGTAGCGACAGTGGCCGGGCCTCCGGTATAGAGACCGGCCCTGTTGCTCAGAAGGGTAAGGAAAAGAAGAGGAGGGCAATACTAATAGGAGACTCTATAGTTAGGGGGTCAGACAGGCGATTCTGTGGACGCAGTCGGGAGACCCGGATGGTAGTTTGCCTCCCTGGTGCCAGGGTCTGTGATGTGTCTCAACGTGTCCAAGATATCCTTAAAGGGCAGGGAGAGGAGCCCGAGGTCGTGGTACATATAGATACCAATGACATAGGTAAAAAAAGAGAAGAGGTCCTGAAAGGAGAATTTAGGGAGTTAGGAGGGGAGTTAAAGAGAAGGACAGCAAAGGTAACAATCTCGGGATTACTGCCTGTGCCACGCGACAGTGAGAGTAGGAATGGAGCGAGGTGGAGGATAAATGCGTGGCTGAAGGACTGGTGCAGAAGGCAGGGATTCAAATTTCTGGATCATTGGGACCTCTTTTGTGGAAGGTTCGACCTGTACAAAAAGGATGGGTTGCACTTGAACCTGAGGGGGACCGATATCCTGGCGGGGAGATCTGCAAAGGCTACTGGGGAGACTTTAAACTAGAATGGTTGGGGGGAGGGACTCAAATAGAGAATGCTATTAGACAGTGTGTGAGGCAGGAGGCAGAGAAGGAAAGCACTCAGACCTAACATGTAGGGGTGAAAGAAGAAAACAATAATAAACAGAGAATAAGAGGTGGTGGGGTTCTTAAATGGGTGAGCAGAGAAACAGAGGGGTGTAAAATGCGGGCAGAAGCAATAGGTAGCAAGGTGAAAAGTAAAAGTGGCAGGCAGACAAATCCAGGGCAAAAATCAAAAAGGGCCACTTTTCAACATAATTGTATAAGGGGTAAGAGTGTTGTAAAAACAAGCCTGAAGGCTTTGTGTCTCAATGCAAGGACCATTCGTAATAAGGTGGATGAGTTGAACGTGCAGATAGCAATTAATGATTATGATATAGTTGGGATCACGGAGACATGGCTCCAGGGTGACCAAGGCTTAGAGCTGAACATCCAGGGATATTCAATATTCAGGATGGATAGAGAGAAAGGAAAAGGAGGTGGGGTAGCGTTGCTGGTTAGATAGGAGATTAACGCAGTGGAAAGGAAGGACATTAGCTTGGAGGATGTGGAATCGGTATGGGTAGAGCTGCGAAACACTAAGGGGCAGAAAACGCTGGTGGGTGTTGTGTACAGGCCACCTAGCAATAGTAGTGAAGTTGGGGATGGCATCAAACAGGAAATTAGAAATGCGTGCAACAAAGGCAAAACAGTTATAATAGGTGACTTCAATCTACATATAGATTGGGTGAATCAAATTGGCAGGGGTGCTGAGGAAGAGGATTTCTTGGAATGTATGCGGGATAGTTATCTAAACCAACATGTAGAGGAACCAATGAGAGAGCAGGCTATTCTAGACTGGGTATTGAGTAATGAGGAAGGGTTAGTTAGCAGTCTTGTTGTGCGTGCCCCCTTGGGCAAGAGTGACCATAATATGGTTGAGTTCTTCATTAGGATGGAGAGTGACATTGTTAACGGTTCTGAACTTAAAGAAAGATAACTTTGAGGGTATGAGACGTGAATTGGCCAAGATTGACTGGCAATTAGTTCTAAAAGGGTTGACGGTGGATATGCAATGGAAGGCATTTAAAGACTGCATGGATGAACTACAAAAATTGTTCATCCCAGTTTGGCAAAAGAATAAATCAGGGAAGGTAGTGCATCCGTTGATAACAAGATAAATCAGGGATAGTATCAAAGCAAAAGATGATGTGTACAAATTAGCCAGAAAAAGCAGCATACCAGAGGACTGGGAGAAATTCAGAGACCAGCAGAGGAGAAGAAAGGGCTTAATTAGGAAAGGGAAAATAGATTATGAAAGGAAACTGGCAGGGAACATAAAAACTGACTGCAAAAGTTTTTTAGATATGTGAAGAGAAAGAGATTAGTTAAAACAAATGTAGGTCCCTTGCAGTCAGAAACAGGTGAATTGATCATGGGGAACAAGGATATGGCGGACCAATTGAATAACTACTTTGGTTCCGTCTTCACTAAGGAAGACTTAAATAATCTGCCGGAAATAGCAGAGGGCCGCGGGTCAAAGGAGATGGAGGAACTGAGTGAAATCCAGGTTAGTCGGGAAGTGGTGTTGGGTAAATTGAATGGATTAAAGGCCGATAAATCACCAGGGCCAGATAGGCTGCATCCCAGAGTACTTAAGGAAGTAGCTCCAGAAATAGTGGATGCATTAGTGATAATTTTTCAAAAGTCTTTAGATTCTGGAGTAGTTCCTGAGGATTGGAGGGTAGCAAACATAACCCTACTTTTTAAGAAGGGAGGGAGAGAGAAAACGGGGAATTACAGACCAGTTAGTCTAACATCGGTAGTGGGGAAACTGCTAGAGTCACTTATTAAAGATGGGATAGCAGCACATTTGGAAAGTGGTGAAATCATTGGACAAAGTCTGCATGGATTTACGAAAGGTAAATCATGTCTGACGAATCTTATAGAATTTTTCGAGGATGTAACTAGTAGAGTGGATAGGGGAGAACCAGTGAATGTGTTGTATCTGGACTTTCAGAAGGCTTTTGACAAGGTCCCACATAAGAGATTAGTATACAAACTTAAAGCACACGGTATTGGGGGTTCAGTATTGATGTGGATAGAGAACTGGCTGGCAAACAGGAAGCAAAGAGTAGGAGTAAACGGGTCCTTTTCACAATGGCAGGCAGTGACTAGTGGGGTACCGCAAGGCTCAGTGCTGGGATCCCAGCTATTTACAATTTATATTAATTAGCTGGATGAGGGAATTGAAGGCAACATCTCCAAGTTTGCGGATGACACTAAGCTTGGGGGGCAGTGTTAGCTGTGAGGATGATGCTAGGAGACTGCAAGGTGACTTGGATAGGCTGGGTGAGTGGGCAAATGTTGGCAGATGCAGTATAATGTGGATAAATGTGAGGTTATCCACTTTGGTGGCAAAAACAGGAAAGCAGACTATTATCTAAATGGTGGCCGATTAGGAAATGGGGAGATGCAGCGAGACCCTGGGTGTCATGGTACACCAGTCATTGAAAGTAGGCATGCAGGTGCAGCAGGCAGTGAAGAAAGCGAATGGTATGTTAGCTTTCATAGCAAAAGGATTTGAGTATAGGAGCAGGGAGGTTCTTTTGCAGTTGTACAGGGTCTTGGTGAGACCACACCTGGAGTATTGCGTACAGTTTTGGTCTCCAAATCTGAGGAAGGACATTATAGCCATAGAGGGAGTGCAGAGAAGGTTCACCAGACTGATTCCTGGGATGTCAGGACTTTCATATGAAGAAAGACTGGATAGACTTGGCTTATACTCGCTAGAATTTAGGAGATTGAGAGGGGATCTTATAGAAACATACAAAATCCTTATGGGGTTGGACAGGCTAGATGCAGGAAGATTGTTCCCGATGTTGGGGAAGTCCAGGACAAGGGGTCACAGCTTAAGGATAAGGGGGAAATCCTTTAAGACCGAGATGAGGAAAAACTTTTTCACACAGAGAGTGGTGAATCTCTGGAACTCTCTGCCACAGAGGGTAGTTGACGCCAGTTCATTGGCTATATTTAAGAGGGAGTTAGATGTGGCCCTTGTGGCTAAGGGGATCAGGGGGTATGGAGAGAAGGCAGGTACGGGATACTGAGTTGGATGATCAGCCATGATCATATTGAATGGTGGTGCAGGCTCGAAGGGCCGAATGGCCTACTCCTGCACCTATTTTCTATGTATCTATGTATCTATGTAATTCACACCGCTGCTTTGAAGATTGACACGCATGCGGGCTGGCGGGCGCTTCACGTAATCCCTCAACGTAACTCCTCATAAAATAAAGATCAAACTTCAAACTGGTAAGTTCTCGTTTAATCTTATTTTTATACATAATATATTGAGAAGACATTTTCTTAGAATAGCATCACATTGAGTATTCTGGTTCTGACAGCATGAAGCAACAGACAAAAAAAAGTTGTTTATCGGTCCAGATTTTATAAAAATCCTGAAGAGTTGCCAGAAAACTATATTATCTGTCAAGATTACAGAGTCAAGTTGGTGAAAACACCTTTACAAAAATTGAATTGGCCACTGAGACCTTTTCGTAAGATTACTTGTTAATTATTGTGAGAAAGGGTTTGGCAATGTCTTGGTATTCATGGTTATTCCAAATGGTTGAAGGTGAAATATGCACTATATTAGAGCATATGATTGAAGAATTGAGATCAATTTTCATATGTCATGGTTCACCAGAAATGGTCTTGGATAGTAGCCCTTCATTTTGTATGTATCTGTTTGAGTCTTTTATGAAACAAAATGGTATTAAGCATACATTATTTCACCATCTTATCCAGCTTCAAATGGTACAATGTTAAATGGTACAGTGACAATTGTCAAAGATGTACTGAAAGAACAAATGATGCATGGGTGCTCAAATTTAACAATGAAATATTAATGGGCAAATATCTTGGTAAACTGCTGAGAAATATCACACTCCTGCTGTTAGTAAAGCACAGATGGCTCAAAAACATGACCAATCTTCTTTTGGACACACCTCATTAGAAGAGTGGAAGAGAGGCAGATGAGAAATAAATAAAATTCGGACTCAACAAGTAGAGAAAAACACCTCAAGCACATGATAGTGTTTGATATGACAAGAGAGACTTTTTTCTTTTCTCCCAGTTCTGATGACGACTCACAGACCTGAAACGTCAACCTTTATCTCTCCACAGATGCTGCCCGCCCACCTGCTGAAAGTCCTCAGTTTTGATTTCAGATTTCTGGCATCTGCAGTTTTTTTTTATGTTCATGACAGTTTTACACTGCCTAGCCAATAAGATATTTGGAAATGCGATGTTGAAATATGACTTTAAATATTTGGTGTAAAGAGATCTCGTGAATATAGAATAAAATCATAATTGTCCATGTAAGCTACTTAACCATGGAGAGTGAACTGATAATGGGTTTATTTCAGAGGTTGATCCAATGGAGAGATTGAATCATGATATGTGTATATAAAATTATCAGAGACATGGAGAGAATACAGTCAGGAGCTGATGTATATGTATAACACATATGAATATGAGTAATTTACGTAGTTGAATAAAGCAGTTGCCGTTGTTCTAAGTGTTCTGTGTTTTTCTGTATACGCTGCATTGTCTGGGTTAGAAGGAATCCGTGCATATGCATGTACTGTACATCACGGCTCACTTGCTGTTCAGTCTCTGCTTGACCTGGTTGGAGTTCCTGGCTTTCTAAAGTAAGAGTGCAAGTGTAGGTTAATTGCAATCCAACTGCAGGATTAATTGGAAATGATCATGTGATTAGGGGAAAGTGAGACATGCAAAGGCTGGGTTAGATATGAACTTACTATCATTTTCGAAGCCTCAGCCTCACTGCTTTTTCAGGTTCTCTTGGTTCCTCCTCCAATTTATGGGCAGAATCACTCTTCCAGGGTGTGTGTGTGTGTGGGTGTGTGGGGGGGGGGGGGTTGTTGAGGGGGTTGGGGGGGGGGTGGTTAGAGGATGTGGTTGTATGAAACTGAAGCAAGTTGCTGCTTCTGGCATTAGTTATGGGCTTGTCCTGCAAGGATGTGCATCATAGTAAGTGCTTTATTGAAGTGCCTATTATAATTGAACAACTGGCAGATAAGTGCCAACCGTGAACTGGAGGTGTGGTGGTGTATGCAAATGTTAGGTTCCAGTTCTGAATGACAGAGTCTGTCAATAGTTTGATCATGGAGTGTGTTGCGTTAAGCATCGTGCAAGGCCTGTGTATAGCTGATGAGATATCACATTTGAAGTTATAATGCAGTGATCTTGACCACATGCATAAGTCTATTGTATTTTTAAATTTAGTTTAGTTTAGAGATACAGCACAAAAGCAGGCCCTTCAGCCCACCAAGACCGCACCGACCAGCGACCCCCACACATTAACAAGCGCTGTAAGGTTGCAACTCTACCGCTGCTCCACAGTGGCACTGTCCCCACATGCTTGGGGCTAAGATTCCTTCACTCCCTCTGCATCCACCCACAGTATCAAAGTACATCAAGAGGGTCTCCCAGCCTGCAGCAGACCACTCGGCCCCTCTATTACTTTCTTCTGGTGCTCTGTCATGTTGCACCATTCATGTCTATATAAATAAAATCTATTATTATTATTCATGTCATGTTGAATCACCAGTCATGTTGAATCATTTCTACAACTCACATCCCATTCTCTACCATCCATTACTGAAACTTGTCCCCTTGCTGTTGAATGGATGACATAAATATTGTAAATAGAACTGACTGGTCACTGGAATCATGGTCGGGGAGCATATCTGTCACGTACAGATTGCCCTGGGGTATAAATAGATACAGGTGGATCATGCAGCTTGTTCCCAATGCCCATTTTTTATCTTATTGAAATTAGCTTCACTCATGTACCATTTTGTTTTTGACATGTTTATCTTCAGTGTTTTTAATAATGGCTTTCCTCCATTTATTTTCACTGCGGCATTACTCTGTAGAGAAGATATTACTCATTGCTAACAATTTGCATCATATTTAATTGGCAATCGCCATGCAATGATGCCCAAGAAATCATGTTTTCAAGCTTTGACTGATGCCTGACAGGCCTCTTCCAAATTATTTCTGATTTCCAAGTTCAGAAGATCCCACAGTAAACAACACACTTACTCAGGAAGCACAGCCTCAGTTCAGAATACCAGCATGCTGAATGTGTCAATTTGGCAATCCAACTGGGTCCATGTGCCTCAGATGTCAATCTGATACTTGACCACCATATCTACACATTACTGGAAGATTGGATTTCTTCACATTATAATGGCCACACAATCTGCAAATTTATCAGGAATTGTGTCTATTGCCCAAAACAGGACTAAGGTGGGTTTGATGCTAATGCACAAAAATCTGCAGCAAAACAAACACTGTTCTTGTTTGCCACATGTTTGATACCATAGGCTCCCCTAAATTTTTGTTTACCTTCCTTGGGAATCTGTGGAATTCTCTGTGACAGAAGGCAGTAGAACCAATTCACTGGATGTTTTCAAGAGAGAGTTAGATTTAGGTTAAAGGAATCAAGGGATACGGGGAAAAAACAGGAACAGGGTACTGATTTTGGATGATGAGCCATGATCATATTGAATGTCGGTGCTGGCTCAAAGGGCCGAATGGCCTACTCCTGCACCTATTTTCTATGTTTCTTCCTACTAGTTGTATGATTCCGAAAGTGAAGGAAAAAAAATTACATGGCTCATGATTTTAAATTTCCTGTCACAATGTATTGGTAAGTCAGCTGTTTCCCAACACAATGGGACAGAAAGAAGTATGTCCACTGGTCATAAGATATCACCCTAAATCTTAGTTAATATTTTCTTTCTTGGAACACCAGGGGCGTCGCACGATTGGCAGCCCCACCAACAGTCTGTCTGTTTTTTAGTCCTTTTTAAATTTTGAGTGTGTTAAAAGTTTGTGTAAATGTTCTCCGGTTTGTTTTATGTGGGGGGAGAGGGAGGGAAAAACTTTTTTTCAGTTTCTTACCTTGCCGGAGATGCGATTGTTTTCTGGGTTGCATCTCTGGCCGATCTGCGGCCTACCATCGATGGAGCTGGAGGCCTACTTGGACTGACGAGCCCCACCACGGGGCGAGGACATAACATCGGAGCTGATTCCTTGCCTGGGATCGCTCCAACCTCAGCCTGCGGACACCATCAAGAGCTCGCAGTCGCAGGAGAGGCTAGTCAGGAGCTCCAACAACACAAGGGCTCGACCAGACCTGACCTGGGGTCCGATCACTGGCGCGGGGGAGCTGACATCCCCCCGACGCAGGAGCTGATTGCCCTGATGCGGAGAGCCCAAATGCCGCCGGCTACGGGAGCCAAGGTCGTCCTGTCAATGGAGGGCTCGAGGACTTTGACCACGGGAGAGCATAGAAGGGAAGATATTTGAACTTTTTTTTCATTTTCCATCACAGTGAGGAATGTGGAGGAGTCACTGTGGTGGATGTTTCTGTTAATATGTATTTTGTGTGTTTTGTTGCTTTTTATTTGTATGACTGACTTGGCAAATTAAATTCCTCGTATGTTGCTAAACATACTTGGCTAATAAAGTATTATTGTGATTGTGATTGTGATTGTGATCAAAGGACTGAAGATGTGCATTGTTTGTGGAAAATGTTAGACCATAAATAATCGACTGCAGAGGAAAATCTTTTGGAGATTCAGTGTGGGCAAATATATTTTATGTTAGGAGGAGACTTTCAGAGTTTGTTCTCTAAATTTCTCACTGCTGCTGTATGGAATGTAGCTAAAACACCAAAGAGTACACATCGAGACTTTAATCACATTGATATGGCTGACAGCCTAAAAGAAGGTTGCATTATATCAATGGAGGAAAAGGGACTCAAAGAATCCAAATATTGTAGCGGCACCGGACGTGGTGAATAAAGATGAGACGTCAGGCCGGTTCAAACAGTTGTTTATTCAAGGGTCGACACGTTAGGTTGGTGCGCTAACTATATTAATGTTGTTGCTGTAGCTGAGCGAGGTTGTTCTCGAGGGCTCAGCTTCCGGTTGACTACCTGGTGGTCTCGAGGTGAGATGACCTTCAGTACGAGGACACTCCCTCTAGCCCATGACGTCACGTGCCCGCCCTCGTACTTCCTGACGAGGGTTCGAGCATAAGTGGCCCGTGTATAGGCTGCCGCCACAATATCATTATTGCGTTAGCTCCGTGGACTGAATTCTCAACAAATACACTTTTTATTTTCCAAGACATCTTTTGTTGCCATTTATGATTAATGCATTTGTGATACAATCTGTCATGTCTAATGCTTATTAGCAGTTATTTTTACATAGAAGCTTTCTTTTGGAGATTATGTAAGTTCTCAGACCATCAGAGATAAGGTATACCTTGTATTTCATTTTTTACTACATTTAAACTGGCCAGACAGTTTTTTATTATCACTTGGAGTTTTTCATGCAGTTCTGATCGTCCCATTACAGGAAGGGTGTGGAGGTTTTGGAAAGGGTGCAGAGGAGGTTTTCCAGAATGATACCTGGATTAGGGGCATTAGCAACATGGAACGGTTGGACAGACTTGGATTGTTTTCTCTCGTATGCCGGAGATTGCAGCGAGATCTGGTGAAAGTGTATAAAGCTACGAAAGTCATAGATAGGGTAGACGGTCAGGACCTTTATCCCAGGAGAGAAAAATCAAATATTAGAGCTGAGGTTGTGTAAGGTGAGAGGAACAACGTTCAAAGGAGACGTACGGGGCAAGTTTTTAACTCAGAGGGTGGTAAGAACTTGGAACGTGCTGCTGGGGATGGTGGTTGAGGCAGATTCGATAGTAGCATTTAAGAGACTTCTGGATAAGAATATGGGTGTGCAGGGAATGGAGGAATATGGATTATGTGCAGGTAGATAATAGTTGTTCTTGGCACTATGTTCGGCACATACATTGTGGGCGGAAGGGCCTGTTCTTGTGCTGTACGTTCTATGTTCTAAGTTCTCTATGCTGTGCAGTGACATTAGTGCAATGAATCATTGTCTGCACCCTATGCAACTCAAGTTTGCTCAGGTTACACTACACTAGAGTGATAGCGATGGAGTTGCGCTTTTACTTGTCCAGTTGCACTCTTGCCCCTTGTATCATGAGCTGGGGATTACTACTTTCAGAGCAGTGAATTAATTTTACAGTATCAGATAGTTGCCTTCATGGAATATTTCAAAATAAGTATTTTCATTCTGCAAACGATTGCCAAAGGAAAGCCATGTATACTACTGCACGGCTCCATTTTCACCAAACTTATCATATAACCACGAGCCATCTTTTCTTTTTCATCTTTATGAAATGCAGATGTGGTAATTTTTCCTATGCTAAACACTTAAGGCAATGATCACAATAAATACAAAGCAAATGGAAGACAGGATTGGAAGACAGTGGGGTGGCACGGTAGCTCAGTGGTAGAGTTGCTGCCATTAGGCTAATTGGCTTGGTATAAGTGTAAATTGTCCCCAGTGTGTGTAGGATAGTGTTAATGTGCGGGGATCGCTAGCCGGTGCAGACTTGGTGGGCCAAAGGGCCTGTTTCCATGCTGTATCTCTAAACTAAACTAAAAACGAGATTAATGGGACAGGAAGAGCTATCGGCTAACGAAAGCAAATACATAGACTTGAGTCTGTGACTATTTTGCATTGGAAATGAAGAAGGAACACTTTTAGCAGCAGTATGAGCATCAGCAGCAGCAGCAGCAGCAGCAGCATCTAAAACCACTCTAAGTAAACCTGCCACAGGGAATCAATACCATATGCCAGATATCTAACAATATGGAACCCAGTTGCTAGTGAATAATACAATGTATTGAGAGATTTCCAAATTCCCAGTTACAAAAGTGTGCCAGATTGTAAAATGCCAGCTAACAAAGCTTTTGCTCAATGATGGCCATCAGATTTCAATTGTACTTTAGCTAAAGATCCCTGCACAGTTGTAAACCAAATTACAAAGGAGGGAATGAATCGTATTGTTGAATTTGGCATGGTTCCACTTATACATTACTTTGATGTTTTGCAAGTCCAACCTTTAATCTCTGAAATATTCAAACAGAATTCAAGACAAACTTTAGAAATGGCAAATTCAATTAGTCTTAATGCTGCAGAAAGTCAGATACAACCAATAATGATGGGGAGTTCGATGGATAATCTGGCTAGGTGTCTCACCTTATTTTTGACTGGGACCCAATGTAATATCAACATTTACCAAGCCAATAAAATTAAGGCCCATTATGGTTGATACCAGATGTGACAAATTCACAGACATAATTTTCTACCTCTCTGCTTCATTGATAGGGTCTACGACAAACGGACGGCACAGTGGTGCAGCAGTAGAATTGCTGCCATAGCACCAGAAACATGGGTTCAATCCTGACTATGGGTACTATCTGAACGGTGTTTGGACGTTCTCCCTGTAACTGCGTGGTTTTCCCCCAGGTCCTCCAGTTTCATTCCAAAGATGTGCAGGTTTGTAGGTTAATTAGCTTCTGTAAATTGTCCCAAGTATGTAGGTTAGAAATAGTGTACCGGGTGATTATCGGCAGGGACTCAGTGGGCTGAAGGGCCTGTTTCCGTGCTGTATCACTAAAAAAAAGAAGCGCCAAGATGCATCCCTAAACATCTGGACATTGGCCATGGGGCCTCCATCTGCAACTGGCTTCTGGACTTCATGACTGGCAGACCTCAGCCAGTTAGAATTGGTTGTAACATTTCCTCCTCTCTGCCGATCAACACTGGTGATCTTGACTTCCGGTGGCGTCATGTTAGACTAACAGACGTGCACCCAGCTCCTCTCCCGAAAAACTTCACGATTTATCGTGTAAAACGGGTCCGAAAATCGGGATTGTTTTTAAAAACCTTACCGGAGCTTCTGGTTACCGCGCTGATGACGTCATCGTTAAACGCGATGTTTTAAACGGTGGTTTGAAGCCCTTTAAATGAGTAAATTGACTCCAGCTGTGAGCCCTCAGAGAGCTGTGAATAAGCTGTCGAAACAGTTCGAAACTGAAGTTACCTCTGAAGTCTCTGAAGTGGCTGCAGAAATGGATACAAGATCTAAGAAAGACTTTGATGACTTGAAAAAATCAATGAAAAATTTGAAAGATGAGATCTCGGATAATAGGGTGGAAGATAAGAAGGAAATGAAGGAAAATTCGGCAAAAATGATGGAAGGAATGCAGAAGATGATGAAGGATTTAAATGCTGGTAACCAGAAGAATATGACGGATTTACTGGACACTATGAATAAACGAATTGATGAGGTGAAAGATGGACTATCAGAGAAAATGGATAAGATGGATGTAATTACTACGGATAAGTTCACGGCTGTACTTGAAACAGTAGCTGCAAGTATGCAGACAATCACGGAATTGGAGAAAAATACGGCACGACTTGTTGAAGACATGGCGAAACTGAGGCAAGAACATGAGCAAATGAGGCGAGAAAACGAACAAGCATCACTACAAATGGGGACTCAATTAGAGAAAGTCTCATTCAAATGCCTGGACCTGGAAGCTCGTTCTAGACGCCAGAATCTGAGGATTCTTGGTGTTTCAGAGGGGGCAGAAGGGGAACAGGTACGTGAATTTGCCATGGGCTTGTTGAAACAACTGTTGAATCTTCCCAAGGAACCGAAAATCGAAGTGGCTCATCGTGTCCCAAGATTTGGAAAAAGATTTGATGCGGGAAAAGCTTATCCACGACATATTATAGTGAAATTTCGAGATACTGCAGAACTGGAATATGTTATGACCCATATCAAATATGGTGTACAATTACGGCTGGACAAAGACACTATTAAGATATTCAGGGACTACCCACATGAAATTGTGCAAAAAAGAAACAAATTTGATAAGGTTAAAGATCTTTTAAGAGGGAGAGAAGGGGTCAGATTCGGGGTTTTTTATCCCGCTAAAATGCGTATTTCTTTTAATGGTCTTGAAAAGTCATTTGTTAAGCCTGAAGACGCTTTCAAATATGCCCAAACGATTGTTGAAAGACAGAAATAAAAGGGAGCTTTGGCAGATCCGAATAATTTTCAGCTATGTTTTGTCTGGGGATAGTTACACTGTTATCTCCGGAATGTTGAAGCAAGGACATTTTCTGTTCAAAACGTGTAAACAACTTTATAACGGGATATGAATTAGAAAATAATTGCTTATTGATTAAAATGTTATAACCAATTGTAAGAACTTATCCTATTAACAACTTTAAAAGTTATGCAGGTTAGATTAGAATACTAACAAAAAAAAACAAAAAATAATGAACTAACATACTAATATGAATTTTTAATAAATTGTAACCTTGTCTATAAGCAGGAGGAGGGGATGAGAAACGAGCTCCTGGCTTATGTCCAGGAGCACGTCTCGTTAAGCCCTTCAACCAACAGCTGATTCTTATTGAAATCAAAAATATTGGTTTAATAATTAAACTCTGATATATATATATGTTATAAGGAAATATCAGGGTAAAATTGTATTATATATATGAATGTGAGGCCTCGTTTTAATATTTTAATATGTTATGATTAACTAAGAGAGCGGAGCGAGTTGAGCAACAACGCAATGGAAGTCAAAATAAGGTTTTTTCCCACCTACAGGTGGGTCACTTGCTACAGTGCCGACTATAGACACTGTAGCCTCACTCTTTTAGTTTTTTTTTTATTACATAAAATCACTTGTTTGTGTTTTGTGTTTAGTGATAAGAATAATATGGACATACCAACAAAAGTTAATAATTCAAAAACTCCCCCAATACCTAAAGACCTGGGATATGGACGCACCACAAGATTCAAAGGTACTATAATTATTCAAAATGCATGACACCACACAAAAGAACCTAGGAGGAGTCTCATTTTGTAGTTGGAATATAAGAGGCATTAATGAACCTATCAAAAGGGGTAAGATATTAGCTCAGCTAAAAATGTATAATTCTGACATTACCTTCCTACAAGAAACACACCTAAAACCTCAGGACCAAGTTAGGCTGAGGGCGAAATGGATAGGTCAAACATACCACTCTTCATTCACTTCAAAATCTAGAGGCACGTCAATTATCATAAGAAAAGGTATACCATTTAAAGCAAAGAATATTATAACAGATATAGAAGGGAGATACCTAATAGTTAATGGAGAAATCCATGACACTCCACTTACTTTGGTAAATATATATGCCCCTAACTTTGATAACCCCCACTTTTTCAATAAAATCTTTAATATAATTGCAGAGTCAAACTATCAAAATGTTATAATAGGCGGAGACTTTAATTGTGTTTTAGACCCGTACTTAGATAAATCAAGTCAAAAACAGAGAGGGAATATGAAATCGAAAACTGGGGAACTCCTCAATACCTACATAAACAACACTAATATAGCAGATGTTTGGAGAATTGTGAACCCAACTGGCAGGGAATATTCGTTTTACTCAATGGTACATAAGACATACTCACGTATAGACTACTTTCTGCTGGATACAAAATTAATCCCCCAAACATCTAATGCAATATATCATACAAATTCAATTTCAGACCATTCTCCACTAACTTTCTTTTTAAAACTGGAAGGATTGTCTAAGAATAATTCATTCTGGAGATTTAACTCTCAAATTTTAAAAGATCCACAAGCGAGTATATATTTAAAAGAACAAATGGAGGTCTTTTTTCAAACAAATGATACTTCAGATATATCGCCTACTTTACTTTGGGAATCTTTTAAAGCATACATTAGGGGTATTATAATTTCATATCAAGCTTTTCAAAATAAAAAGAATAAGAATGAACAAAGACAGTTAGAAGAACTTATTAGACAAATGGATATAGATAATGCTAAAGATCCAACAATAGATAAACATAATAAAATAATAATTTTAAAATTTAAATTAAATAAATTATTATCTGCCAAACTTATAAGACTTTTTCAAATTACAAAACAAGAGCACTTTGAATTTGGGGATAAACCGCATAAACTTTTGGCTCGCCAGCTAAAAAAACGAGAAAAGGAACATACTATACCAAAGATCAAATCAGATAAAGGGGAATTATTAACAACACCGAAGGATATTAATAAAAGATTTGCGCAATTTTACGAGAATTTGTATACATCTAAAACGATAATTGATTCCAATAATATCACAAAGTTCTTGGATACCTGTAATCTTCCAAAGTTAGAGCTGAAGGAACAAGAGGAACTGGGTGCACAAATCTCAATTAAGGAATTAGAAGATACAATAAACTCACTAAAAAATGGAAAAACACCAGGCCCTGATGGATTTACTAATGAATTTTATAAAAACTTTTATGAAAAAATAATACCAAGATTACAAAAAATGTACCAATACGCTTTTAAAAAACGAATACTACCTGATACATTAGCGGAATCAACGATTACATTAATACCTAAGAAAAATAAGGATTTAGAAGATCCTGGCTCATATAGAGCTATAGCATTGTTAAACACAGATCAAAAAATATTAGCGAAAACATTAGCCAGAAGATTAAGTAAATACATTAGTAAATTAATAAACCCAGATCAGACAGGGTTTATCCCTAAGAGATACTCTTCTAATAATATGAGACGTCTACTCAACATAATGCACTCACACAAATCTGAAGATCAAGAATTATCAATTATTTCGCTGGATGCTGAAAAAGCATTTGATCAAGTAGAATGGAATTATATGGATAAAGTATTACAAAAATTTCAACTGGGAGAGAATTTTATTTTATGGATTAAGTTACTATATAACAAACCTACAGCTAGAATACTTACTAATAACATATTATCCTCGAAATTTCAACTATCAAGGGGAAATAGACAAGGATGCTCATTATCACCACAGCTGTTTGCTCTCATTATTGAACCGCTAGCAGAAAAAATTAGAATACACCCTGATATTCATGGATATAATACTAAAGACTCATATAATAAAATATCTTTATACGCGGATGATATATTATTGTATATCACAAAACCTCAAATCACTATACCAAATATATTAAATTTAATTGAAGACTTCGGATCTTTTTCTGGATATAGAATAAATTGGAATAAAAGTGAAATTATGTCAATAAAACCGAAAGATTCAACACATCTTTTAAAATTCCCTTTTAAAATAGCTACAGAAAAATTTAAATATTTGGGAATCGAAATTACCAGAGCATATTAAGGTATGCTCAGGGCAAATTTTGACCCCCTACTTAATAAACTGAATACATTAATTAAATTCTGGAAAACGCTTCCGATGTCTTTAATAGGCCGAATAAACGCAATAAAAATGATCTTTTTACCACAAATTTTATACCTATTTCAATCAATTCCTATATACTTACCTAAGAAGTTTTTTAAAAAACTCGACTCAGATATCACTAATTTTATATGGGACTATAAATCACATAGAATACAAAAAACCCATCTGAATAAATCTAAAGTATTGGGGGGTCTAGCACTACCCAATTTTATGTATTATTATTGGTCAGTAAATATTAAAAACATGATTCAACTGATGGATAACTCCGCCCAGCAAGTAGACTGGATTGTAATGGAGAAAGAGGATTGCTCCTCTAGAAACATTGGAGCGATCCTCCTCTCTCCAATGAAATTGAATAACATAAACTATAATAAGAACCCAATTATTCATAGTACAATCCGTATTTGGAAACAAATAAAACAAAATTTAAAATTAAGAAACTTATCACTTTTATTACCTATAGTCAATAACCCTTCGTTTAGTCCTTCTATTATAGATAAAGCTTATACACAATGGGATAGACTAGGAATTAAAACGCTTGGTGACTTGTATGAAACTGGAAAATTACTTTCATTTCAACAATTACAAATAAAATATAAACTCGGAAATAATCAATATTTTAAATACTTTCAAATATGCGACTATTTGAAAAAATATATAAAAGATCATCATAATAACCCAGCAGATGTACTGGACGAGGCAATGCAGACAAAAGCGGAATCAGCAAACTTAATATCATATTTGTACAATATTATCTTAAATGTACAAATACCATCTACGGAGGGTATCAGAAGAGACTGGGAACAAGAGTTAGCCATTAAAATTTCAAAGGAAAGTTGGAATGAATACTTATTAAAAGTACATAAATGCTCGATTAATGTAAGACACACTTTAATACAATTTAAAATTTTACATAGATTATATTATTCGAAAACTAAAATTCATAAAATTTTCCCAAACGTATCATCTATTTGTGATAAATGTCAATCCCAAGAAGCAACTATAGCGCACTCATTTGTCTTCTGTACAAAAATTCAAAAATTTTGGAATGAAATTTTTGAAATCTTTACAAAGTTATTTAAAACAAGACTGATACCCAAAGCAGAATGGATTATCTTCGGAATAACGGAAGATGATCCAGAACTAAATGTGTTTCAAAAGAAATTAATGGATTATGGGTTAATAACTGGAAAAAAGCTAATTCTAAAATTTTGGAAGAAGGCTCCAATACCAACTATAAATATGTGGATTTCAAATATGTTTGAAACACTACACCTTGAAGAGATAAGACTCCTCCTAGCAGGTAAACCAGATCACTTCCACCTGACGTGGTCTGCATTTATAGAATTATTACAAACATAGGGTGCAAAAGTACTTTAAAAAAATAAAAAATTGAGGTCGGGTAAGGGGGGATGATAGTTGAAGAGTTGGTATGTCCTATTTACGTGATGCTCAAAAAAAAAAACATTTGTTTTTCTTTTTTTCTCTCTCTCTTTTCTTTTCTTAGGGCCTATTTCTTAACTCCTTTTTTTTTTTTGTCTTTAATTTCGCTTTCATAGGGTCCCCGTCCTTTTTTTTTTTTTTTGTTTGTTGTTACATTTTCTACACTTTTCTACACTTGCACTTTTTCCTTCACTTTCTTCTCTCTTTCAATCTTTTCTTTCTTTAGCGTAAAAAAAAAATAAAGGGAGTACATTAATTGTAAGAAGATATAAATGACGAGTATTAATGTATGTGGCTGTGATGTAATGTACTTCTAATAAATAAAAATTTAAAAAAAAAAAAAAAAAAAAAAATAACCCAGTGATTAAGTAAAAAATACCCCAAACACAAACTCAGTTGTTAAAGAGCACAGATTAATTGGATGAAAATTGAGTCTTTCATGTGGAATTAAAACAATGTGAATGACAAATATTTTAATTGCAATTGTAAATGAAAATATTGCTGTATATTTGTTAAAATTCAACTATTGTAAAATAAATCTTAATCAATGTAATCGCCAGTTTAAAAAAAAATCCAACTGTGTTTTAAATAAACTGTTTTCAATAAATAAAATAGCCCAAAAAAAAAAAAAAAAAAAAAAAAAAAAAAAAAAAAAAAACACTGGTGATCTTCAGGGTAGTGTGTTCAGTCCCCAGCTCGTTTCCCTGTACTCACTAAGGAAGTGAGGTTGAACACAACCCTGTTCTCATCAACAGAGATGCTGTGGAGATGGTTGACAGTTTCAATTTCCTTGGCATCCTTATCACCACCAACCTATCCTATTCCCTTCACACTGATGCACTGAACAAGAAAACGTATCAGCATATTTACTTTCTTAGGTATCAGAGAGGATTTTGCCAACCCACGAGTATTTGCTCGAACTGTCACAGAAAGTATTCTGACCAGATGTATCTCAGCCTGATAGAGTAGGATGAATGTGCAGAGAGTGTTGAACACAGCCCAGTCTATCACAGGCTTGTCATTTCCTTCCACCATATTCATGCTGTATTGCATAAGGAATGCTGGAAGTATTGTCAAAATTACTTGCCTCCCAGGCCATTCCCTTTCCTATCTTCTATCTTAGTTTAGTTTAATCTAAAGATACAGTGCAGAAACAGCCCATTCGGCCCACCATGTCTGTGACCATGACCAGCTATCTCCATACACTAACACTATCCTACACACTAGGGACTATTTACAATCTTTTATCAAAGAAATTAACCTACAAACCTTATGTCTTTGGAGTATGAGAGGAAACCGGAGCACCCGGCTGAAACTCATGCGGTCTCAGGGAGAACATAAAAACGCCATACAGACAGCAACCGTAGTCAGGATCGAACCCAGGCCTCTGGGTCTGAAAGGCAGCAACTACCACTGTGCCGCTGTGCTGCCATGGGAGAAGATACTGGAACTTGAAAGCCTGGTCATTCAGACTTAAGAACAGCTTCTTCCCCACTACTATTCGTGTCCTGAACCAATCACCTTTTTCATACCCTCTTCCTGGAGGGTGCCATGTACTCTTGTTCATAGCTCAACCTCATTTGGTTATTCTGTAATTATACTTAATATTTTTTGCATTACATCAGATTGCACTACAATCTTGCACTATTCTGCAGTTTTACACACACTGTTGTCTTTATTGTTTTATTTATCATTACTGTCTGTATATTGTTTGCTCTGTGAACTTCACGTCAACAAAGAATTTAATTGTGCCCTGATGTATACACCAATAAACTAATCTGAATCTGAATGACCATTACTCACAGCTGATGTGGCAATAGTGCAGACTAATGCTACACAGGAGGGTTTAAACTAGATGTGCTAATGCCATACGAGAGGGTTTAAACTAGATTGGCAGGGGGGCTGAGATCTCATACAAGACAGAGGCATGTGAGAGGTTAGAAGTTGGTATGGAGGGTGGTGAGGGAAAGGGAGAGTAGGCAGGTGAAAGGCGGAGAGTGAGGAAGGAGGGTTGGTTTAAACTGCACGTATTTCAATAAATGGGGCCTGTCAGGTAAGGCAGATGAGCTTAGGGCATGGATAGGTACGAGCGACTGGGACATTGTAGCTATGACTGAAACCTGGTTAAGGGAGGGGCAAGACTGGCAGCTCAATGTTCCGGGGTACAGGAGCTTCAGGAGAGACAGGGGTGAGGGAAAGAGAGGAGGGGGGGTTGCATTGTTGGTTAAGGTGGGTGCCACAGCAGCGGTCAGAGGTGACATTACAGATGGTTCGTCTAGTGAGGCTATGTGGGTGGAGCTGAGGAACAAGAAAGGGATGATCACCTTTTTGGGGGTGTACTACAGACCCCCAAATAATCAATGGGAATTAGAAGAGCAAATATGTCAGGAGATTGCAGACAGCTGCAAGTCAAATAAGGTTGTTGTAGGGGATTTTAACTTTCCCAATATTGACTGGGAAAATCATAGTGTGAAGGGTTTAAATGGGGTGCAATTCCTCAAAAGTGTTCAGGAGAGTTTTCTCAAGCAAAATGTAGAGGCCCCCACACGTGAGAGGGCAACAATGGATATAGTATTGGGATATTGGGAACGGCAAGTTAGTGAAGTATTTGTGGAGGAGCCTTTTGGGACCAGCGACCGCGTTCGATTAGGTTTAAAATATCTATGAGTAGGAACAGAGAGGATCCACGTGTTAAAATGCTCAACTGGGGTAAGGCCAACTTTGAGGGTATGAAAGAAGGTCTCGCTCAAGTTGACTGGAGCAGGTTATTTGAAGGGAAAGGATCATCGACCAAGTGGGATGTTTTTAAAAGTGTGCTGACAAAAGCTCAGGATGTGTACGTCCTTGTTAGAGTGAAGGGCAAAGCAGGCAAACGTGAGGAAGCTTGGCTGACAAGGGATATTGAGGCACTGGGCAAAAATAAGAAGGATGCATGGGACAGGTATAGGCTGCTGGGATCAAGTGCATCCCTGGTGGTTTTGGGAACTTAGGAGTAATTTGAAAAAGGAAATCAGAAGGGCAAAAAGGGGCCAGGAGATAGCGCTGGCGGGTAGCATTCAGGACAATCCCAAAAGATTTTATCAATTTATAATGATATAAAAGAGTAACTAGAGAGAGAGTGGGACCTCTCAGGAATCAAAGCGGTCACCTCTGTGTGGAGCTACAGGAGATGGGCAAGGTCCTCAATGAGTATTTTTCCTCTGTATTTACCAAGGAGAAAGACAGTAGGTTGGAGGAACTTCGGGCAGTTAATGGAAGTGTCTTGCGAGCAGTCAGTGTTACCGTCAAATACATATTGAAGTTACTATCGTGTATGAAGGTAGAGAAATCTCCAGGGCCTGATCAGATATATACAGTGGCTTGCAAAAGTTTTCATACCCCTTGAACTTTTCCATATTTTGTCACGTTACAACCACAAACGTAAATGTATTTTATTGGGATTTTATGTGATAGACCAACACAAAGTGGTGCATAATTGTGAATTGGAAGGAAAATGATACATGGTTTTCAAATTTTTTTACAAATAAAAAACTGAAAAGTGTCGCGTGCAAAAGTATTCAGCCCCCCTGAGTCAATACTTTGTAGAACCACCTTTCGCTGCAATTACAGCTGCAAGTCTTTTGAGGTATGTCTCTACCAGCTTTCCACATCTAGAGACTGAAATTTTTGCCCATTCTTCTTTGCAAAATAGCTCAAGCTCAGTCAGATTGGATGGAGAGCGTCTGTGAACAGCAATTTTCAAGTCTTGCCAGAGATTCTCAATTGGATTTAAGTCTGAACTTTCTGGGCCATTCTAACACATGAATATGCTTTGATCTAAACCATTCCATTGTAGCTCTGGCTGTATGTTTAGGGTCGTTGTCCTGCTGGAAGGTGAACCTCCGCCCCAGTCTCAAGTCTTTTGCAGACTCTCACAGGTTTTCTTCCAAGATTGCCCTGTATTTGGCTCCATCCATCTTCCCATCAACTCTGACCAGCTTCCCTGTCCCTGCTGAAGAAAAGCATCCCCACAGCATGATGCTGCCACCACCATGTTTCACAGTGGGGATGGTGTGTTCAGGGTGATGTGCAGTGTTAGGTTTCCGCCACACATAGCGTTTTGCATTTAGGCCAAAAACTTCAATTTTGGTCTCATCTGACCAGAGCACCTTCCTCCACATGTTTGCTGTGTCCCCCACATGGCTTGTGGCAAACTGCAAACGGGACTTCTTATGGGTTTTTTTCAACAATGGCTTTCTTCTTGCCACTCTTCCATAAAGGCCCGATTTGTGGAGTGCACAACTAATAGTTGTCCTGTGGACAGATTCTCTCACCTGAGCTGTGGATCTCTGCAGTTCCTCCAGAGTTACCATGGGACTCTTGGCTGCTTCTCTGATCAATGCTCTCCTTGCCCGGCCTGTCAGTTTAGGTGGACGGCCATGTCTTGCAATTGTGCCATACTCTTTCCATTTTCGGATGATGGATTGAACAGTGCTCCGTGAGATGTTCAAAGCTTGGGATATTTTTTTATAACCTAACCCTGCTTTAAACTTCTCCACAACTTTATCCCTGACCTGTCTGGTGTGTTCCTTGGGCTTCATGATGCTGTTTGTTCACTAATGTTCTCTAACAAACCTCTGAGGCCTTCACAGAACAGCTGTATTTATACTGAGATTAGATTACACACAAGTGGACTCTATTTACTAATTAGGTGACTTCTGAAGGCAATTGGTTGTACTGGATTTTATTTAGGGGTATCAGAGTAAAGGGGGCTGAATACTTTTGCACGCGACACTTTTCAGTTTTTTATTTGTAAAAAAATTTGAAAACCATGTATCATTTTCCTTCCACTTCACAATTATGCGCCACTTTGTGTTGGTCTATCACATAAAATCCCAATAAAATACATTTACGTTTGTGGTTGTAACGTGACAAAATGTGGAAAAGTTCAAGGGGTATGAATACTTTTGCAAGCCACTGTATATGAGGACATTGTGGGAAACTATAGAGGAAATTGCGGGGGTCCTGGTTGAAATTTACGAGTCGTCCTTAAATACAGGAGAGGTGTTGGAGGCAAATGTTGTGCCTCTATTCAAGAAGGGCTGCAGGGAACTATAGGCCTGTGAGCTTAACATCTGTAGTTGGAAAGTTACTAGAGGGTATTCTGAAGGATAGGTTATACAGGCATTTGGATGGACAAGTGATAGTCAGCATGATTTTGTACGTGGGAGGTCGTGTCTCACAAATCTGATTGAGCTTTTTGAAGACGTGACCAAAAAGGTCAATGGGGGCAGAGCTGTAGATGTTGTATATATGGATTTCAGTAAGGCATTCGACAAGGTTCTGCATGGTAGGCTGCTCTGGAAGGAAGGAAGCAGAGGGTGATGGTGGAAGGTTGCTTCTCGGACTGGAGGCCTGTGACTAGTGATGTGCCTCAGGGTTCGGTGCTGGGCCCATTACTGTTTGTCATCTACATCAATGATTTGGATGAGAACACAAAGTGCAAGATTAACAAGTTTGCTAGTGATACAAAAGTGTGTGGTTCCCCAGATAGTGAAGATGGATGTGAAAGATTGCAGCAGGATCTTGATCAATTGGTCAGGTGGGCTGAGGAATGGTTGATGAAATTTAATACAGAGAAATGTGAGGTGTTGCGTTTTGGGACGTCTAACAAGGACAGGACCTACACAGTGACTGGTAGGCCTCTGGGGAGTGTTGTAGAGCAGAGTGCAAGTGCATGGTTCCTTGAAGGTGAAGTCTCAGGAAGATAAGATGGTCAAAAAGGCTTTTGGCACATTGACCTTCATCAGTCAGAGTATTGCGTATAGAAGTTGGGAGGTCATGTTGCAGTTGTATAATACTTCGGTGAGACTGCATTTGGAGTATTGTGTTCAGTTCTGGGCACCACGTTATAGGAAAGATACTGTCAAGCTTGAAAGGGTTCAGATAAGATTTATGAGGATGCTGCCAGGACTAGAGGGTCTGAACTATAGGGAGAGGTTGAGTAGACAGGGTGTCCATTACTTGGAGCACAGGAGGATGAGGGGTGATCTTATAGAGGTGTATAAAATCATGAGCAGAATAGATTGGGTAGATGCACAGAATCTCTTGCCCAGAGTAGGGGAATCGAGGACCAGAGGATATAGGTTCAAAGTGAAGGGGAAAAGATTTAATAGGAATCTGAGGGGTACCTTTTCACACAAAGTGTGGTGGGTGTATGGAACAAGCTGCCAGATGATGTAGTTGAGGCTGGGGCTATCTAAGAAACAGTTAGACAGGTACATGGATAGGACCGGTTTGGAGGGATATGGACCAAGCACAGGCAGGCGGGACTAGTGCAGCTGGGACATGTTGGCAAGTTGGAAGGAAGGGCCTTTTACCACACTGTATCACTCTATGACTCTAATCATCTTCAATATTAACCTGCAGTCAAATGAGTTAAAGATGTTGACTGATATGTAGACATGCATGGTGGAGATGATCTGAGGAAAGTGTATTTTATACAGAACTCACTGTTGTTTAAGCAAGTTTGCTGGTCATCAGGAAATTGGAGCAAACCATTGGCATTATAGTGGCAGGGAATCACTCATCGATGTGCTACAGTATATTCAGTGCACAGCCAGCTGTGAGAGTATTCCATACATCATCTAGTTTCCCAGCTGATGACCTGTGTATTGTATTGGAATTGAGGATTGTAGTGTGGAGAAGATAAACTGGTTTGCACTGAGTAAGTTCCTTTGAGGGCTCCTTATTAAAATCACTTTTCTTTTGGGGAGCTCTTTACACCCAAAGTAGCCAATGCTCAGCTTGAAGATGAGCTCTGTCCACCTTGAGTTTAGTTTACATAGACACATAGATACATAGAAAATAGGTGCAGGAGTAGGCCATTCGGCCCTTCGAGCCTGCACCGCCATTTAATATGATCATGGCTGATCATCCAACTCAGCATCCCGTACCTGCCTTCTCTCCATACCCCCTGATTCCTTTAGCCACAAGGGCCACATCTAACTCCCTCTTAAATATAGCCAATGAACTGGCCTCAACTACCCTCTGTGGCAGAGAGTTCCAGAGATTCACCACTCTCTGTGTGAAAACGTTTTTTCTCATCTCGGTCTTAAAGGATTTCCCACTTATCCTTAAGCTGTGACCCCTTGTCCTGGACTTCCCCAACATCGGGAACAATCTTCCTGCATCTAGCCTGTCCAACCCCATAAGAATTTTGTAAGTTTCTATAAGATCCCCTCTCAATCTCCTAAATTCTAGCTAGTATAAGCCGAGTCTATCCAGTCTTTCTTCATATGAAAGTCCTGACATCCCAGGAATCAGTCGGGTGAACCTTCTCTGCACTCCCTCTATGGCTATAATGTCCTTCCTCAGATTTGGAGACCAAAACTGTGCGCAATACTCCAGGTGTGGTCTCACCAAGACCCTGTACAACTGCAGTAGAACCTCCCTGCTCCTATACTCAAATCCTTTTGCTATGGAAGCTAACATACCATTCGCTTTCTTCACTGCCTGCTGCACCTGCATGCCTACTTTCAATGACTGGTGTACCATGACACCCAGGTCTCGCTGCATCTCCCCTTTTCCTAATCGGCCACCATTTAGATAATAGTCTGCTTTCCTGTTTTTGTCACCAAAGTGGAAAACCTCACATTTATCCACATTATACTGCATCTGCCAAACATTTGCCCACTCACCCAGCCTATCCAAGTCACCTTGCAGTCTCCTAGCATCCTCCTCACAGCTAACACTGCCCCCCAGCTTAGTGTCATTCGCAAACTTGGAGATGTTGCATTCAATTCCCTCGTCCAAATCATTAATATAAATTGTAAATAGCTGGGGTCCCAGCACTGAGCCTTGCGGTACCCCACTAGCCTGCCATTGTGAAAAGGACCCGTTTACTCCTACTCTTTGCTTCCTGTTTGCCAGCCAGTTCTCTATCCACATCAATACTGAACCCCCAATACGGTGTACTTTAAGTTTGTATATTAATCTCTTATGTGGGACCTTGTCGAAAGCCTTCTGAAAGCCCAGATACAACACATCCACTGGTTCTCCCCTATCCACTCTACTAGTTGCATCCTCGAAAAATTCTATAAGATTCGCCAGACATGATTTACCTTTCGTAAATCCATGCTGAATTTGTCCAATGATTTCACCACTTTCCAAATGTGCTGCTATCCCATCTTTAATAACTGACTCTAGCAGTTTCCCCACTACCGATGTTAGACTAACTGGTCTGTAATTCCCTGTTTTCTCTCTCCCTCCCTTCTTAAAAAGTGGAGTTACGTTTGCTACCCTCCAATCCTCAGGAACTACTCCAGAATCTAAAGAGTTTTGAAAAATGATCACTAATGCATCCACTATTTCTGGAGCTACTTCCTTAAGTACTCTGGGATGCAGCCTATCTGGCCCTGGTGATTTATCGGCCTTTAATCCATTCAATTTACCCAACACCACTTCCCGACTAACCTGGATTTCACTCAGTTCCTCCATCTCCTTTGACCCGCGGTCCCCTGCTATTTCCGGCAGATTATTTATGTCTTCCTTAGTGAAGACGGAACCAAAGTAGTTATTCAATTGGTCCGCCATATCCTTGTTCCCCATGATCAATTCACCTGTTTCTGACTGCAAGGGACCTACATTTGTTTTAACTAATCTCTTTCTCTTCACATATCTATAACAACTTTTGCAGTCAGTTTTTATGTTCCCTGCCAGTTTTCTTTCATAATCTATTTTCCCTTTCCTAATTAAGCCCTTTGTCCTCCTCTGCTGGTCTCTGAATTTCTCCCAGTCCTCTGGTATGCTGCTTTTTCTGGCTAATTTGTACGATAAAGTTTAGTTTACAGATACAGCAGCAGGCAGGCAGCAGCTCCACCACAAGACCAGCGTGCCGCCTGGTGGCCTCCTTCTTCCTCCAGCTGCTCTCCTGGCTCCATCTCTCAAGCCTCAGGCTCTGGGTCTCCGGCAGCAGCGAATGTTGGTAAAATTCTGCAGCATGCAGACAATGACAATGAACTTTCCACATTTGCTCAGCATGTCTTGCAAGACACCTCCAAAGTGATGCAGAGGCAACAAAATCGCTGTTTCGGGACACCTATGATGTCCATCACTATCGTTCACCTACATAGCTCCCATGATGGAGACACAATACACTGGAGATAGGCATGGATAGAGTAGACAGTCAGAACCTTTTTCCCAGGATGGAAATATCAAATACTAGAGATCATAGGTTTAAGGTGAGAGGGGCAAACTTTAAAGGAGATATGCGGGGTAACTTTTCTACATAGAGGCAGGTGAGTTTTTGGAATGCTCTTCCGGGGTTGATTGTTGAGGCAGATATGATAGTGGCATTTAAGCGGCTTTTGGATAGTCACATGGATATGCAGAACATGGATTATGTGCAAAAGGATGAGAGATGGTTTTGTCATCATGTTCAGCACAGATATTGAGGGCTGAAGAGCCTGTTCTTGTGCTGTACTGTTCTATGCTCCCTGCTCTCCAATCTATGCAGATGCTGGAGTCTGGAGCAAAAAACAAACCAGTTGATGAACTTAATAGGTCAGGAAGTATTTTGGGGGGAAAATAAACTGTCCATTTACCTCCACAAATGCTGCCTGATTTTTTGGACTATTGGATGTTACTCCAACACATCTTAATTCACTTCTTTTGAAATATATTATATAATTCTTCCAGTAATCCTGGTAAGTTAAAATGGTATACGGGAGTCAGGGCCCTTTGTGTTTAGTTTAATTTAGTGACACAACTTGGAAACTGGTCCACCGGCCCAACAAGACCATGCCGTCCATCGATCAACCATTTGTACTAGTTCAATGTCATCCCTTTTTCTCATCCTCTCCCTACACACATTAGGGGACATTTACAGAGGCCAATTAACCTACAAATCTGCGCATCTTTGGGATGTGGAAGGAAATCGAAGCACCCGGAGGGCACCCAAACGGTCATAGTGAGAATGTGAAAATTCCATACACCCGAGGTCAGGATCGAACCCAGGTCTCTGGCGCTGTGCGCCAGCATTTCTACCAGGTGTGCCACTATGACCTTTGTTAATATGAGGGCAGGAATCAGCTTTTGGTGAGCCAGACGTTGAACCATTGGGATTTCTGAACAATCAGATGGGCGATGATTGGAGTTTTACTGTGAGGTTGCTGGAAAGAAGGAAATTGTGTATCAACTTCAGACTTCCGCGGCACGATGTGGCAGCGGTAGAGTCGCTGCCTTACAGCGCCAGAGACCCGTGTTCCATCCTGACTACGAGTGCTTGTCTGAACGGAGTTTGTACATTTTCCCCATCACCTGCGTGTATTTTCTCCGAGATCTTCAGTTTCCTCCAACACCTCAAAGAGATACAGGTTTGTAGATTAATTGGCTTGGTATAATTCTAAATTTTCCCTGGTGTATAGGATAGTGTTAGTGTGCAGAGATCGCTGGTCGGCGCGGACTCGGTGGGCAGAGGGGCCTGTTTCCGAGCTGTTTCTCTAAACTGAACTAAAATGTTGCATTCAGATTATGATAACAGCTCAAAGTTACTTGTGATTTATGCTGATAAAATAGGCTAAAAAATCTAAGCTGGAAACTTGGGATAGTTCTTGGTGAGAAACAAAGACAGGCAATAAAAAAAGAAAGACAAAGTTAAAGTTGAGAAGAAACAATGGCAATAGAAAATAAATTGTTCAGTTGGATGTTCTGGAAAGCTTTGAATTGGAAGGTACCATCCACAATGCTCACTAATTTATCATCAATGCTACTTCAGTAGCATGTCATAAACATGCCAACTCCACTACCAGGAAGGGTAAACACATGAGAACACCACCCCTATAGCTTAGTCACCACCTCCCTGGCAAACTTCAGACTGACCAGAAATACATTATTATTCCTTCAATGATGCTGGCTTTAAATACTCTCCAGTAAGAACACTTTAAACCTCCACTACAGCGGTTCAAATGGGCAGGTGATTGCCATCTTCTCCTCCTCAAATAGAGATACGTGGTGACTTATCCCATAAATGAACAAGGTGAAATAAAAGAAACACACACAACCCCTGTGTTACAGCTGTTTGTTAATGGAAATACACCCTTTCAGAAATCAGAAATCACTAGCCAAGATACAGATTGTTATCAGGAACATAACCCCTCCAGAACTTGGAAGTCATCTGTACTGAAGGATTCAATATACGGTGGAAAAAAAGAGATACGTTTCAAGAAATGAAAAAATGCAGGCATATGATGGAGGCATAGAGAATAATTAACCTGATGTAGCCATGGGTGGAATGTCTCTCTTGGTAGGAGAGTCGGGATAGGCTGGTGGCTGTTCTCATTGGAGCAGAGGATGTTGTGAGTGGACATGATAGAGGTACAGTGTATAAAATTATGAGAGGTAAAGATAGAATGGATGGTGAGAACCCTTTCCTCAAAACCCCAATCCCAACCCTATTGGGGTGGCAGAGTGGCACGGTGATAGAGTTGCTGCCTTACATTGACAAAGACCCGGGATAGATCCTGACTATGGCTGCTGTCTGCACAAAGTTTGTATGTTCACCCCGTGACCGTGTGGGTTTTCCCCAGGTGCTATTGTACAGGGTGATCGCTGGTCGGCACGGACTCAGTGGGCTGAAGATGCCTGCTTCCATGCTGTACCTCAGTATCTCTATACGAAAAGGAGATGCCTAAAACCAAAGGGGATACGTTGAAGGTGAGAAAAAAAGACGGTTTGTTTATTCAGTCAGAGTTCGGTTGCAATCTAGAACACACGGCTTGATGAGATTTCAGAGGCAAGTACTGTTACATATTTAAGAAGTATCTAGATGAGCACTTGAATTATCAAGGCCTGTAAAACCATGGACCAAGCGCTGGTAAGTGGGATTTCTATAGAAGGATACTTAATGATCAGCAGCAATATAGTGGGCCGAAGGGCAGGTTTATGATCTGTATGAATCAATGACTTGTGGCACTATACATGAGTTGCTAGGAAACCAAGAAAATATATTGCAAACCGTATATCACCCCCAACTTTAGACTTTCATGCTCAGTGCAAAAATATTGGAGAAATTGTCAAGAGTCACAAGTTCACAATTACTCCGCTCGCCTTGTGATCTCAATAATCTAAAAGGTGGACATGAATCAATTCAATGATCAATAAAGCAGCAACCAACTGGAGCAAAATATATGAAAACTGAATGAAAGATCACAGAGTTCACTTCACCAAACCAACTCTCCCATTTTTGCAATTTCCAGTGAGCATTGTATACCCTGAAAGCAATGCAGAATAAGAGAAGGACATTTGTCACAGTAAAAATATTAATATTTTGTGTTTGAACCCCTGTGCTGACCTGTTGTTACCTACAGCAGTCTCAATCAGCCCGCCTATTTTGCCATAATAAGCTGTTCTGAGTATGTCAAACTACATCACAATATGACTGCAACTCAAATACACTGTACAGCTGTGATAGAATACAACACCTGGAATGTACAGCTGTGCACATACTTTACAACTTGAATGAAGAAAATTCAACAATCTCATGCAAGCTGTCCTAAATATGCTTATATGTGCTTATATATTTTTAAAGAATGTAACAATTCTCATGGTCCAGATTTAACGATTTCACAGCAATTTTGCTTCATACCCCATTTCATCTATCAATTCTTCAATGATGAATTAACTCAATTAAGTAAACCAGAGGTAATTATTTTTCCTTTGAGCGTGATGTTTGATGTCTAAAGAAAAAGGAAAATGATTAAAACAATCAGAAGGTTAGGCAGCATATGTAGGGCGAGAAAAAGGCTTCTGTTAACACTTAGAAACAAGGAACTGAAGATGCTGGTTTACCAAACAAGACACAAATTGCTGGAGTAACTCAATGGATCAGACAGCATCCTTTTAACATCTCACTTTCTTCAAGTTAAAGGTGTAGCCATGGGTATTAACATGAGGCCCAGCTATGCCTGCCTTTTTATTGGTTACGTCAAACAGTCTTGTACCAAATGTACACTGCACCATCCCCCAACTCTTTCTTCACTACATCGACAACTCCAACAGGGGTGCCTCCTGCACCCGTGAAGAATTCGTTGATTGTTTTATCTTTACCACTAACTTCCACCATGACCTCAAATTCACTTGGACTATCTCTGACGCCTCTCTCCCCTTTCTTGATCTATTGATTGACGTTTACTACAGACCCACTGACTCCCACGGTTATCAAGGCTACACCTATCCCCACCCTGCCTCTTGCAAAGATGCTCCCAAGATGAGGCTTTCCATTTTAGGACATCTGAGATGTTTTCTTTCTTTAGTAAACGTGGTTTTCTCCTACTGTCATGGATGGATCCCTCACCTGTGTCTCCTCTGTGTCCCATAGTTCTGCTCTTGCTCCTCCTTTCCCCAGATGGAACAAGGAGAGAGTTCTTTCACCTCATCAGCCTCCCGTCCAACACATCATCCTCTGACATTTCTGTCACTTACAAGTGATCCCATCACTAGTCACATCTTCCCATCCCCTCCACTTTTTGTCTTCTGCAGAGACTACTCTCTCTGCAACTCCTTGGTTCACTCATCCCTTCCAACCAAAACCACCCCCTCCCCAGTATTTTTCCCTGCAACCGCAGGAGAAGTAACACTGTCCCTATACCTCCCTCACATCCTTCCATGGACCACAGTTGTCCTTCCGGGTGAGACAGAAATACATGTGCATCTCCGCTAACCTCATCCATTGCATCCGATGTCCCTGATGTGGTCTCTGTTACATCGGCAAGACAAAACATATATTTGACGTCCGTTTCATCGAACACGTATTTGGTCCACCAAGGCCCACTGGATCTCTGGACTATTTTAACACCTCTCCCCATTCCCATACTGAACTTTTTGTCCTGAGCTTCCCCCATTGCCAGAGTGAGGCCACACGCAACGTAGACCAACAGCACCTAATTTTCTACTTTTGTAGCTTACAATCCAAATTTATGAACATTGAATTCTCCAATTTTATGTAACTAACAAATCCTCTCCCCCCCTTTCTTCTTTGTACCCCACTTGCACCTATTTCTACCCTCCCTTCCCTTCCGCCTATGGCTTCTATCCTTATTTCACACAGTTTGTCTATTCTTCTCTAGCCTTTGACCAATCATCTGCCTATCACCTCCCCCCCCCACCCCCACCCCCTGTAACCACCTACCACTTACCAGGCTTTTTCCTGTGCCTCTTCTCTTCCAACTTTCTTCCCACCACCACCACCACTATCAGTCTGCAGGGTCCCAACCCGAAACATTACCTATCCATGTTCTCCAGAGATGCTGCCAGAACTATTGAGTTACTCCAGTACTTTTGTGCCTTTTTTTCCAGTTAATACTTCATGTAGATAACAATTTGTCAGTTCTGCTAACACTACTTTTCTCTGTACGGATGCTGCCTGACCTTTTGAGTGTTTCCAGCATTTTCTGTAACTTTCTTCTTTTCTGTTATGGATTCCAAATGCCTTTTCAATAACCATCCTGCCACCTGTGAAAATCTGAGTGCAAAGATACAAAGTCTATCTCTGCTACAGATAAAGTAAACAGATGAAACTTCTAAAAATATAAAATGTTAACTCTTTTTCACTTTCCACACATTTTTAGGTTATAAGGTCATAAGTGATAGGTGCAGAATTAGACCATTCGGCCCACCAAATATACTCCGTCATTCAATCATGGCTGATCTTTCTCTCCCTCCTAACCCCATTCTCCTGCTTTCTCCCCACAATAATATCCAAACATTTGTGGTCCAGTTGACTATTTCCAGTATTTTCTGTTATTATTCAGATTTTCAGCTTAATGTAATTGGTGGAAATGGTAATAGAATCAATCATAAAAGAAATGACAGTGGAAATGCTTATATTACAGCTACATCAGTATGCATCGAAACAGACATTGTCACTGCCACTCTGCTGGCAGAAGATAATAAGCATTCAATTCTTTGTTCCATCAAATATGATTCCATCCAGGCAAAACCTTTTTTATTGAAATGAAGCTTCAGTTCTCCTTCAAATCTGTTTCTGTTCCAGGACTGACAATCATAACCATTGAAAAAAGTCTTTTGAAATTTAAATGGCATGTTGAAGATTGTTTCTAGAAACTTTTGTGACTTGTTTGCCAACAAACACAAATTACTAGGGTTGCCATCCATAAAATCTGTGAACATTTATGATTACGTTATCAAATATTGAAAAGTATTCATTCTGAAAAATTTCAGCTAGAAAGCTGAGGAGAATTTTATTGATGGGTTTAAATACTTTGATTCAAAATTTAAATGAATGAAGAAAGGAAAATGCATGCACTTTCTCATCTATTATTATTATTAAATTAATAATGGCTTGCCATTGTAAGATGATGCATCTTCTAAATCCCAATTTATAGAAAATGGTTGGATTAGATTTCAGATATGGACATTCTTGTATAATTGCCATTCTTTTTTTTACTACCATTAGGCTTTGTGGCAAATTTTAGCAGTTAGCTTTTGTGCATTGTGCACTTTTCAGTCACTAATTTTATATGATGATCATTTGCACTGTGCGTGCGTGCATTTTGTTAATATGAGGTATTCATGGATATATCCTCCACTTCCACCCTCTCCAATTCACAGGCTGCAGAAACCTACTCTCTAAGCATGTAGTTGTGTGCCATTGGTACAAAATCTGTGTCAGATGAATATTCACATTGTGAAAAAGGTCTCGGTGTATGCTGCATCAGGTTGACAAAGTATGTGGAGTAGCCAGACTGGTGAATAGCAATTGCTGGAGTTCTGTGCTCTAGCTTACATCCTCCCTGAAGGTTAGCAGGATGAAAACCTTCCCATTTCCCTCAGCTTTATTCAAAGGATGTTCGCAACCTCCACTCAATTCTCCCACCCAATTACCAGACAGCAACATCCGCACTTCAGCAAGGTTATCATAGAATGATGAATCTGCATTTCTATTGCTTCTAGAGTGAAGGAGCTCATTTTAAATTGCAGCCACAACACTAAATACAGATTGAAATCAAGTTCAAGTTGATTTTATAGCCCACATGTATGACTACATGAGCGACAAGTGCAATGAAAAGCTTGCAGCAGGAACAGTCACAGAGACTCACATGAACACAAAAACAAATTATACGCAAATTAGAAATTATACATCAAAGAAGATAGTGGAAAAAAACAAGACGTTAGAAAACAAATTAGAAAAATGAACATGTCCGTTGTGGTGCACAAAGTGGGCTGTAATGTTTCATTGTCGAGGCAGGATTAGAGTTTAGTTTAGTTTAGTTTAGAGATACAGCGCAGAAACAGAAACAGGTCCTTCAGCCCACTGAGTTCGCACCGACCAGCGATCCCCGCACATCCCCGCATAACCTACATACCTGCATACCACACTCTTTAGAGTGTGGGAGGAAACTGAAGATCTCGGAGAATACCCACGCAGGTCACGGGGAGAACGTACAAACTCCGTACAGACAGCACCTGTAGTCGGGATCGAATCCGGGTCTCCGGCGCTGCAAGCGCTGTAAGGCAACAACTCTACTGCTGCGCCACCATTTGTGCAGGTTGGTTTAAGAACCTGATCGTTGTGGGAAAGTAGCTGTTTCTGAACCTGGTGATGTGGGATTTCAGGCTTCTGTACTCATTCCCAGGTTATTGAGGTGAGGATGGCAGTGCCAGTGGCTGCTATGGCAACAATAGGCATGAACTTTGATGCTCCTAGTCTGCTGGAGCTGATATTATCTGGAACATCTCACAACAGTTGCAGAGAGGTCACCTACACTCCATGTTAACTACAATTCATTCTCTTTCGAAGGAGCAGAAGGTAACATGAACGCATGGTTTTACACAAATTGCAGGTTTGGTGCAAGCACACCACTTTATGGGCATTGCAAGTGAACTCAGCCTTTAACAGAGACATTAGCATTTCTTTTCTCATGATCTCTAACTAATGTGTAAGCATAGGCAACAACCCAATGTTTCATCTGAGTTTGAGCCCCATGACATACTCTGGCAGTAGGAGGTGGGGGAAACGATGGTCATCTGATATACACGCATACACAGAAGGATGTGCTTTTCAAGCTTCTGAATTGAAATAAGAACCTGTGCAAGTGATAAACAAAATACACAGAGGCAACATTAACACAAGTAATGCAAAAAGAAAATGACAATTTTTTGAAGGAAACAACTTGCCATCTTCTTCTCATCTAGTAAAACAGTGGATTGTAAATCATTTCTCAGAGTCTTTCATTCTTTTACTCATCCCATGTGTAAATGCTCAGGTGCCAGAATACAAATGAATCTGGAGCAGTGATAGGCAACTTTGCTTCTCAAACTTGTTCTGCCTATCAATAAAATGGTAGCAGATTTGATTGTAGCCTCAACTTCACAGTCCCACCAAAATCGCAAAGACACACACAACTATTGGTTAACCATAGAGGCAGGGATTTACTATTATTTTGTAGATCAAGGAACTGCAGATGCTTGTTAATACATGAACGGGCACAAAGTGCTGGAGTAACTCTAGTGGGTCAGGCAGCATCTCTGAAGAACATGGATAGGTGACGTTTCAGGTCGGGACCTTTCTTCAGACTGTCACTTTGTGCTTTCTCTTTGTCTCTTTGTGCCTTTTATATTTTACAATTAGAAATAATGGAGCAGAGGGCTGTGGCCATTTGCATGGATATTCAGGTCAATGCCACATTGCTCAAATTGGTTTAGGCCTTTCCAGCTGTAACAGCACACCAGGACAGGAAGGCTGAACACTCCTGGAAGGAACATCCTTCTGGAATTTGGAAGGATGAGAGGGAATCTTATAGAGACATATAAAATTCTTAAGGGATTGGACAGGCTAGATGCAGAATTTCCCCCCCAATATTGGGGGACACCTGAACCAGGGGTCAGAGTTTAAGAATAAGGGGTAGGCCATTTAGGACTGAGATGAGGAAAAACCTTTTCACCCAGAGAGTTGTGAATCTGTGGAATTCTCTGCCACCGAAGGCCGTAGAGGCCAATTCACTGGATGTTTTCATGAGAGAGTTAGATTTAGCTCTTAGGGCTAATGGAATCAAGGGATATGGGGAGAAAGCCGGAACGGGGTACTGATTTTGTATTATCAGCCATGAACATATTGAATCGCGGTGCTGGCTTGAATCACGGCGCCGAATGGCCTATTCCTGCACCTATTTTCTATGTTTCTCTGCCCAGATTCACCAACATTCTAATTCTAGTAGGGTGCAGAACCCAGTTGACTGATTCTTCATCTAATTAAGACAACACATTTTGATTGCAGTGTCTGCATTAGTTCAACCTTCAGCTTTAAGTAGCAAAATGGTGAATTCTATCTTGGAATGAACTGCTTTTTGCAGAATGCTGGCAGCCCAAACTTGACACTATGTTGCCCAAGTATGACTAAGCTAATTTATCTCAAATAAGCAGAGATGCCCATTTGGTGTATAAAGCTGCTCAATGGTGCCTCAGGTACATTCCTCTCCATTAATCACTCCCTTCCATATTTTATTATGAAAGATCCAGGTTCAAGGCCAAAGGGCTTGGTTCTCCGAACACTGCAGACATTATAAGATCAAATAAGATACATAGAACAGCATAGCACAACATCAGGACCTTCGGCCTACAATATCTGTGCTGAACATGATGCGAAATTAATCAAATCTCCTCTGCCTGTGTGTGATCCATATCCCTTCTTTCCTTGCATATCACCTCAATATCAATCAATATCAGTTTTATTCGTCACTTGCACAAGTGCAATTGAAATGAATTTGCCAGCAGCGGTACAATGAAAAAGAACACACAAAAACACAATAAAACATTTTGAACACAAACATCCACCACATCATTCATCACTGTGGTGGAAGGCACAAAATTTGGCCAGTCCTCCTCCATTTTCCCCCGTGGTCAGGACCTCAACCCTCCGCAGCCGCCGCTGCGGGAGTCCAGAAGTTCAGACAAGGCAAAGTCCAGGTAAGTCTAGAATCGGTGCTGCCCCACCGGAGACCGCGACTTCAGGTTGGTGTAGGCCGCCGCTCCGCAGCCAGAAGCACCGCAGAGTCAGAGGCGGTCAGAGTTCCTCTCCAGGGGTCCCCGGCGAGGTACCCCGCTCCTGATGGTAAGTCCCTGTCTAATAGCTTGAAAAATGCCATCCCTGGCAATGCGTTCCAGGCATCCACCTCTCTCTGTGTAAAAAAACTTGCCCCACACATCATCTTTAAATATTATCCCTCTGAGTATAAAGTTATGTCCTCTACTATTTGGCATTTCCATCCTGGAAAAAAGATCAACACTGCTCCACCCTAATTATGCCTCTCATAATTTTATATATTTCTATCAGGTCTCCCCCCTGATTCTCCAGAGAAAACAACCCAAGTTTTCACAACCACTCCTTACAGCTAATACTCTTTTATCCAAGCAACGTTCTGGTAAATATCTTTTGCACCCTCTGCAAAGCCTCCACATTCTTCCTTTAATTGGGTGACCAGAACTGTACAAATGTAGCCTAACCAAAGTTTTAGAAAGCTGCAGTATGACTTCCTGAAATGCTCAATGCCTCGATTGATGATGGCTAACATGCCATATTAGTGCTCGATCTACTTGTTTGGCCACTTTCAGGGAGCTGTGGACTTGCACCCCAAGATTCATGCTGAAATAAATCTCTCTATTATTGGTAACATTTATTTGTAGGTGTAGAATGCTGGTTTAAACCGAAGATAGACAAAAAATGCGGGATGGCCTGTCCCACGAGCATGCATGCGGCAAGCGCGACCAAACCGGAAGCGGGGGCCGCGCAGAGGTCGAGTGATCCCCGTACAGGGCCGGTCCCACCAGCATGCGGCTGCATGCGGCGAGCGCGACCAAACTGGAAGCGGGGGCCGCGTGGAGGTCGAGTGATTGACGTGAATTTTGAGCGAAGTCCGCGGTAAGTTCGCGTGCGACGTACGGCGTCAAGACGCTGCTTACGGCGTCGGGACGGTGCGTACGCCGTCGGGACGGTGCATGCGGAGTCGAGGCGGTGCGTGCGGCCTCCATGCGGCAGCGGGCCAACAGGCCTTTGCCGCACGGAATTTTTGAACACTGTCAGTTTTTCGGAGCCCTGCGCGATGTCGGGACCAGCTCCGCACAACTCCATACGGCCCCCGCGATCGAAATGGGACCGGCCCCGCGAGGCCGCACAGCTAGCGCATGCTCGTGGGACAGGCCCTTAACTCAACGGGAGAGGCAGCATCTCTGGAGAGAAGGGAGGGGTGAAGTTTCGGGTCAAGACCCTTCTTCAGACTGATCTGTATTTGTGGGTATTTTTTTAGGTGTTTGTAGGTGTAAGTGTAGCTATTTGTAGTGTTTTATTCCCCATTTGTTACAATTCTATAAGTATCGATTTAAAGGAAACCAAAACTGTGAGGAAAAGGACAGAAATTCAAGGGGTAAAATGCAGAAGAAAATAAAAGATAAAGTCAGGCATAGAAACGATTGATTACAGTATGCAGGGTTAGTACGTCACCAGCAATCCTCTGGTTTCAAACATATTCAAATCATATTCCACCTGATTTAGAAAATGCACATATGAATGTATTTTCTCCACATAAAAACCTTTCCATATTAATTCTTCATCTATCACTAGCCAATAAATAGCTCTATGAATAACATTAACATCCATTTGATGTTTTCAGATGGTCACATTTATGTGCTCTTTTAGCTTGAACTAAAGTACTCGTCATTGCAGTCACAACACTTGGTCTGGGATTTGTAATTCACAACAGATCACCATATGTACAATGGGTTCTTAAAATTGTGCGTAATTCTCATGCAACATAATGATATAGAGTGCCCACCACTTAAAATGCACATATTTAAATCAGATGCTTACACAAACTGGCAATCATTTAAATCAGCCAGAAATTGTCTTTCCCATTAAACTTCATTACAATTCTAAAGAATCACAAGCTTCTTAGAAAATAAAATCCTTCTCTACTCAGTCCTAAATAGTTGACCTCCTTTAGTTTAGTTTAGTGTAGTTTAGAGATACAGTGTGGAAACAGGCCCTTTGCCCCACCGAGTTGAGGTGGGAGGCTATTGGCAGTGTGGGTCCTTAACCATTGAATCCCATGTGGGATTTCTCCAGGTGCTTCGGTTTCCTCCCACACTCCAAAGTCATATAGGTCTATAGGTTAATTGGCTTTGGTAAGAATTGTAAATTGTCCCTAGTGTGTAGGATAGTGTTAGTGTACATATGGGGTGATCACTGGTCAGCGTGGACTCAATAGACAATATATTTTAATTTTTTTATTCTACCAGGGGAAATATTCAGGTACAGTGACCTTGCAATTTACCTGCGTTGGATTTCTAAGTTTTTGGAATAACACATTTGTTTGATTACCACCAAAGCCTAGTTTACATGCTTGTATTTTTGAAATAACACTTAGATGACACAAAGCTGGGTGGCAGTGTGAACTGTGAGGAGGATGCTATGAGAATGCAGGGTGACTTGGACAGGTTGGGGGAGTGGGCAGATGCATGGCAGATGAAGTTTAATGCGGATAAATGTGAGGTTATCCACTTTGGTAACAAAAACAGGAAGGCAGATTGTTATCTAAATGGCGTCAAGTTGGGAAAAGGGGAAGTACAATGGGATCTGGGGGGTCCTTGTTCATCTGTCTATGAATGTAAGCATGCAGGTACAGCAGGCAGTGAAGAAAGCGAATGGCATGTTGGCCTTTATAACAAGAGGAATCAAATATAGGAGCAAAGAGGTCCTTCTGCAGTTGTACAGAGCCCTAGTGAGACCACACCTGGAGTATTGTGTGCAGTTTTGGTCCCCTAATTTGAGGAAGGACATTCTTGCTATTGAGGGAGTGCAGCGTAGGTTTACAAGGTTAATTCCCGGGATGGCGGGACTGTCATATACTGAGAGAATGGAGCGGCTGGGCTTGTACACTCTGGAATTTAGAAGGATGAGGGGGGATCTCATTGAAACATATAAGATTGTTAAGGGTTTGGACACGCTAGAGGCAGGAAACATGTTCCCGATGTTGGGGGAGTCCAGAACCAGGGGCCACAGTTTAAGAATAAGGAGTAAGCCATTTAGAATGGAGATGAGGAAACACTTTTTCTCACAGAGAGTTGTGAGTCTGTGGAATTCTCTGCCTCAGAGGGCGGTGGAGGCATGTTCTCTGGATGCTTTCAAGAGAGAGCTAGAAAGGGCTCTTAAAAATAGCAGAGTCAGGGGATATGGGGAGAAGGCAGAAACGGGGTAATGAGTGGGGATGAACAGCCATGATCACATTAAATGGCGGTGCTGGCTCAAAGGGACGAATGGCCTACTCCTGCACCTATTGTCTATTGTCTATTGTCTAACCCTCCAACTACACCATCTTGGGCAGCAAAAGTCACCAGTTGTCAATGTGAGTGTTAACATTTACATTCAAAAAGAGATTTAAAATAAACAGTGTTTATTTAAGATGCCTTTACTGGTGTTTTTTCTTTATTGAAGTTTTTCTTTATTAATGAGTAAGAAATGAATAAGTCATAAATGAAATATTCAGTGTGTGATGTACACAATTATATGACATTTCCTTAACCTGTACCATTTTCATACATTTTTGTGGTAAACATTAATTATGCATTTTTTATATATGTACTGTTTTTGAAGAATTTAATCTTCACGTAAAATGAGAGGTGATTGTATTTTAATAAGTGTGTTGTTTACAGCACACTCAACTTCAAATCTTAAGATACCCCTACAAAAAAAAGAGCAATGAATTTCAATTAAGATGTTCTGCATTGAAAAATGTGACTTGCCAAGAGATCGGCAAACCATCACTATTTTGAAGGAGTTTGCTACATATTTGTTGCCTATGTGTGAAGAACAGCATTTAGATATCTACTGACCATGTTTTATACGTGGGTGTACTTGTGCAACCACTAACTGAGGGCTTACTTATTTGACCACTTTTCTGTACACTTTCAATTCTCTGGGTTGAGCAACACACTAATTTATAACACAACCATTTCTTCTCTCCAGGGAGCCTGAAGAAGAGTCTCAACCCGAAACGTCACCCATTCATTCTCTCCAGAGATGCTGCCTGTCCCGCTGAGTTACTCCTGCTTTTTGTGTCTATCCGGTTTAAACCAACATCTGCAGTTCCTTCTTACATATATTCCTCTCTGCCAGGAACAACTGATCCAGCCCTTTACCACCTGAAGAAACACACACCATGACATTCAAAGGAAGCTAGGTTGAAGAAATGAACACCGATGCCGAACCTATTGAAAGAATCTCCAATTTGGATGATCCTCTTCATTTGGAAGATTTGCTGGTATTTTATCAATACAGCAATCAATCCATGTTGTTTCAAGAAAATACATAGTCATAGAGTCTTACAGTGTGGAAACAGGTCATTTGGCCCAACTTGCCCAATCGGCTAAACATGTCCCAATCGGCTAAACCAGTCCGACTTGCCTGCGTTTGGCCCAATTTCCTCTAAACCTGTTCTATCCATGTACCTATCTCCATGATTCGTAAACGTTGCAATAGTACCTGCCTCAACTACTTCCTCTGGCTGCTCGTTCCATACATCCACCATCCTTTATGGCAGTCAAAATGCTGATGAAAATTTGTGGATGATACGGAGATTGTGAGTGCACCAGATGGTTTGGAGGAGGAAGTTTTGTCACAACATTCCTGCTGAAAATAATACTGAATGTTGGTGAGTCCAACATAAAATGAATGAGAAGGAGCTATGAACAGATATTGAAATAATGAAAAAAAATGGTCATATGCTTGTAACTCCAGACAGTGGTGCCTGAATGTGGAATCAGATATGAACTTCAGAATTTAAGTATTTAAAGGGATATGTGACAAATGTTAATTGTTTATACGTTAGTCAAATTGTTAGTTAAATATCAGTACTTTCGTTTTAGTTTAGAGATACAGTGCAGAAACAGGCCCTTCAGCCCACCGGGTCTGCGCCGATCAGTGATCCCCGCACACTAACACTTTCCTCCACACACTAGGCACATTAGGGACTATCCTACACACACTAGGGACATACACCAAGCCAATTAACCTACATACCTGTACGTCTTTGGAGTGTGGGAGGAAACCAAAGATCTCGGAGAAAACCCAGGCGGTCACGGGGAGAACGTACAAACTACGTACAGACATCACCAGCACCCATAGTCAGGATCGAACCTGCGTCTTCGGCACTGCAAGCGTTGTAAGGCAGCAACTCTACTGCTGTGCCACCGCGGCTGCCCTGATATCAATAGTTGGATAGGAAAGGTTTAGTAGGATATGGGCCAAACGAGGGCAGATGGGACTAGTGAGAACTTTATATTGCATATGGAAGTAATGGAACTTCAGAAAGTTGGCCATCATTTGGGCCACAAACTACCAGATAAATATTCTGCAGTGTCAAACACCAAACCTCTGACAGACATGCAGTGCAATAACTGTTATATAGTCATAGTCATACAGCACGAAAACAAACCCTTTGGCCCAACTTGTCCATGCCGACTAAGATGCTCCATCTACTCTTGTCCCATCTCCCATGTGTGGCCCATATCCTTCTAAACCTTTCCTATCCAACTATTGACATCAGTACTGATATTTAACCAACAATTTGTCTAACGTGAAACAATTAACATATAGTCGCATATCCCTTTAAATACGTTTGTTCGAATTCCTGCTTCTAGGATGTTTCGCTGTCCCAAAAATCCAGGGGCCTGTATTAACAATACCATGGCAGATGGTAAAATATAAATGCAGTTAATTTTAATAAACGGGAATAAAACGCTTCCATCAATAATGCTGGCTGTAGAAATTCACTCACTTATCTTACAGACAGTATACAATTTGGAATATTTCTATCAAGGGCCAAAAGTAGTTTAGAAATGCACTAGATGTCATTTTGTTAATCACAATTGGTGCAGGCAATAAATAATAGCTTTGCTTCTGGCACTCACATCTTGCAACAATGCATTCTGCAATGTTTCAGTATGCTAAGTGTGCAATATAAATACAAGTTATTATTTTTAGCAGGCACTGTTTAAATAAATATATTTAGAGCATACTGTCTTGTTCAACAGTAACAGTCTATCTCTTTAACTGTCCAACTTAAAGTGCGGTCAAATTACATTAGCACTTATCATACCTACATAGGCAGTATAGTCTGTCCCAATCATTAAAGGAAGTGTTTGTCAAGTTTGAAGTATGAACAGGAACTGCCACTGCCAGAAACCACGTCCATTTAAAAATAATTTCTGTTACCGGGGTAATCAACTACATCTGAATAATGTCATTGATTTTGATTACCACCTGAGATGCTGGGAATAACATTACTATCGGCACCTAAGTCTTAAAAGCACTAAAATAACATTAAAGTGTTTCAAGGAGCAGCACTAGTTCAAGTAGATTGAATCTAAAGAGTCATTATTTCATGATTTTCATTTCACTGTGAATAAAGAAAATATTTATCATTTTGCAGGTTATTTCAAAATTAAGTTAAAATGTCATTTCCCACAGTGTTTATTTGTCACAATAGCAGTGATTTTCAGAAAGCTGATTAATAGAATGTCAAGGAAGAGCACAACTGGTGTGTTGAATGGTCCAGCCTTAATTACTCCTGGTCTATCTTCAGATAAATGAAATGAAAAACGTCTTTCAAATTGTATGAAATGAAAGCAAAATAAATGCAGGAAACATGCCGGAATACATCTATACAAGAGATACAACGGGTGTATGACGGCCTTAAGTATCATGGCCTGTGCTTCCTCTTCACGTGAGCTGACTGAGTGTTCATATATTTCTTCCATTTTCTATTTTTAGTTTAATTGTATGTGATTGATGTTGTAGTGGCCTTGACTGTCGTGAACCTGCAATAGTGGATCAACATGACAGTTCTGAAAATATGAGGTTACATGGAACATTGCTATACTGCTATTTACTGGAGGTTAACATTTGATTTACGAAAGCAATATTCTTCATAGGGTTTTACCAATTTAGTGATAGCATGAACTATAAAAGAGTTGATTAATACTAATGCAAATTGCTACGTAGATTCCCCAATTCCTGCAGATAATTCCTGCAAAAGGAGGTAGACTTAGGAAACATGTCATTGAAATAAAGAAAACATGTGTATCTCCAGCCATGATTAAAAATGATGTGGCAAATTGGATCTAACAAATGTGATCTACTGAAATGATTTTGACACTTACAACCAATTTGCTTAATTTTGGCTATTCGTTAACTAAAGTATCCACCTCATGACTTGGATTTGCTGCAGCATCGAAACTTGCCATTTGGGCATTTTCTCGATTACCAGTGATATTTTTGTAAATATTATGCATCAAACCATTGCATATTTTGGAAAGTAAATGTACTCATATTTAAATGTTGAATATGCTTTTTGACTGATGCTTTGAACAGATTTAATCAATGAACTGAATAATGTCAGCTTGTTCCTCTGACTCACTACATCTGTACTTTCAATCAGGTAACCAGACTGAAACATTTGCTCGCATTACTGATGCACATCTTACTTTCAAATCAGTTCATTGATCCAACTTATTTTATTTATGAGACAATGCAGTTGGTCTTGGAGCGACATAGTGGCGCAGCGGTAGATTTGCTGCCTTACAGCATCAGAGACCTGGGTTCGTTCCTGACTACAGGTGCTTGTCTGTACAGAGTTTGTACCTTCTCGCCGGGACGTGTGTTGGTTTTCTCCGGGTGCTCCTGTTTCCTCCCACATTCTAAAGACGTACAGGTTTGTAGGTTAATTGGCTTGGTATAATTGTAAATTGTCTCTGTTCTGTGTAGGATAGTGTAAGTGTGCGGGGACCGCTGGTCGAAGTTGGGCCGAAGGGCCAGTTTTCGCGCTCTATCTCTAAACTAAACTAACAAATAAACTCATCAGTTCGTATCACAATTTTTTGTTGAACCTCAAATGCCATTATATACGTTTTATACCAAGATAAACCATGACAATTTCCTCTTTAATTTGTAGCATAATTCAATTAAGTTTTGATTTTGCAACAGAGTAAGTCTCTCAGTTTTAGGAACACTGAAGGCACTGGCTTTAGTCCTTACCATAGCCCCTCTGACCACTATCTCCGTGCAAAAGGGGTGATGCAATGAGACCTGGGTGTCATGGTACACCAGTCATTGAAAGTAGGCATGCAGGTGCAGCAGGCAGTGAAGGAAGCGAATGGTATGTTGGCATTCATAGCAAAAGGATTTGAGTATAGGAGCAGGGAGGTTCTACTGCAGTTGAACAGGGCCTTGGTGAGACCACACCTGGAGTATTGCGTACAGTTTTGGTCTCCTAATCTGAGGAAAGACGTTCTTGCCATAGAGGGTGTACAGAGAAGGTTCACCAGACTGATTCCTGGGATGGCAGGACTTTCATATGAAGAAAGACTGGTTAGACTCGGCTTGTACTCGCTAGAATTTAGAAGATTGAGGGGGGGGGGGGGTCTTATAGAAACTTACAAAATTCTTAAGGGGTTGGACAGGCTAGATGCAGGAAGATTGTTCCCGATGTTGGGGAAGTCCAGAACAAGGGGTCACAGTTTAAGGATAAGGGGGAAGTCTTTTAGGACCGAGATGAGAATTTTTTTTTTCACACAGAGAGTGGTGAATCTGTGAAATTCTCTGCCACACAAAGTAGTTGAGGCCAGTTCATTGGCTATATTTAAGAGAGAGTTAGATGTGGCCCTTGTGGCTAAAGGCATCAGGGGGTATGGAGAGAAGGCAGGTACGGAATACTGAGTTGGATGATCAGCCATGATCATATTGAATGGTGGTGCAGGCTCGAAGGGCCGAATGGCCTACTCCTGCACCTATTTTCTATGTTTCTATGTTTCTATATTTCTATGTTTCTATGTTTCCTTACCTCTCCACTGGGACAGTCGCAAACATTTTAAGTTGAACACTTTTTGAAGGGAACCTCAAGTACATTTTGTATTCATATATATATTTCCTTGCAGTCTAGGGGAGAACCTTATCCCTGACAACGATGTAGATGGCACTTCTCTACCTGATAATTGCCTACGAGTCAATTAGATTGCCTGCAATGTTTAACCCCATGTTGCGATTGTGATCACGCGTGCACAGTATCAGTGAGATTGTCTGAAACTGTCCCGAACCTGACTCATCTTCATCCATGATACCCTCATCTTTGCCTTTGTCACTTCTACACTTGGCTATTCCAATCAATTCCTGGCTGGTTTGGCATCCTCCACATCAAGCTCATAGGAAATTCTTCTACCTATCCTATCCTATATCAAGAATTTCTACCATTGTGCAGTTGCCAGAAAGGCACGAGGAAACAATAATTCTTAATTCACACTGTGTCTCATCATCCACGTGCTCATTGGCTCAATATGGCCAATTAATTGAGCTTAATTCTAATAAAGGTGACTTAATTCTAAATTAGTCCTCTTTGACCAGATATTTCTTGCTCTTTTCCCTCCGAATGTTATCTTCACCTTACCACAGGCTCAGAGCATCTCACTCTTTCAATTCTAATCTCTCATCATCCAAAAATATGATTGCTCCACCAATGGTGATTGTGTTCTTCACTGCTATCTATGCCTAGTCAATGGCATTCACTTTGAAGAATGACAGTGTAATTTTAGTCCTCTGAATAGGTTACAGCCCCGGGTTGTGATGTTTAACTTTCTGTAACATACAAATGATTTAGTGGAGGATATCATTATTAATATATGAAAATCATGGAAAACATGTTATGTGAATTTGTCCTCCAGAAGTTGAGTTCAGCATAGAGGTAGATGTTGCAAGTTTGGGTGCTGAATTAAATGCAAGATTCTTCACCCAGAAGGGTGGAAAATGCTGAGGAAATTGCTGGCCTGAGCAGTGGGCAACACATTGTAATCTTTACGCTCATGGTCATTGTGTCCATCTTTGCATACAAATGAGTTGAGAAACACTTGAGCATATAATTTCACTGGAATTTCAAAGGATGAGAGGGGATCTTATAGAAACATATAACATTCTAAAAGGATTGGACAGGCTAGATGCTGGAAAAATGTTCCCGATGTTGGGGGAGTCCAGAACCAGGGGTCACAGTTTAAGAATAAGGGGTAGGCCATTTTGGACTGAGATGAGGAAAAACTTCTTCACCCAGAGAGTTGTGAATCTGTGGAATTCTCTGCCACAGAAGGCAGTGGAGGCCAATTCACTGGATGTTTTCAAGAGAGAGTTAGATTTAGCTCTTACGGCTAAAGGAAGCAAGGGATATGGGGAAAAAGTAGGAACGGGGTACTGATTTTAGATGATCAGCCTTGATCATATTGAATGACGATGTTGGCTCAAAGGACCGAATGACCTACTCCTGCATCTATTTTTCTATCATTCTATGTTTCTATAAGGCTTCTTTATTCTACAATACCGTACCATGGTTTTACCATTCTACTACTCTAGGATATTTATTCTTCTTTGGCTTTTTATTGTTGGATATCAAAGCTAGCCTGCATATATCATCAGCATTTGACATAACATTGAAGATGCACATTTATAAAACATGCCACTCTTATTTTAAAGCAGAGGCTTCCATCTTTAATACTTTGGACATTCTTTTTTAGGAAAATGTCCTGCTGACGATACATAATGCTGAAGAATTTCTACTATTGTGCTGTTGCCAGAAGGAAAGGCACGAGGAAACAATAAACAACTCCAAAGAAGCTCACAGCCAAAAGCCACAATAGCTGAGTATTGCTTGCAAATATTGGAAAAATCCCCCAAATACTGCAGTTGCTGAAAATCTGAAGTAAAATAGAAAATGGTGAAAACGCTGGGCAGATCAGGCAACATATTGTATGTAGGAAAGCAAACACGATTAATGTTTCAGGTCAAAGATCTTTCGCTAGAATTGGGGAAGATAGATAATTATTTTAAAGTTATTAAAAAAAAAATCTTTGAGGACCTGAACCAAAAAGATAGAAAAAATAGAGTATTACCCAAACTTAAAGAATCCAATATTGTAGCTTGCTATTGCAGAGCCATCTGCCTTCTTTCATAGAATCATAGAGTGATACAGTGTGGAAACAGCTACTATCGGTATGAAAATTGAATTCTCCAATTTTTAGGTAATAGCTAAACCCCCCCCTCCCCCTCTCTCTTCTTCACCCTCCCCTTCCCCTGTGGCCACTTGAACTTGCACCTATTTCTCCTCTACCCCTCCCCTTCCACCTACACTTTTTCCTCTAGCTGTCCACCATCTGCCTATCAACACCTCCCTTCACCTGTCTCATTACCTGCCAGGCTTTGCCCTGCCTCTCCGCACGTACAGCTTTCTTTGCCCTCACTACAATTAATCTGAAGAGGGATCTTGACCCAAAACCTCACCTATCATGTTCGCCACAGATGCTGCCTGGCCCATTGAGTTAGTGCAGCACTTTGTGTATTTTTATTTCGCTTCTTTCATAGCTTGCTCAAAAAAAATTATTACCTCCATGCCCTATAGCAGAACCTGTGAGTGACCTGACGCCTGGATGAATGTGAAACCCTTCCCCACCAGATTGACTGCAGTGCACATGGGCTCAGTGGCTCACTTGCCACTGATCCTTCCTCTAATCCATCCTAAATTATTATGTAGCTAAATACTGCAGCTGGCAGCTGTGGTTGTGAAACAAAAAATCTTTTGCAGAATTGTATGCCTGCACCACTCAGCCTATATTTCGGAAGAGATTGTGGGATGAGGAAGAAGGGAGATGTGGAAGAAACAATTAAATATGAGATTATTGTTATCATTAGACTCATAAGTGACCGTGTTAATGGACCTCTGAAAATAGTTAATACCTCTGTGGAAACAGACACAAAGTGCTAGAGTAACTCAGCTGGTCAGGCAGCATCTCTAGAGAAAAAGGATGGGTGATGTTTTGGGTCGGAACCCTTCTTCAGACGCCAAACGCACCGCTTTGCATTAGATTGTTCCTACTTGAATTGCACCAGCTTCTCCTGCAAGTAGTAAATATGTCAGGAGATGCTGCTGCCTCTATGTGAGATGAGCAATGCGGGCATGTGACTTGCAAGTGAGCTAGGTATATGTGAGTGCACCTTGAGGTTTGACTGATAGAGGTGGTTGGTAAATGATATCTAGTGTGTGCTAATTTGAGCACCATTGCGATGACGTGCACGGTTGATGAGGTAAACCAGTTGAAACTCTAAAAAACACTTGCTGTACCTTGGCCACAGGTGATGTCAGCAAAGTGTGTGTGTGCCCCTGATCAAGTTCATTGATGCTGGACTCCTGGCATTGACCTCTCTTGTATTTCCACCATTTGTCTGGCTCCTCTCATTTCAACCTTTTACACCAGTATTTACGTGGTAATTCTTCTAACATTCGACATAGTATCTGCTCCAGCCACCTTGTCCTTCCTTGATATGAGGTGAAAGTTAGCCTCAAGCACTGAATTTCATTTTTAAATGGTGCTACCAGGGCCTCGGATGAGGGTCTTCATCAATGCTGAGGGCACACAGATATCAATATAATAGGAGATAGACACAAAAAGCTGGAGTAACTCAGCGAGACAGGCAGAATCTCCGGATGGAAGGAATGAGTGACGTTTCAGCTTGAGACCTAGGTGGGCATGAAGGTGGCAAGCTTCTGGCATCATATTGAACGGATGAGGGCGGATTACATTTCCAGATCCTGCACCAACTTTCAAAAGCTATCCAATTTATTCCCTTCACTTTCATATTAACAGCACATTACAACTTGAAGGATAACAGCCTTCCAGTTCAAATGGACAAGGAACCACAGCTGCTGGAATCTTGTGTAGAATACAAAGTGTTGAAATAACTCAGCGGGTCAGGAAGCATCTTTGGAGGCCATGGATAGTTGATGAGATCCATCCTGTTTGCTTCTTGTTTCCCATTTTCGTTTTTACCCTCAACTTCCTTTCAGAACTACCGTGATGTTGCACTCAGTGAATCCCATAATTTCTGTGCATATTTGTGCTGCATGAAAGCTGTGTTGCTGCAGTCTTCTTCTTTCGTGTCGATCTTCCATGTTTCAAATGTTGACATCGCTGTCATCGTCCGTCCTGAAAAGGACGCAAGCTTCCGACGATAATCAATGGGAGTCATCACTTGTTGCAATAGATGATGGTGGTAGCAGAATTAGCTCAGGATACTTCCAGGTTCCAGCCCCGCGACGTGGACGCTTCTGCTATGGGGCCTGTTGCTGCAGTTTATGTATGACACAGATTGATTGTGAATATGCAAGTAGAACTTAACATGTGCCCCATTAGATAATGTAGACTGACAATAAGCAATGAAAAATATTAATGTGGCCACGTGTCTGCCCCAAATACACCTGAGGTAACTATTGAAGCTAGTTGTAGAGCAGGGCTGTGGACATATATTCAAACAAATAACCATTGTTTGCTGGTTACTGCTAGTTTCATCTCCTGTCAGCCATATTCCCTCCTGAGAGAAGCCTGTGAAATCTCTAACAAAGACCTTCTCTTCACATCATTCCATTTAACAGCACATCCATTGTGGAGTTCAAATCATACATTTACGTAAGCGACTGTTTCCTTGTTTAGTTCTTCAGAAGAAGGAAAGAAACTTGTCAGACAGAAGAGGACTGAAACTCGGAGGGAGGAGAGGACAGGAGATCAGAGGGAGGTTAGTAGTTTGGAGCGAGAAGAGGACAGAAGATCGGAGGTAGAGGGCTGGAACTCAGACGGAGGAAGGGACAGGAGGTTGGAGGGAGATGACAGTAGCTCAGAGGCAGAAGGGGACAGGAGCACAAAGAAAGGAGAGGACAGTAGTCTGGAGAAAGGAGTGGATAGGACCTCAAAGAGCTCCACAGTAGACAAGTAAACAAAATGGAGAATGATACTGTATTATTTATAGATAGAATGTGAACGTTTCAGTAACCCCTATTAATCCCTGGTAACTTTATGCAACATTTTTTTTGTACTCAAGCTTATATGTGCAATTATTTAAATACAAGCTGCTAAACTTCACCGTACCATGTTTCCTTTACAACTAATTGTCCTAAATTCCCAATCTTGATATCCTGTATTCAGTTTAGAAAATATAGTCATCCTATTCTAACCTCCATAGGGATTTTATACACTTACCAATCAGCCTGCACATTAACCCATTTACATTTTTTGTAAATGAATCACAAGAAAAGCAAATAGTTAGTTTGGTATATATTATCTCCAAAGTGATTTCAATTTTACTAGTTCCAGGGGTAGCTGGTGTGGTTCTATAAAATAGTTTGCAATCCACTGCTAAAAAACGAACACCTTTGTCAATACTTTTAACGGCTTAATTAACATTGGTTCTATTAGAGCAACTAGTGCAAAGTAAGGGGAATGGAACTGAGATCTGATAATGCAAGCACAGTCTAAGCTCGGAGGGATTGAATAATACACCAAACCAACACAAATAATGTTGGTGATGCTGCATCAAGGAAAATATAACACCTTTTTCTTATTAATAAAGGACCTATTACGAAGGGGTAATTGCATTTTCTCTGTGGCCAAACTGCTTCATATAACTCAATCTTGCATTCAATATTCCATTGCATAGGGGGAGACTTCATAGCAGCTATCAAATTGAATAAGCTTACAATTGAAAAAAGCAATACCGGCTTTGAGTGCCTTGAAGTGTCATAAGTCAGGCAGCTTCTAACTGCATTGTGAATGCACAAAATAATAATGCAAAAAAGTAATGTATCATGTCAGATGCTGCTTCATCGGCAAAAACACGTATTACTTTTCATGACAGGTCAAAATGACCAAAATGCAGATAAATACTGCCACCAGAGAGCACAACAAAATGCCTTTACGTGAAAGAAAAATCAATTAGGTTTACTACAAATTGGTTATTACACATGCTTTTGTTTAGTTTCAGTAATAATTCACTGTGTTGTGTTCTCATGGGTAGCAGATTGCAAGAGACTATTGTCAATGTGAATGCCACCTGGGCTCAAGAATAATGTGGCAGCAGCAATAAATTATTCTTTTGGAGGAAAGAAGCTATTGAAGAAATAAACAAATATCCTTATGTTAAACAGAATTATGACTGTACTTTTAATTATCTAGAAAATGTTAAGCATATGTATATCCATCTATATCTAAATGATTTGTTTGCACATTCCAAAGTTAACATGTTTCACTGGTCTGATTCTGTGTAATACTCAGAGATAGACTCATAGTCATACCATGTGGAGACAGGCCCTTTGGCCCAGCTTGCCCAAGCCGACCAGCATGCCCCATCTAAACTAGTCCCACCGGTCTGCTTTTGGCCCATACCATCCACACCTATCCTATCCATGTACCTGTCTACATGTTTCTTAAACATTGTGATAGTCCCTGCCTCAACTACCTCCTCTAGCAGCTTGTTCCATACACCCACCACCCTTTGTGTAAAAAAAGTCACCCCTCTGGTTCCTATTAAATCTTTCCCCCCTCACTTTAAACCTATGTCCACTGGTTCTCGATTCTGCTACTCTGGGCAAAAGACTCTTACCAGGGCAGCACAGTTGTGCAGTGGTAGAGTTGCTGCCTTATAGCACCAGAGACCCGGGTTCGATCCTGACGATGGGTGCTGTGTGTACGGAGTTTGTACATTCTCCCCGTGACCTGTGTGGGTTTTCTCCGGGATCTACGGTTTCCTCCCACACTCCAAAGATGTACAGGTTTTTAGGTTAATTTGCTTGGTATAATTGTAAATTGTCCCTAGTGTGTGTAGGATAATGTTAGTGTGCGGGGATCGTTGATCAGCATGGACTTGGTGGGCCAAAGGGCCTGTTTCCGTGCTATATCTCCAAACTAACGTAAACTAAACTGTGTATTTACCCGATCTATTCCTCTCATGATTTTGTACACCTCAATAAGATCACCTCTCATCGTCCTGCACTCTAAGTCCTAGCCTGCTCAACCTCTCCCTTTAGCCCAGTCCCTCGAGTCCTGGCAGCATCCTGGTAAATCTTCTCTGAACCCTTTCAAGCTTGACAACATCTTACCTATAACATGGCGACCCAAATGAATACTCCAAATGTGGCCTCACCAAGGTCTTAATAACTATAAAATGATATAGACATGTAACATGACCGCCCTATACGCAAGATGACAGTCAGGAGGAGGCTGATCAAAAGGCTTGCTTTGCCCTCAAGTTGGATCATGGCTAATCTATATCTCAATTTCATTTTGTCCCATATCCCCATCCCCTTCATACAGCTTAGAAATCTACCTATATCTCCTTCACAGTTCTGAAGAAGGGTTTTCAATCTAAAAAATTAGTGGCTTCTCTTCCCACGGATGCAACCTGACCTGCTGAGCATTCCCAGCATTTTCTCTTTTTATTTTATTAATTTAATCAGCTTTTTACCCTGTATCCTTTGATTCACTCACCATTTAAAATTAATCACAGCACTGAAAAATTCAATTGACCTACGATCACGATCCTTTGCAGACTTCCTCTCCTCTTCATCATTTCACACTTGCATGGTCTATCTTTATTTTGTTCCTGATCGGAGATAAGAATTTCTGTTTGGACCGTTGTATCAACACTGATTTTAATCCAAATATGCTGAGCTCAATTATAAGAGCCCCGATTGCTACCCAGTGGAATCAACTAACTATCCAGAGATCAAAGTGGGACCTTCCTGTCTGTGTCATTGGTTACCAAATATTGTGACAACACCAATTGTGAGAGACCTTTACATTCCCAATCCCTAATGAACAGGAGCAGTCCAAGATTTAGTAATAAGTATAACATAATAAGTACAATAAAGAGAGATTTAGAAAAAAAAGAAAGAAGGAAGCAAGAAGCAGAGAGGGAGAGGAAGAAAGAATGAAACAGACAGACAGTGCTTCACTTTGAATGACATATTTTTGAACTTTAGTTATTTGAACATAGAACTAGAATAGTTCAGCATAGGAACAGACTCTTTGGCCTACAATGTCTATGCCAAACATAATGCCAAGATAAACTAATCTCATCTGCTTGCACATGACCCCTATTTGTCCATTACCTGCGCATCCCTGTGCCTATCTAAAAGCCTCTTCAATATGACTATTCTTAAATGTAGACCGTAAGACATCGGATCAGAATTAGGCCATTCAGTCCATCGATTCTACTCTGCCATTCAATCATGGTGGATTTATTGTTCTCTCTCAATCCCATTCAACTTGCCTTCTACCATTAACCTGTGATGCCTTTACTAATCAAGAAACTATCAATCTCCACTTTAAAAAATACCCAATGTCCTAGCCTCACAGCTGTCTGTGGCAATGAATTCCACAGACTCACCACCCTCTGGCCAAATCAATTCCTCCTCATTAGTTTATTTTATTTTAGTTTAGTTAATTGTCACGTGTATCGAGGTACAGTGGAAAGCTTTTGTTGTGTGCTTGTTATTCTCAGGCTGTGCTTCTGAATCTAGATTCCCCCATTACTGGAAACATCCTTTTCACATCCACTCTAACTAGGCCTTTCATTATCTGGTAGGTTTGAATGAGATCCCCTTCATCCTTCTAAACTCCAGTGAGTAAAGGGCCCAGAGCCTTCAAAATCTCCTCATACATTAAATCAATCATCCCCAGGATCATTCTCGTAAACCTACTTCTGGACCCTCTCCACCGCCAGCTCATCCTTTCTCAGATATAACTGCTCACAATATTCCAAATGTGGCTTCACCAGCACCTTATAAAGCCTCAGCATTACATCCTTGCTTTTATTTTCTGGTCCCCTCAAATAGTCCTCACATTTGAGCCAATCAGCACATAGACAAGATCACACAAAAAGCAACATGATAATGATCAGAAGATTTGTTTGTAATACTGTTGATTTAGGGGCACATTTTAGCCCCAGAACACAAGAGAGAACTGCACTACTAATCATGGCAGTAGCGTCTAATACTTTCAACCGAGAGACCAATAGGTTCTCTGTTTAAATATCAGATTGTTCTTAGGATTTTCAACAGAGGAACTGCTGGTGCGATGTATTACTTTAAATATCAAGCCTATCTTGGGTATAAGTGAGCTGTTGCAGGCAGTGCCCTTTAACTGAAATATATTTGTTGCCTTCGTAACCGAATGCTTAGAATATCAAAATACGCTGAATAGTATCAGTGTTCCAAGAGTCATTACTAAATGGGTTTTTATGCCCAACTGCCATCATTTAACAAGAAGCAAATATTCTGCAAAAGACAGGGTACATCATCCTACTCAGTCAGACGTGATGAAGACTTGTTTTTCTATTATATTACATCAAACTTTAATATTGTAACAGTTGTATTGACTGCAAATCATTATCTCAGTGACAAATGTTCAGTGCACAAAACCTTGGATTTTGTAATAAATAGCTGATGAACATGCAATACAGTTAGCACACAAAACATTGTTTACATGGCAACTACCGCTTTCAAAATTTCCATTTATGGCAGCAATAACATTAACAGACTGACAGAGGTCTAAACTCCATGGCAATTAAAACTGCATGTTTACTGCAAAGGTTTCTGTTCTACTATTTTTGATCATTTCTGTGGTCTGATAGAATGATATGTCCAACTCTCTCCATGACAACAGCTTGTCACTTTGCTGTACCGCTGTAATTATATTGTCATTCAGCTTTCATTTCCAAACCTGGGAATACTCATTGCAGATAAGCCTTTAAAATAAAGAGATTAAAATAATCTAGTTTAAATTCTGATCAGTTATTCACCTGCGGTGCATAAATTTACCAATAAAACAACAAGTAAATACAGGGAACTAATGCAAAATAACGGATTTTGTCACTCAACATCATAAGCATTGTTTATGACTTAGCAGATGAGATACAGCAGGAATATACATACAGTAGTGCAGTTTAATATTAAGATTCCAATTGGAAATGTATGGCTCCTAATGTCTGGAGGGAGAGTGGATGGGAAGATCTTTATTGGCATTCAGGAAATGCAGAAAAGGGAGTCGTTTGAGCTAAGGGACACCAGGATGGAGCAGAGCGAGGGATGGATAGAACATGGGGATTCGGAGTCTAAAATATTCTGACTTCATGTAAAAGAGAATCTTTCTTGGCAAATCTTGTGGGAAATGGTTATCTCCAAGGCTCTGTGAATCAGAATCACTGGAGTGAGAAGCTCATTTAACCATTGATTACAAAATGCACCTTGAATGGCCTCGGGTGCTGTCTGTGTGGAGTTTGCACTTTCTCCTTCGGGTGCTCCAATTTTCTCCCACATCTCAAAGATGTGAAAGTTTGTAGGTTAACTGGCTTCTGAAAATTGCTTCTAGTGTGTAAGGGTGCAAATTTGGGATAACATAGAATGAGTAAGGATAGCTGATGAATGGTCAGCAGAGCTTTGGTGGACCAAGGGTCCTGTTTCCATGCTGCTTCTTTCCATTAATTCAACCAATTTGACTCTGTAATCAGCAGTAGGTAATGATCTGAGCTGCAATTTGCTGCAAACTACCACACTTCACCACCTTAGGCCCCGGGGGAAATTGGCAAGATCTGACAGAGATTGGCAAACCATATAAAGAAAGGAAGAGATGATGGATCAACTGGCCACAAAGATGTGTGGAGGAGACCATCTTCTCTCAGCGAGAAGGCACACTTGCTCAAATTATTCCACATGTTGAGCTGGAATGGTGCTAAACTATTTGTCTCCCTCCATCTCTGAGAATGATCCCAGGAATGAATGGGTTAACATATGCTGAATGTTTGATGGCACTGGGCCTGTACTCGCTGGAGTTTAGAAGAATGAGGGGGAACCTCATTGAAACTTATCAATTAGTGAAAGACCTGGATAGAGTGGATGTGGAGAGGATATTTCCACTAGTGGAGAGGTTAGGACCAAAGGTCATAGCCTCTGAATTAAAGGATGTTCCTTTAGGAAGGAGATGAGGAGGAATTTCTTCTGTCAGAGGGTGGTGAATCTGTGGAATTAATTGCCACAGAAGCTGTGGAGGCCAAGTCAATGGATATTTTTTAAGGCGGAGATTGACAGATTCTTGATTAGTATGGGTGTCAGGGGTTCTGGAGAGAAGGCAGGAGAATGGGGTTGAGAGGGAAAGATAGATCAGCCATGAATGAATGGCCTAATTCTGCTCCTATAGTTTATCAACCTGTCACTTGCCCATGCAGTTGTGCCCACGTGCCTTAAATCCACCTCCATCGTGCCGGTGCCAAAACACTCCACTGCGGCAAGCCTCAACGACTTCCGCCCAGTAGCACTTACTCCCATCATCGCCAAGTGCTTCGAGAGGCTGGTCCTGGCACACCTCAAAGGCTGCCTACCCCCCACGTTGGATCCCTATCAGTTTGCCTACCGCAAGAACAGGAGTACGGAGGATGCCATCTCAACGGCACTTCACTCCGCCCTCTCCCACCTCGACAACAGAGACACTTACGTAAGAATGCTGTTCATCGATTACAGCTCAGCATTCAACACCATCATACCCTCTAAACTGATCACCAAACTCGGTGACCTGGGCATCGACCCCTCCCTCTGCAACTGGATACTGGACTTTCTAACCAACAGACCCCAGTCTGTTAGGTTAGACAAGCACACCTCTTCAACCCTCACCCTGAACACCGGCGTTCCACAGGGCTGTGTGCTGAGCCCCCTCCTCTACTCCCTCTTCACCTACGACTGCACACCTGTACATGGTACTAACACCATCATCAAGTACGCAGATGATACAACGGTGATTGGCCTCATCAGCAACAACGATGAGTCGGCCTATAGGGAGGAGGTCCAGCTCCTAGCAGCATGGTGCGCTGACAACAACCTGGCCCTTAACTCCAAGAAGACCAAGGAGCTCATTGTAGACTTCAGGAAGTCTAGGGGCGGCATGCACACCCCCATCCACATTAACGGGAGGGAGGTGGAACGTGTTTCCAGCTTCAGGTACCTGGGGGTCAACATCTCCGATGACCTCTCTTGGACCAACAATACCTCAACTCTGGTCAAGAAGGCTCACCAGCGTCTCTTCTTCCTGAGGAGACTAAAGAAGGTCCATCTGTCTCCTCGGATTCTGGTGAACTTCTACTGCTGCACCATCGAGAGCATCCTTACCAACTGCATCACAGTATGGTATGGCAACTGCTCTGTCTCCGACCGGAAAGCACTGCAGAGGGTGGTGAAAACTGCCCAACGCATCACCGGTTCCTCACTCCCCACCATTGAGTCTGTCCAAAGCAAGCGTTGTCTGCGAAGGGCGCTCAGCATCGCCAAGGACTGCTCTCACCCCAACCACAGACTGTTTACCCTCCTACCATCCGGGAGGCGCTACAGGTCTCTCCGTTGCCGGACCAGCAGGTCCAGGAACAGCTTCTTCCCTGCGGCGGTTACACTACTCAACACTGTACCTCGGTGACTGCCAATCACACCCCCCCCCCCCCGGACACTCCTCCCACCAGGATTTATTAGATTTATTTATTTACTGCTCATATTAATGTCGCTCTTCTAGGGAGATGCTAACTGCATTTCGTTGTCTCTGTACTGTACACTGCACAATGACAATAAAGTTGAATCTGAATCTGAATCTGAATCTGAATCTGAATGAACATGAATTTATCTGCTCATTTCCCTGAGCACCAGGAAGTATGACCAGCAGAATTTAGAATTTAAATCCCAAAGTTATGAAGCATCATCCTTAAAACTATTTGAAGAGGAGACTGACTCTGTGCAGCATGCTAGATGAGAGCAGGCTGGATGCCTGCCTCCTAACCCCATTTCACCAATTTCCAATCTGAACTGGGTTGTTCAAGGTTGGTTGGGTTGAATTCCAATTGTTTCACGTTTTCATCCCTTGCCCCAATAGCACATCCTGTGGCAAATAACAATAGCTGGACAGAAATGAGAATAAATAGATCAAGCAGAGAGATGTTATTCCAGCAATGCCTGTGGGAAGGAGTATTTTATTTCATCCTTTGTATCAACTTTAGTTTAGTTTAGAGATACAGTGTAGAAACAGGCCCTTTGCCGCACCGAGTCCAGGCCGACCAATGATTCTATGTCCACTAGTTCTATGTTAACCTGGTTTCGTATCCTACACTGTTGAGGCAATTTACAGAAACCGATTAAACTACAAAACTGCATGTCATTGGAATGTGGGAGGAAACTGGAGCTCCAGAAAAAACTCATGCAGCCACAAGGAGAAGGTACAAATTCCGCGCAGACAGCACCCAAGGTCAGGAATGTCAAGGTGCTGTGAGGCAGCAACTCTATCTCTGTGCCACTGCTTTCCAAAGACCTCTGCATTATAAAATAGTGTGCATCTTTTACAGAATTGATAGGTACAAACCCTATGAGGGTAGATAGTCACCTCTTCAGCAGCAACAGAAATAATGAAAAGTCTATTTAGCAATAAACACAGGGATTACTGCAATACACTAGCTTCTTCTCTGCTCAGTTAATCGTAACTGGAACCATTGCCACTTCTGAAATGTCATAATTCCTTCCTTTGGGCTAAATAACATGGGGTAATAGCACTGGAAATAGATTGCTGTATGCACATCAACACAGGCAAATTAATACATAAATAACTGCAAAAAACGCTGCTGAGACAATTCTATAATCACTAGATCTCTTTAATGACTCCATTATTCCATTTGCAATTAATCATTTCAATGGTCAAATATATTTTAAAACTCTGCTGAAACCATGTCGTGTTTTCACTGTGCGATCTTTTAATGGCAATAAAAATAAACATGGTAATGTTGTTTGCATATTATCTCGAAACAGTTCTATAATTACTTCAAGGACTTTAATCTCTCAATCTAAAGCCACCAATGTTATCAGTGAAGATGGTGTGTTTAGTCATTGAAGCCAGGCTGATGATTAAGATGAGTCTTTGATTCACAATAGATCATTGTTCTTGTATACATTCCAGTAATCCATTACTCTCACCCATTCCTTCATTAATTTTCCTTAAATTGTACCATTCTTGAGTAGATGTTGTGCACCCCAAATCTGGCAACCTTTGTGCCATACCCTGTATGGAATGCAATGCTCTGGGCCAGGGGTGGCCAACCTTTTACATTCCATGCGCCAATTTTTTGTGTCTGCGTAGAGTCTATGCAGACTCTAGGCAGATGTTTGTGTCTATCTTCGGTTTAAACCAGCATCTGCAGTTCCTTCCTATGCAATCCCTTAGGCAGTGGTTAACACAAAAACATTTCAATATTTGAAAATCCAGAACTATGAAGGAAAAAAAATGGGAAGGTGGAATTAGTAGAAACAAGGAACTGCGGATGTTGGGCTTACGAAAAAAACACAAAGTGTTTTTCTGACTGACCTGCTCATTTACTCCAGCACTTTGCATATTTCTATGGTGGAATTAGTTTTAAGTTTCTCTGGTAAAGTTACTCTAGAAAATGTGAACCAAGTGGTCTGTGCTGCAAGCATTAATGGTTCCCCATTAACACGGCCCACTATTTTAAACAAAATTAATGATTCCCCTTTTACAGGCCAGTCTTAAATGGACTGCTGGTGATGAGCAACTTTGTGCATCCAGACTGCACGCTGTAATTGTTCTGAAATAAATAAAGTGGTCCTGAAAACATGTGTTATTTCCACAAAAAGTTTCCTGATTTTATAAATCTACAATACTAAATTTCTATTTTGCTATATTGCTACCTGTTGTGCTGCTGCTGCAAATAAGAATTTTTATATTAATATCTTATTTAGTCTGAAGAGGGGACTCGACCTGAAACGTCACCCATTCCTTCTCTCCAGAGATGCTGCCTGTCTGGCTTACTCCAGCTTTTTGTGTCTATCTTCGGTTTTAGCCAGCATCTGCAGTTCCTTCTTACACAATAAATATTTTGTTGTTCAGTTTCTGGGCAAATGACAATAAACCACTCTTGACTCTTGGCATTATATTTGTACTCAAAAAGCAAAAGATATCGTTGTTATTCAGAATCAAATTGTCAACCAATGTTGAATTGATCTACATGAAATGGTTTGAAATCAGAAGAGCTGATCCAACATTGTTACGTTCTGATTTTCCTCAACCCTCACCTCTTCAGTCTATTGTGAACTCATGAAAACTAGGAAACAGGGTAAAATGTATCATCTTCTTATGTGACTAGAGGACTGAGTGCCAAGTAACTAATGAACTAACATAATAAAAAGGAACTGCAGATGCTGGTTTATAGTAATATTGTCTTCAATGACAAGTTCAGCCTTATATTCACTTTATATGCAGTTACATTTTACAATGCAGAACCCTGTAGTGTTTAAGAACTCCATTTATTTATTTCTGTTCTGTTATTTATGCTGTGGTTATGTGTATTTAAGGATGGCACAGTGGCGCAGTGATAGAGTTGCTGCCTCACAGTGCCAGAGACCCGGGTTCGATCCTGACTATGGGTGCTGTCTAAGCAGAGTTTGTACGTTCTCCCTTTGGTTGCATGGAGCTCCGGTTTATCGCTTTCCTCTTACATTTCAAATACTATACGTGCAGTTTTGTAGGTTAATTGGCATCTGTAAATTGTCGTTAGTGTGTAAAATAGAGCTAGTGTATGGGTAATCATTGGTCGGCGTGCACCTGGTGATCCGAAGAGCCTGTTTCCACGATGTATCTCTAAACTAAACTTTCACCACCATTAATGTGGTAGCTTTCATTTTATCGACATTACAGACTTATACCAATTAGCATGAATTTTTCTTCTGCACTCAAAAGATATTCACATAATTACCAATGCTGCTTTACAAATCTTCCACAGCAAACACAAATAACAGGAAGAAAAAATAATATTGCAAAGCTTTAAAAGGCAAGCAGTAATTATACATGTTTGCCCCTCCTAATGATCAGAAATCAGTCCCCCGAGTCAAACAAAAAGAAGGATCAACTCGAGAATTTTTGAATCTGCAACACAGGGATGTTCATTACTGGCAGGTTGGGGCCGATTATTCTGGCAATGTGATCAGATACCAGTTACACCTAACGTAAAGTAAGGTAATGTGAAAACTGACGTCAATTCGGAAAACTATTTGTACATTAGAAAAGCCTCCAAAATATTCATATTCCAAGTGAACCATGCAGTTTCTGGACAAGTCATGTGCAGATTATTTTTAATAAGATGTCATTCCGAGTTCCTCTGTACAATTATTGTAAGAATCTGATCAGATTTTTTGGCCCTAATCTGCTGCAATCACTTGAGACTCGGGGATATCGATTCCACTTTCATCAGCCTGCAAGCAACAGATCAAAGGCACAATCCTTAACACTCAGCATAAGTAACATTTCCATTGAACACAATATTTTATAACATACCTGATGCTTCTAAATTCTACAAATTATGCTACGTCTATATAACGCCATGGTTAGACAACATTTGGAGCTCAAGAAAGATGTATTGCCTGGCAAGCTTCAACAAACCCAGTCAGGTCAAGGCTGTGGAAATGCTAGTCATTTTTACAAAAAGCCCCCTTTAGACTTTAGGAGAGCTCCCCCTCCTCTCACCCCACTCACCATCAACAACACCACAGTCACATCTGTGGAGTCTTTTAAGTTCCTGGGAACCAACATCTCCAAGGAACTTAAATGGGGGGCTACCATCGACTCCACAGTCACAAAGGCACAACAGGGGATGTACTTTCTGTGGCAGCTGAGGAAGTACAATCTGCCACAGGCAATGATGGTCTAATGATGGCCATCGTAGAGTCTGTCCTCACCTTCTCCATCATGGTCTGGTTTGGCTCAGCCACCAAGCACGACATCCGGAGGCTGCAGCGAATCATCCGATCAGCTGAGAAGGTTATTGGCTGCAACCTTCCCTCCATTATCGAACTGTACACTGCAAGGGCCCGGAAGCGAGCGGGTAAGATCATCTCTGATCCCTCTCACCCTGGCCACAAACTCTTTGAATCACTTCCCTCTGGAAGGTGACTCCGGATTGTCAAAGCTGCCACAGCCAGATATAAAAACAGCTTTTTTCCACGAGTAACAGCTCTACTTAATAACCAAAAATCTGTAGCCTCCTTTTGCTCTGGTATTTTATTTAATTCACATGTTTAATCGATAATGTTTTATTATTAATGTTTAATGTTTTATGTGTCATTCCTAACTGTTACTGTATGTCATGTTGTCACTTGTGGGTGGAGCACCAAGGCAAATTCCTTGTATGTGAAAACTTGGCCAATAAACTTATTCATTCATTCATAAACTTATTCATTCATTCATTCATTCATTCATTCATTCATTCATCAATTCATTCATTCATTCATTCATTCAGATTAACATCTGCAGAATCCTGCCTTATAGTTGAATGCATTGCTTGGCCAGGGGACCAGAGTAACATGTTGATGGCATGAGGAACAGTTGGGACCTATTTTAGACATTCTCCAGGTTTTGGGAGGATAGACACATAGGGAAGCGCAGGAAGTTTCTGCTGCACCATTAAGATTTATCAAGATAAAACTTTAATGAAAGCATTAAACAGAAATACATCATAAAATTGTTACACCATTGAAGGACATCATTAGGCCCTTCAACACAATGAATACAAGGTAGATTGGCTAGAATTGTACTGGGAATCCAGGAGTAAAATTGTAAGAAGAGATTGCAGAAACTAATGGTTGTATTCCCTGAAATTTGAAAGATTGCAGGTTGATTTGATTGAAAACTGAGTAGATACTTTGACTCATAGAAAGTATATTTGGTAAATTTTGGTAATAGAAAACACCAGTTGCTCTGGTTTCCTCCCACATTCCAAATACTGTACGTGCAGCTTTGTAGGTTAATTGGCATCTGTAAATTGTCTCCAGTGTGCAGGATAGAGCTAGTGTATGGGTGATCATTGGTCGATGCGGACTCAGTGGACCGAACGTCCTACATCCATGCTGTATCTATAAACTAAATGAACCTAAACTAAACTTTCACCACTAATAATGCTGCAGCTTTATTTTTTTTAAATCAACTATACAAGGCTGATACCAATAAGCATGAATTTTTCATCTGTACTAAAAATATATTCACATAATTAACAATGCGACTTTACAAATCTTCCATAGCAAACACAAATAACATAAAAAGCTATTGCAAAGCTTATAAAGAAGCTTACAAAGAAGCTTATAAAGCTTATAAAGAATTATACACGATTGCCACATTTTTTGGCTGGGTGCAGCAAAAAGACAACTGATATATTTCTTGAAAGAAACTAGATAATGCCATGAGTCGGGAAAGATTAGAAGGAAACATTGAGAAGGGGAAATTAAATAAGTTGGGAGGAGGCCCATGTGTGTCATAGAACAACGCAACACGTGAACAGGCCTTGTAGCTCAACTTGGCCAAGCTGCCCATTCCAGCACGTCCCACCTGCCTGTACCTGGCCCATGTCCCGCCAAACCTTTCTAATCCATGTACTTGTCTTTTGAATGTCATAATTGGACAGCCATTGTGAGAGAAATATTTTTTGAAAAATCGGTGGGAGACGAAAGAGATATTTGTGATTGGAAAGAAGCTTTTTCCAAGTGAAGGGGGGGGGGCATTTAAATAACAAACGTTTGATTAGCTAATGAAGTGACACTGCAGTCAATGAAGTGAAGAGGAGGTTTAGTGGAGAAGCCTACAGAGAGTGGCTATGTTAAGGTGAAGTGCTGTGTTGAGGGTAAGTGCGGTACTTGAGGCTTTCACTCCAGAGAGAGCTGAGCATGAGGTAACGGCAAGTCAAGATACAAGCAGTGTTTCTGTGCAGCTCTCCGAGGTTTTGGGTGTCATAGAAATGGCAGGTGGGATACTGGAAAGCTCCTCCTGCAGGATGTTGGAAGTCAGGAGAATTTCCAGTGCCCCTGAGGACTACACCTGCAGTAAGTGCGTTCAGCTGCAGCTCCTTACGGACTATGTTAAGGAACTGGAACTGGGACAAACAGGATTCTGTGACAGCAAATGAGACACAGTGTTAGTGTGTTGCCTCCCTGGTACAAGGTTCTGGGATGAATCCGAGTGATTGCAGAACATTTTCAAGGGGGACAGCAAGCAGCTGGAAGTTGTCAAACAAAAATCGAACAAGAGCATAATCAATACAATATCTTTTATGGTTCAATGGTTCTTTATTGTTGCGCATGCACAGCACTGTAAAATTATTTTGCACGGTGGCGCAGCGGTAGAGTTGCTGCCTTACTGCGCTTGCAGCGCCGGAGACCCAAGTTCGAACCCGACTATGGGTGCTGGCTGTACAGAGTTTGTACGTTCTCCCCGTGACCACGTGAGTTTTCTCAGAGATCTTCGGTTTCCTCCTACACTCCATTACACAGTGCATGGAATGTGCTGCCACAGTTGCTGGTTGACATACATGAGGCAGCGACACTTAACAGCCTTTTGATAGGCACCTGGATACATATTGAATGGAAGGATATAGATTGTGTACAGTCAGATAAGAGTTGGCCTTGGCATCATCTTTGGCACAGACACTGTGGCCCGAAGGGCCTACTCTTGTGCTGGACTGCTCTGTGTGTTATGTACACACCCTTACCTCTGCCCTGGCAGATCATTATATTAATGCCCCTACTTCTGCATGTAAGAGTTGCCCCTCAGGTCCCTTTTAAATCTCTCCCTTCTCACCTTAAACACATGGGCTCTATTTTTAGACTCTCCTACCCTAGGATAAGAATTTGGCAATTCTATAGCAGGGTGACTAGACCTATATAGTATTCACCAAATGTGGCATTGATGTGTTGTACATCTGTAGCATCTATAATATGACATCCCAACACTGTACTCATTACCTCTACCAATGCCAAATGCTTTATTTACTACACTGTCCACCTTCATGGAACAATGACGCTGCACCCCTTGGTCACTGTTCTACAGCACTCTCTAGGACCCTACCATTTATTGTGTGAATCCTGCTCTGGTTCATCTTACATGTGAAACCTTGCACATACTGTATCTGAATTAAAATCCATCTGTTATTACTCGGCCCATTGACCCAGTTGATGAAGATTCCATTGTAATCATAGATAACCTTCTTCATTATCCACCATGTCACCAATTTTAGTATTGTCTGAAAATTTACTGACCATGCCACCTACATTCACATCCAAATCATTCATATAAATAACAAACTGTAGTGCACCCAGAACCACTCCTTCTGGCACACCACTTGTTACACACCTCCAGCCTGAAAAACAATCCTCTACCACCATCCTCTGTCCCTTACCTTCAAGTCAATTTTATATTCAATTTGCTAGCTCACCTGGCCACTTGTGTTGAGTGTCCTTTTTCAGTACCATTATTTTCTAAGTTAGATATCAGCATTTTTTCTGTTACAAAACCCAGTACATGGAATAAAGAACCAACCAAAGGAATGAGGAGCAATAAAAATCTGAACTGATGGCTGAAAATGCAAGATCTATTACATGTCATTGATCAGCATATACAAAAATCTCGTGGTTCAATGGATCAATGGTGCTTTATTTGTCACATGTGCATCTGCACAGTGAAATTCTTTTTGCATATGTACACATGCAGGCTCCGCCATGTTTTGGTGCCATTTCCAAAGTCCAGTCCGCCTGCACGCTTGGTCCACAGGAGCAGTTTCCGATCCAGATAAGCCCAAGGCTCCTGCAGGGCCTTCCTCTATCAACTTCAACTGGATTGGCCTACGAACCAATGTCCCACTGTTCACCTTCATCTTTGTGTCCCGGAGGCGCCTCCTACAGCCGACCTTGAATGCGCTGGAGGCAATACCCCAGTTGACCTTTGGTAGAGTTTCCAGTTCCGCAGTCTGTTGATCCTTTGGGTCTCCCGGGTGGGTTCTGGTTCCACGGCACCGGCACCTTGGGAAGGCCTCTCCTGCGCGGCACCTTGATCATCAGATCAGATCAGTACACACCGACTATCAGAACCCAGTAAGATCACTGTGCAAATTATTTATGCACTACGCAGAACTAGATAATTACTTTGTTGAGAATAGTTACAGCACAGAGGAGAAAAACGTCTGGTCAAATGTCTGGAACATAATGTTTCACTCACTCAATGTGTGACTCATCCATGGGCTGTAATTCGAACTGAATATTGTAGACTGTGAGAACTATGCCTTGCGTCCATCATCCTCCAGTTTTAATGAAAAGCATAATAGTTACAGTTATTATGTGAAGCAAATCTTTATGGACTAGCTTACTTTGTCCTTCTAGTATGTGAACTAAGAGTCTTCCTAAAATGTTGTTGTAGATAATGGGATAAATTAACAGAGACATATCTTTCTCTGGAGGCTAGGTTGGCTGGTTAAAGTCCATGCCAGAACAAATTGGTACTTAACCAATGGATGAAATTGGTTTTCAAGTCCCAATGCGTTTATTTTTTCCTCACCCTAAACTTTTACATTCCATTTAAAATTACACAAAAAATTTACAACTTGACCTTGGAACTTTCCATTTTAGGAGTTTCATTTAGCCTTGATTACTCTTTGAATAGTTCTAGCAAAACACTGTAGAGAAATGCTTCCTTGAATTTGTTTATTTCAAAAGGAATTGTGTTCTTCCCCCCCCCCACCCCCACACCATTAAAATCCCATTGACCTATAGAAATAATTTAGCAATCAGTGTTGCTAGCCACTTGCCAACACTCTCTGGGTCTATTTGATGCAAGCATTGCTGAAAGTCATCCTTGGTTAGTTCTTTAATTATTAGAGTGAAATACAAGCCAGCATATCTGATGGTCGGGCGAAAAAAGCTAACTAACAACTCAAATCTAATTCGTAAAATGCTGCTATCAAGGGGAAACAAATTAAGGTGGTTATACTTCATGTGTGACGCATCATTGATATAAATTGATCTACTGCCCAAAATATAATTCTATCCACTGGTAATGCTGGTGATTAAACACTTTTTGCATTGAAAACAGACACAAAGTGCTGGAGTAACTCAGTGGGTCATGCAGCATTTCTGGAGAACATGGATAGGCGATATTTCGGGTCGGGACCCTTTTTCAAACTGTTTAGGCAGCATCTCTGGACAACATGGATAGATTACTTTTTGGATTGGGACCCAAAATGTCTGCTGAGATGCTGCCTGTCCCGCTGAATTGGGTTAACATATGATGAGCGTTTGATGACATTGGGCCTGTACTTCCTGGAGTTTAGAAGGATGACAGGGAACCTCAATGAAATAGTGAAAGGCCTGGATAAAGTGAATGTGGAGAGGATGTTTCCACTAGTGAGAGCGTCAAGAACCAGAGGCCATCGCCTCAGAATAAATGGACGTACAAATAAAAAGGAGATGAGAAGGAATTTCTTTAGGGAGGTGAATCTGTGGAATTCATTGCAACAGACGGCTGTGGAGGCCAAGTCAATGGATATTTTTAAGGCAGAGATTGACGGATTTTTGATTAGTAAGAGTGTCAGGGGTTATGAGGAGAAGGCAGGAGAATGGGGTGAAGAGGGAAAGATAGATCAGCCATGATTGAATGGCAGAGTACACTTGATGGGCTGAATGGCCTTTTTCTGCTCCTAGAAGTTATGAATTCCTTCAGCCCTCTGTGTCTTTTTTTTTGTAAACTGTTATCTGTAGTTCCTTGTGTCTACTTTCTGCATTAGTTGAGCAGAGGACCTTGGTGGTACTGGAAAGAATACAAAGACATGACCTGAGTTAGACTGAATGATTCATGGCTGCAGTTATAATTTTGTATCCAGTTAATGTCAGCTACTTTTATTTTGTTTAACTGCTAATTGGGCTGTTTGATTGCAAATCAATTTGTTAATTACATGTGAAAGTACAATTGGTTTGGTGTGAGTTTCCATTCTAATCATTTCTGGAAGTGGTTCTTGTATCGGATTGTTTATTTAAGCACACTATATGTTCAAAAGAATTTAAGTACGTTTTATATGGGAGAAATAACTGCATTGCAGGGGGATGGGGATTAGCTGAGTGTGTTTGTTTTTTGGCTTTAGTCGTCCACACCACATTGAAAATATTTGGCTTTATATCCATTTTGATGGTTTGAATTTTAGTCAATTGCAACAATGGGAATAAATGTGTGGACCTTGTGGAAAACCTGGATCAATGGGTGAAGTAGTTCCAAGGTAAATGGAGAGCCAAGAGACTGCAGATGCTGGAAATCTGGAATATAAATAAACAAAATGGTGGTGGAACGGAGTGGGTTGAGCAGCATCAGTGCAGGAAAAATAACTGTTGAAGTTTTGGCTCAAGACTGTGAGAATGAAGATGGAGAGGGAGGATAGTCAGTGTAAAGAAGAGACAGGATGGGGACAGGGCGAGTAAGTGGAAGGTGGACTGTGAAACAACATAGGATTATACGCAGAGGGAGCTAAGTGGAGGAGGGAGAGGGGTTGAAGTTGGGAGGCAGAGGCAGGCAAGGAAAACAAAGTTAAATCAATAGTCTTACTGATGTAGGCAATCACGTGCCTTCTTCACCACGATATCTACCTGTGTTGCCACTTTGAGGAAGCCTATACCCTTATGTCTTACAACATTCACCAGGACTTACCATTTACTGTGTGGGTCCAACTCTGCATGGACTTACAAAGCTGCATCACCTCACATCTGTCAGAATTAAATTGCCACGCCTTGATCCACTACACAGGTTGATACAATATTATTTTATAATCTTAAATAGCCTCCTTCACGATCCACCAATTTCAATGTCATCAACAAACTTACTAGCCATGGGTGAACATCCCAGGAACCATCAGATAAAATATCCAGATAAACAGGGGAAAATGCGCAGAGAAAGTAAATGAAGGAGAGAGGGAGAGAGAGGGAGGGAGGGAGGGAGAGGGAGGGAGGGAGGGAGAGAGGGGGAGAGAGGGGGAGACAGAGTAGAGAGAGGGGGAGACAGAGTGGAGAGAGGGGGAGAGAGGGGGAGAGAGAGGGGAGAGAGGGGAGAGAGGGGGAGAGAGAGGGTAGATAGAGATAGACAGGGGGCAGAGAGAGAGAGAGAGAGGGATAAAAGGAAAGACATCAATGAAAGACTGAGAAAGGTCTTGGAGAGACTTTGAGCTACTCTTGTAGAAAATCTATTCCTGTTTGTTGCACATCAAAGAAATGTCTCTCACAGGACTTGCTTGCGCTTGTACATAACCTCAACAAGCTTGTGAATTATTTGAAGGCACTTCACAATTGGAAATACAAGGGGTTTCAGTATAAACATTTACAATGTGCAGGAACAGCATGTTCATTTATTGACAGAGGCTCACAATGAGTTGTATTATTGGTTTCAGACAAGAAAGGTCTCGACCCGAAACGCCACCCATTCCTTCTCTCCAGAGATGCTGCCTGTCCCGCTGAGTTACTCCAGCATTTTGTGTCTACCTTGTATTATTGTTAATTGGGAGCAACAGTTGGTGATATCAACAGGTTGATGGTGGAGTCAAAAACTTCAAAATCCTGGGCCTACATGTTTTTGAAGATCTTTCCTGGACCCAGCACACTGATGCAATTATAAATAAAGCACATCAATGCCTCTACTTCCTGAGAAGATTAAGGAGATTCGGTATATCAGAGAGGATTCTCTTGAACTTCTACAGGTGTACAGTAGAGAGCATGATGACTGGTTGCATCATGGCCTGGTTCGGCAACTTGAACGCCCAGGAGCAGAAAACACTGCCCAGTTCATCACCGGCTCTGACCTCCCCACTCTTGAAGGTATTTATTGGAGTCGCTGCCTCAAAACAGCAGCCAGCATCATCAGAGACCCACACCATCCTGGCCACACACTCATTTCACCCCTGCCATCGGGAAGAATGTACTGGAGCCTGAAAACTAACGTCCAGGTTCAGGAACAGCTACGTCCCTACAGCCATCAGGCTATTCAACACTATAACCTCAAATAAGCTCTGAACTACAATAGACTATTATTATTATTATAATTATTATTATTATTATTGCATTACTAGCGTTTGTTTTTTTGTGTACGTACGTGTGTATCTGTATATGTATGTATGTATATATATATATACACACATATTTATGTTTAAGAAAGAACTGTAGATGGTGGAAAAATCGAAGGTAGACAAAAAATGCTGGAGAAACTCAGTGGGTGAGGCAGCATCTATGGAGAGAGGGAATTGGTGACATTTTGGGTCGAGACGTCACCTGTTTCTCCAGAGATGCTGCCTGTCCCACTGAGTTACTCCAGCATTTTGTGCCTATCTTCAGTTGAAACCAGCATCGGCAGTTCCTTCCAACGCAGCTACCTGTGTGCCCTTGTACTGTTCTCAAGTTGGAGGAGAGTCATAGAGTCATACAGAGTCATACTGTGTGAAAGCAGGCCCTACGGTTCAACTTGCGCACGCCAATCAACATGCCCCATCTATGCTAGTCCATGCGTGCGTTTGGTCCATATCCCTGTAAAAGTACCCTATCCATGTACCTGTCTAAATGCTTCTTAAATGTTGCGAGGAGCAACAGGTGGCAAATGTCAGTAAGGACATCACAAGAGACCCATACGCCGTACGCATTGGAGTTCAAACAGGGGAATTGTTCCCAAACATCTCTGTTGATTTGGCATACTACACAATTACTCTTCCTTTTCCTCTTCCTTTTCCTCCCTTTTGCGGCAGCTTGTTCTGCTGAAGAGAGTGCAGCTGTCTCTGAGCTCCAGCAACCCAGATTCAATTTAGATCTCCAGTGCTGCCTGCATATTCTCCTCATGGCTGCACTAATACTCATATGTTGTGGCTTCCAGACTAAATGGCTGCTGTAAATTGCTCTTAGTATTGCTGTGTAGTAAGAGAAACAAAGATTTTTAGTGGGCATGCAGAGATGATAGGTTAGAGGAAATAAGTTAGGGAATTTCCCTCTCTATCTCTCTCATTCATTCTATGTGTTCAGGAAATATGGGAAAAAATGAGTGAGCCTTTGCTCAGGGGCTATTTGCAAGAGAATAACTCTCATAACCTTAATATGTTTTATAAACTCAAACCTTAAAGTTCTTCAGAATCTGCCACACCTTACAGAGGTAAGCATTAACATAATTATATAATGGTAGCACCAGCGATTAACAATCAATCTGTACCTCACCTGCAAACAGTGACTTATCTCTTTATGTAGTACTGCTGAGTGACATTTATACCACAGAGAGTGATTAGTTAACATAAAAACCTACTAATTTCTTTTGATTCATTTCCATGAGTCACTTCAAGTTGAGTGATTGTCTCCAAAGCATGCTCACCTGGGGAGAAGATAATTAAAGCATTAACTGGATCTTCAGGCTCTGGATCTGCTTAAGCTTCAGTTCATGTTCATAAATTCTAGGAGCAGAATTAGGCCCATCAAGCCTACTCTGCCATTTAGTCATGGCTGATCTATCTTTCCACTCAACCCCAATCTCCTGCTTCTCCCCATAACCTCTGACACCCTAATGCCCCTGTCCCACTTAGGAAACCTGAACGGAAACCTGAACGGAAACCTCTGGTGACCTTGCCCATGACTCAAGGTTTCCATGAGGTCGCCGAAGGTTTTGGTCACTCTCCCTAATGGTCGAAAGTAGTTTCCGCATGGTCAAGGCTTCATCTAGGTTGCTTCGATTGTTTTAACAAAATCAAAACCGGCCTCGAATAAAAATAGGTTGCCGTTTGGTCAAAGCCGGTGGAGTGGGGTCGCTATTTACTTACAGGCAGTCGAAGGCCATCTCCTTTGCTGACCGGCCATTTTGATTGGCTCATTGGAATTTTCAGGACCTAGAAGACCCGCCGGTAGGTAAAATGCCCGTTATACTTGATTAAACTTCTTAAAACTGACTCCACTCCTTCTCCCCCCCCCCCACTCTCCCCTTCTCCTCCCTTCTCCCCACTTCTCTCTCCCTTCTCCCCACTTCTCTCCCCCTTCTCTCTCCCCTTCTCTCTCCCCTTCTCTCTCCCCTTCTCTCTCCCCTTCTCTCTCCCCTTCTCTCTCCCCTTCTCTCTCCCCTTCTCTCTCCCCTTCTCTCTCCCCTTCTCTCTCCCCTTCTCTCTCCCCTTCTCTCCCCCCCCCCCCCGCGCTCTCTGAAGGAGTTACCGTGCTCTATGGCAACCGTTTACCTTCCTCTTCATCGCGCAGACAGCGCTCCTCTGCTCTCCATGGCCCCCACCTTCGCGATGTGTTTGTGTGTGTGTGTGTTTGTGCGGTCGGTAGCAAAGATCCCATAGGATCTTTGGTCGGTAGATGCAGCTCACGCTTCGGTCAATCCAGGTCGAGGCTTTCCAGGCGAGTGACCAAAACCTCCGGCAACCTCATGGAAACCTTGGGTCGTGGGCAAGGTCACCAGAGGTTTCCGTTCAGGTTTCCTAAGTGGGACAGGAGCATTACTAATCAAGAATCTGTCAATCTCCACCTTAAAAAATATCCATTGACTTGGCCTCCACAGCCTTCCGTGGCAATGAATTCCACAGATTCACTACTCTGACTAAAGAAATTCCTCCTCATCTGCTTTCTAAAGAAATGTCCTTTTATTCTGAGGCTATGACCTCTGGTTATAGACTCTCCCACTAGTGGAAACATCCTCTCCATATTCACTGTATCCAGGCCTTTCACTATTTGGTAAGTATCAACAAGGTCCCCCCTCTTCCTTCTAAACTCCAGCGAGTACAGGTCCAGTGTCGTCAAACGCTCATCATTTGTTACCCAATAATTTCTGGGATCTGTCTCGCAAACCTCCTCTTGACGCTTAAATTAATGCTATACACTGCACATTTTAGGCACATTTTAGTTGATTAGAAAATAATTGTAAACTAAGATGCCACCCAGCAGGACATTCGCTATAAATGTGAAGGTAAGCCCCAGAATCCAGTTTGGAATAAATTTGGTTTTCATTGTACAGTAGAGAGATACATTTTGAGTCTAATTTCTCTAATTTCACTAAGTAGTTATCAAAGAGAGGAGTCTTTCATCCACTTAGACAAATTTAGATATTCACTGGATGATGACAGAAATGTCTAAACAATGTGATTTGTGGCTACAAGTTTTTTGGGAGATTTTGTTATTTCATAATACTACATTGACTATATAACATAGATGGAAAAATATATGGAATGTATGAGTATATCATTATATAGACACAAGTAAGTGCAGATGCTGGAATCTTGCACAAATCACAAAGTGCTAAAGTAACTCAGTAGGTCAGGCATCTTCTATGGAGGACATGGATAGGTGGCTATTTCGCTCAATACCCTTCTTCAGGCTGATCATTATATATTGTTTAGGTAAAATGTAAGTAACCAACTTATTGATTATTATTACAAATAGCTTAATAATGGCTTCTATTGGAAGGTTCAATATGTATTTATCTGCAAGTACAAATTATGGAACCAATAATCGAAGAAAAATGAAAAACAATGTATCAGTTTAAAAAATTCTTTGTGTTACTAGGTAATATTTATTTCAATCATTTTCTATTGTTTCATTCCCTTTCTTTTACTCCTCTGTTTCCTAATTGCTGTTCTGTTGTTTTGCCTTAAGCACGCTTTGTGTTTTGTCCAATCCAACTGAGATAATGAGCAAAATGCCATTCTTGAGGATGCAAATAAATGCATAAATTGTATTTTGGCTACATTTGTGAGTTATTTGGCAGTGGCAGCAGAAATTGTGGGAAATCTTACCTTCATTATGTGGACTTCCATTGCCTAATTTCTGCATAAGTGAAAGTAGTTTAATTTTTGTTTACGTGCTCTGTGAAAAACTTTTTGTTGCGTGCTAACCAGTCAGTGGAAAGACGATACATGATCCTCTTGCCTGATGGGTTCAAAGGTTAAAAGGTCTGTTTATTGTCACGTTTACCAATTAAGGTACAGTGAAACTCGAATTGCCATACAGCCATACTAAAAAAAAGCAACAAGACACAAAACTACGTAACGGTTAACATAAACAACCACCACAGTGAATTCCCCACATTCCTCACTGTTATGGAAGGCAAGAAAATCTAATCTTCTTCACTCTTTATTCTCCCATGGTCTGTGCAGTCGAACCATCCGCAGTCGGGGCGATCGAAGTTCCTGCAGCCGGCGATCAAACCCCCCGCGATTGGGGTGGTCGAAGCTCCTGCGTTTGGAGCTCCCGAACTCGGTTCCTAACCAGAGACCGCGAGCTCCACAATGTTAAGTCCTGCAGGCTCCCTCGGTTGGAGCTCCCAAAATTGATGTCCAGCAAAAGGCCGCCAGCTCCTCGATGTTAGGTTGCAGTACGGATGGAGATATGACACGGGAAAAAATCACATCTCTGGCGAGGTATGAGATTTTAAAAAAAAATCCCAAATCCCCCCTCCCACCCCCCACATAAAACAAGCTAAAGCACACTAACGCATACATTTAACACATACTATAAAACAGCAAAGAAGGAATGGACAGACAGACTGTTGGCGAGGCAACCATTGCGGGCGCCACCCGGTGGGAGAGGGGAGAAGTGGGAGTGATCAGGTTGAGGCTCATCCTAGGTTTTGCTGGTGAGTAAGATCAAAGAAAAAGAGTTGGGTTCGATACCTTTCAGAACTGGGTTTGAATTCAGAAAGATGGAGAAGCAAGGGACTGCAGATGCTGGAATCTTGAGCGACAAACAAGCTGCTGGAGGAACTCAGCAGATCAGGCAGTATCAGTGGAGGAAAATGCAAGGCGATACAATGTTTAAGTCTTCACGAAGGATGTTCAAGAATGAGCATTTTGCTCAGTATCTCAGTCTGCCCATTTCCTCCAGCCACAAATGTTGCCGGACCAGCTGTGTACCTCCGGCAGTTAGTTTTTTGGAAGATAGACACATAATGCTGGAGTAACTCAACAGGTCAGGCAGCATGGCAGCATCTCTGGTGAAAAGGAGTACGAGACGTGTCGGTATGAATATTGATTTCTCTAACTTCAAGTAGCCCTTGCATTCCCTCTCTCTCCGTCCCTCCCCCCACACTAGACGTCCTGCTAGTTTCACTGTTCTATCCCTTCGTTATCACCTCACAGCTATGGACCATTGTGAGCTCCACCTTTCCTTAGTCACCAGTGCTGGCTCTGATTTATTCTGCACCATTTCATACCGTTATTTCCCACTCCGCTGACTCTCAGCCTGAAGGGTCTTGACCCAAAACATCATCTATTCCTTTTCTCCAGAGATTCTGCCTGACTCGCTGGGTTACTCCAGCATTTTGTGTCTATCTTCGGTATATACCAGCATCTGCAGTTCCTTACAGTTAATCTTTTGTGTTTGAATTCAGCCTGACTAATAGGGCGAGGTACCTTTATGTCTGCTGACTTCCATGACCTCAACGGAAATAAATATTTCCAGGCCCACTCCGTTTCCCATTCGACACATTCCAACAGTACGATTGAGCAAATGACTCCATATTAATTACCATTGGCAGTCAAGGTAAGGTACTTTCAGAAATCTGACTTGATTTAGCACGCAAGGGGTGTTTTATTGACATGTTGGACTGCGTAACGGAAACTGCAGCTGCCATTGATCTAGGAGAATCTGCTGCTAATGCAAGATTATAATTTATCAACTCTCTCCTGGTAGGTAGCTTCATTTATAACTGGCACAGATTAGGATTGTAGTTCTCCAAATATTTAATTTATTCCATGAAAAATCACTTGTGGCATGCAAATAAATGTTTGAAATGCAGAGGATGGTGACTCAGTCAAAGTGCAATGTTGAAAAATGGCACCTCCTGCACCGAAAGAGAAAAAAAAAGTTCTATTTTCTCAAGCTGACAATCCTTCCACTGAGCACCGAGAACACAATAATTTCCAAAGTAAAAAGCTTCCTCTCCTACTCTGGCAAAAGCGGTAAATGCTGGCTTATAAGCGAGTTTGGTATTCTGACTGTGTATATCCAGGTCATGGGCCACTCGCGATAAACAATCTCGGCGGCTGTGCTGCTGCGTGGGTGCAGACCTGTGTTTCGTCCATGGTCGGGATCGGGCCCGGGTCTCTGGCGCTGCAGGCGCTGTTGAGTTGATTCTGGGCCGTCCCGGTCCCCTCCCAGGTGCCCCATCCCTTAAGGGGGCGGCCGGGGATATCCGGGTGGCCCTGGGCTGACGTGGCTGCGGCCCGTTTAAGTTGGTGGCCTGGGCTTGCAGCCGGAGCGGAGGGAAGGAGCTGGCTCCGGCTCGGCTCTTCCTGTCCCTCCGGGTTGACCGGCAGACCTGGACTGATGGGGCTCCGGCACGTTGCGGTGGCAGCCCGGGCTTGCAGCCGGCGCAGAGATGAAGCGCCAGCTCCACTGTTCCGGGCCGGTGTCCCGTCAATCCAGGGCTGTCGGTTAACCCGGCGGGATGGGCGGAGTGGGGCTGGAGTTGGCGCTTCTTCTCGGCGTTGGTTGTGGGCCTGGGCCGCCGCTGCTGCAGCGGACAGGTGTCCCGTCGGTCCAGGGTCGCCCCGGGCGTCTCTGGCCGCACCCGGACAGGGATGGGGTGCTCGGGGGCGGGGGCGGAGGGGGGATGGGGACGGCCAGTGGCGGTTCGGTGGGACTTGTGGCACAGGAGGCCCTGGTTCGATCCTGGCTGCGGATGGGGCGTGGGTCTGTGTGCATGCGGCGGCACGGTTGCCGGGTGTGTTTATCGCGAGTGACCTTTGACAAATCCCATGATTCCTTGCATTTTTCAGAATACCAAACTCGCTTATTGAGGCTGGAGTTGGGTGCTAAGCAAATTAGAGAATATGGAATTGGTTCACTCATCCCTTCCATCCAAATCACCCCCTCCCTGGTACTTTCCCCTGCAACCACAGGTGATGCAATACCTGTCCCTCTACCTCCTCCCTCAACTTCATCCAAGGACACCGACAGTCGGGCCGCGCCGCTTCCGGTCCCTCAGAAAATTGTGTCCGGTTGGAGATCTCCGCCAGCCGTCCTCAGCTCCAGTAAAGATGCGATGGCGCAGGAAGGGGCAGACCATCCCGGGGAGTGACAGGAGAAAAGAACAATCCACGTGGCGCTGACTGGCAGGAGAAGAGATCGATCTGCGCATGCGCAGTTTTTAAGATTTTTAAACCTCGCTAATTTTACAATAGACCACCGATCGGAACGAAACTTGGTGCGCTCGCAGCACCGGAGAACGGCGAGTGAGCTGGCGAAAAATTATAGCGCTATCGCGTACCGTTTTTGCACAAATAGAAAGACCGCGTAAACCAGAAGAGCACAGGATCAGAGTTTTAGTTATGTATAGATTGTCACGCATACCAAGGTACGGTGAAAAACCTTTTGTTCCATGCTATCTTGTCAGTGAAAAGACTACCCGATTGTAATCAAGTGTAATCATGTGCTGCCTGGTGATTCAAGTGATCGTTATTACTGCCTTGCCAGCTTTCAGAAAAGGAACAAGTGTTGGGAAGTAGAGAAGGAAGATAGTGCGTGCAGAAATTAAGTGGCTACACCATCTGCAGCTTGCAAATCAGACAACATTGTGGGTGAGGAAGTAGGTGGAATGTGAAAAGAGGAGAAGTCATGTGGATGCATTCAGCTTCTATCATTTCAATCCGGCAATTGGCCAGGATGACATCTCCAATTATGACATACAAAACTCTTCTCAACGAAAGATGCTTCAGATTCCAGCATCTGCAGTCTCTTGTATTTCCTCTCCTCTATGAGTGTTAGGTCCAACAGCCATACCTGTCTGGCATCAGTTACATGCCAGTTACATGCCTCTGGTTATGCATCTTCTTAGATGGAATAGAAAAACTGTGGCAGCCATTAAATGCATTTGGCTGATGAGCCTGTCACATTCAAATAATACATAGTGAGTGCAAGTTGTGAATGTTAATATGAATCAGTGCTTTATGGCTGAGGGTGAAGTGTTAGATGTGTCTTAGAAACAGAGACACTATAGATTTAGGGGCCCAGAAATCCTTGATGAATGTCTGAATCGACATCCCAATACAAATAAATTAATATCTTATATTTATAATACCCTTTTAGATACTGACATCCCGTCATCAGAGTCATATAGATGAGCAGGATGAATTGGCTCAACCCATAATGAAAGTCATATGGGATGAAAGTTTACAACATATATATCACTGCTCGTTAAACACTAGACATTCCTTAATACAGTTTAAAATATTACATAGATTACACTATTCGAAGACAAAATTAAATAGGATCTTTCCAAGTACTTCCCCTCTCTGTGATAAATGTCAATTTCAAGAAGCCAATTTAACTCGTACATTTGCAACGTATAAAAATGCAAAATTTTGGGATGGACATTTTAAAAAATATCTCTAAAGTTATCGATAATCAACTGGACCCAGATCCAACATTAATAATATTAGGATTATCAGAACATACCACAAACCTTACGATAAGCCAGAGACACTTTCTTGATTACAGTTAAATAACTGCAAAAAAACAAATACTTAAATTTTGGAAAAAAACAGCAACCCCCACAATTAAAATTTTGGAAAAAATAAGATTTGTATTAACTGACAAACCAGAATTATTTTCTAAAATATGGTCTCCGTTTATTGAATTAAAAAAAAAGTAAACTGGTTTAACACTAAATTAAAGTCATAACTTGACTTTAGGGTTGGATGAACAACTATACTCAACATCTCCCGGATCTATCTCCACAATCTTTACATTTGTAATCTCTTTTCCTTCTTGCCTTTTTTTTTGTCTTTCTCCTTTTCATTAGTTTATAGTCTCTTTTATTTATTTATTTCTCTATTTCTTTTCTTTAAAAAAAAACTTTAAAAATTGAAGCTATGTTACTCTGTAACCAGTTTGTTGTTTATTACTATTGGAACATATGCTTTTAATTTTAAAAAAAAGAAACAGAGACACATAGAAACATAGAAATAGGTGCAGGAGTAGGCCATTCGGCCCTTCAAGCCAGCACCGCCATTCAATATGATCATGGCTGATCAACTAAAATCCCTTTCTTGCTTTCTCACCATATCCCTTGACTCCATTAGCCCTAAGAGCTATATCTAACTCGCTCTTGAAAACATCCAGTGAACTGGCCTCCACTGCCTTCTCTGGCAGTGAATTCCACAGATTCACAACTCTCTGGGTGAAAACATTTTTCCTCATCTCAGTCCTAAATGGCCTAACCCTTATTCTTAAACTGTGACCCCTGGGTCTGGACTCCCCCAACATGGGGAACATTTTTCCAGCTTTTATCCTGTTCAATCCCTTAAGTATTTTATATGTTTCTATAAGATCCTCTCTCATCCTTCTAAATTCCAGTGAATATAAGTCCAGTCGATCCATTCTTTCATCATATGTCAGTTCCGCCATCCCGGGAATTAACCAGGTGAACCGATGCTGCACTCCCTCAATAGCAAGAATGTCCTTTCTCAAATTACTGCACACAATACTCAAGTTGTGGTCTCACCAGGGCCCTGTATAACTGCAGTAGGACTTCCTTCCTCCTATACTCAAATCCTCTCGCTATGAAGGCCAACATGCCATTTGCTTTCTTCACTGCCTGCTGTACCTGCATGACCCCCAAGTCTCATTGCACCTCCCCTTGTCCTAATCTGACACCATTCAGATAATAATCTGCCTTCTTGTTCTTGCCACCAAAGTGGATAACCTCACATTTATGCACATAATACTACATCTGCCATGCATCCGCCCACTCATATAACCTATCCAAGTCACCCTGCAGCCTCATTGCATCCTCCTCGCAGCTCACACTGCCACCCAGTTTTGTGTCATCCGCAAACTTGGAGTTGTTACATTTAATTCCTTCGTCTAAATCGTTAATATATATTGTAAATAACTGGGGTTAGAATTCTAATAAATTTTGAGACTTTAAGAAGGGGCTCAAAGGGACACAAACCGCTAGAGTAACTCAGCAGGTCAGACAGCATGTCTGGTGAGCATGAATAGGTGACATTTCGGGTCGAGACCCTTGCGTCTGATCTGACTGTGCACAGCAGCTATGGAATTGTATTGCCTTCTTCTGACGAGTCACAGCCGCAGATACCTCGAAGCCTACAGCTTCATGGAAGTGGTTTACTGGGCCGGATGCAGGATTGTGCCCTTTTTGACAGCTTCTGTTGAAATCAATATCTGTGCATGTAATTCTTACAAAAGCTTTATAGCCATGAATGTTAGGACCTGCAAAGATGCCTTTTATTAAACTGGCTATGTCAACACAGTTTTCTGACAATTTTCCTCTGATTCTCTTCCAAAACCTGCAAAGCGGGAGCAGATGCAATGGAAATGTCCAGGTACACTGCATGACATCGAAGCTTCCATATTGGCATAGATAGGTTCGACTGCCAGAACCTTTTTTCCATGCTGGAAATATCAAATGCTGAAGGGCATAGCTTTAAGCTGAGAGCCAGAACCTTTTTTTCCACGGTGGAAATATCAAATGCTGGAGGGCATAGCTTTAAGCTGAGAGGGGCAGAGCTTAAAGAAGATATACTTAGGAAGTTTTTTTCACACGGAGAGTGGTGCATGCATGGAACGTGCAGCCAGAAGTTGAGGAGATTTTTGGATAGGCACATGGATATGCTGGAAATGGAAGGATATAGATTACGTGCAGGCAGATAAGAATTAATCATGGCAAAATGTTTGGCATAGACATTGTGGACCAATCCTTTGCTGGACCTTTCCATGTTCTTGACCTTTCCATGACTTTTCCATAATCCACATTAGTCAGAAAATGGTGTTAGGCAAACAATTGGGACTGAAGGCAGATAAATCCCCAGGGCCTGATGGTTTGCATCTCAGAGTACTCAAGGAGGTGGCCCTAGAAATTGTGGATGCATTGGTGATCATTTCCACTGTTCTCTTAACTCTGGAGCAGTTCCTGTGGACTGGAGGGTAGTCAATGTAACTCCACTTTTTAAGAAAGAAGGGAGAGAGAAAATGGGGAATTAGCCTTACATAGGTAGTGGGGAAGATGCTTGAGTCGATTATTAAAGATGTTATAGCAGCGCATTTTGAAAGCAATGACAGGATCAGTCAAAGTCAGCATGGATTTATGAAGGGGAAATCATGCTAGACTCATCTTCTAAATTAATTGAGGATGTAACAATTAGAATGGATAAGGGAGAGCCAATGGATGTGGTGTAACTGGACTTTCAAAAAAGCCTTTGACAAGGTCCCACATGGAGATTAGTGTGCAAAATTAGAGCACATGGTATTCGGGGTAGGGCATTGACATGGATAGAGAATTGGTTGGCAAACCGGAAGCAAAGAGTAGGAATTAACAGGTCCTTTTCAGTATGGCAGTTAGTGACTAGTGGGGCGCCGCAAGGCTCGGTGCTGGGACCCCAGTTATTTACAATATATATTAACGATATAGAGACGAGGGAATTAAATGTGCCATCTCCAAGTTTTGCGGATGACACTAAGCTGGGTGGCAGTGTGAGCTGCGATGAGGTGCTATAAGGCTGCAGGGTGACTTGGATCGGTTGGGTGAGGGGGCAGATGCATGGCAGATGCAGTATAATGTTGATAAATGTGAGGATATCCACTTTGGTGGCAAGAACAGGAAGACAGATTATTATCTAAATGATGTCAAATTAGGAAAAGTGGAGGTGCAAAAAGACCTGGGTGTGCTTGTACATCAGTCACTGAAAGAAAGCATGCAAGTACAGCAGGTTGTGAAGAAAGCTAATGGCATGTTGGCCTTCATTGCGAAAGGATTTGAGTTTAGGAGCAAGGAGGTCCTTCTGCAGTTGTACAGGGTCTTGGTGAGACCACACCTGGAGTATTGTATGCAATAGGGGTCACATAATTGGAAGAAGGACATTGTTGCTATTGAGGGAGTGCAGCGTAGGTTCACCAGGTTAATTCCCGGGATGGTGGCACTGACATATGATGAAAGAATGGGTCGACTGGACTTGTATTCGCTGGAATTTAGAAGGATGAGATAGGATCTTATAGAAACATATAAAATTCTTAAAGGATTGGACAGGCTAGATGCAGGAAAAATGTTCCCGATGTTGGGGGAGTCCAAAACCAGGGGTCACATTTTAAGAATAAGGGGTAGGCCGTTTAGGACTGAGACGAGGAAAAACTTTTTCACCCCGAGAGTTGTGAATCTGTGAAATTCTCTGCCACAGTAGGCAGTGGAGACCAATTCACTAGATGTTTTCAAGAGAGAGCTAGATTTAGCTCTTAGGCGGAAATGGATCAAAGGGTGTGGGGAAAAAAGCAGGAACGGGGTACTGATTTTAGTTGATCAGCCATGATCGTATTGAATGGCTCGACGGGCCAAATGGCCTACTCTTACACCTATTTTTATGTGTTTCTATGTTCTATGAACTTCTAGAGCCAAGTTGCCAACAAGAGAAGGCTGCATTAAGAAATTGTCATGTGCAGGTGTGAGGACCTTATTGGCTCAAAACAGATTAACAAGTTACAGTAACAATTGCTTCATGCTGAATTACTGCCATAGAAACAAATGAAAGGAAACAACAACAAAATATTTCTGCACTGCATTTCAGAAGTGACTGTAAACATCAGCTCAGGTCTGCATTGTTTCACTGCGAAGGAAAGACACAAAATGCTGTAGTAACTCAGCAGGTCAGGCTGCATCTGTGGAGAACATGGACAGGTGACGTTTCAGCTAGGACCCTTCTTCAGACTGATTACAGGTTGACCCCTGCAATCAATCATGTGTCCAGGACATGGACTGAAATCGTGGCATGATGACAATATGTGGACACAGCCTCCTCATTTCAATTGCTAGAATTGGTATAGTTCACTTAATGTTTGAGAAATAAAATCAGTTTTTAACAACATCTTATTTGTTTGCTGGATTATTAACAGTAGAATTAAAGTATTAGGAAAATGGAAAGCATCAAATATGGACACAAGAGTGCTGGAGCAACTTAGCGGATCAGGTAACAAATCTGGAGAACATGGATAGGCAACACTGCACATCAGGATCCTTTCAGAAGAGCAGCAGTAAAGGACATCACCACATCGCCTGGCCGGGCCGTCCCAGCAAATCCAACCCAATGTTCTCGACAGGGCAATGGGCCTTTATGGCAAAGTTGACTCATAGAAACATAGAAAATAGGTGCAGGAGTAGGCCATTCAACCCTTCGAGCCATTCAATATGATCATGGCTGATCATCCAAAATCAGTACCCCGTTCATGCTTTTTCCCCATATCCCTTGATTCCGTTAGCCCTGAGCTAAATCTAACTCTCTCTTACTTTCAATGACTGATGTACAAGCACACCCAGGTCTCGTTGCATCTCCCCTTTTCCTAATCTGACACCATTCAGATAATATCTGACTTCCTGTTCTGGACACCAAAATGGATAACCTCACATTTATCCACATTATACTGCATCTGCCATGCATCTTCCCACTCACCCAACCTATCCAAGTCACCCTGCAGCCTCATAGCATCCTCCTCGCAGCTCACACTGCCCCCCAGCTTAGTGTCATCCGCAAACTTGGAGATGTTACATTTAATTCCCTCGTCTAAATCATTAATATATATTGTAAGTAACTGGGGTCCCAGCACTGAACTTTGTGGCACCCCACTAGTCACTGCCTGCCATTCTGAAAAGGATCTGTTAATTCCTACTCTTTCTTCCTATCTGCCAATCAGATCAAATCCATGTCAATACCTTATCCCCAATACCATGTGCTCTAATTTTGCACACTAATCTCTTGTGTGGGACCTTGTCAAAGGCTTTTTGAAAGTCCACACTCCATTTATACCTCACGCTGCCTCGGTAAAGCCAGCAGCATAATCAAGGACGTCACACCCTGGCCACTCTCTCTTCTCCCCTCTCCTATCGGGGAAAAGTAATAGGTGTGAGAACCCACACCTCCAGATTCAGGGACAGCTTCTTCACAGCTGTTATCAGACAACTGAAACATCCTACCACAACTAGAGAGCAGTAATCATGTATTGTCTTTCCGCTGACTGATCTTTCCGCGCAACCAAAGCTTTTCAGTGTACCTCGGTACACATGACAATAAACTAAACTAAACTAAGACTCTTACATTTAAAAAAAATTGGATGAAGGATACAAGATGGAGCCTGAAACGTGATGACTTTTGGCTGCTGACTCAGTGTGGTCTAACACCCTTGTACTTAGTCAAGAGTCAAGAGTGTTTTATTTTCATATGTCCCAGAAAGAATAATGAAATTCATGCTTGTAGCAACACAACAGAATATGTAGACATTGTACACTGTAAACAATATAATAAACAAGAAAAAAAGTTATATATATATATATATATATATATATATATATATATATATATATACATATATATATATATATACACACACACATACACATGCACATAAACAAACAAACAATAACAGTGTAAAAGACAAAATCAATGCCCCCAAATCTATGTAGTTCAGACCTTATTTGGAGGTTGTAGTGTTTAATAGCCTGATAGCTGTCGGGAAGAAGCTGTTCCTGAACCTGGGCATTACAGTTTTCTGTCTCCTGTACCTTCTTCCGGATGGCAGGGGTGAGATGAGTGAGTGGCCATGATGGAGTGGGTCTCTGATGATGCTGGCTGCTATTTTGAGGCAACGACTCATGTAAATCCATTCGATGGTGGGGATGTCAGAACCCGTGATGGACTGTGCAGTGTTCATCACTTTTTGCAGTCTTCTTCGCTCTTGGGCATTCAAGTTGCCAAACCAGGCCGTGATGCAACCAGTCAGTACGTTCTCTACTGTACAACTGTAGAAGTTCATGAGAGACCTCACTGACATACTGAATCTCTGCAATCTACTCAGGAAGTAGAGACGTTGATGGGCTTTCCTATTAATTGCATCAGTGTGCTGGGTCCAGGAAAGGTCTTCAGAAATATGCACGCCCAGGAATTTGAAGCTTTTGACTCTTTTCAACATTTTCCCATTGATATAAACAGGTTTGTGGGTCCTCATCCTTCCTCTTCCAAAGTCCACAATCAAGTATGATTGTCATTAGTGTATAGTAGGATTGTCACTGAACTGTATGCAAAATAATAATTGCACCGTACTTAGGTACATGTAACAATAAAGTACCATTGAACCACTTTGTATTTTTTTTTGTTAACCTGCATCTGTAGTTCTTTGTTTCTGCAGGAAACATCAATACCTAATTAAAGAATAATGTTTCATGTTGGTAAAACATTCTGAATTGCAAATTAGAATTTCGTCTACATAACCAAAAGCAAGCCAAGAACGATAACGGGTATGTGAATCCACAGTGGGGATAATGGCTTTGTGAACAGTTAGCGTTCTACTGCAATGTGAACTTATGAATAATGCGCTATTGAAATGGCTGATTATTGTCATTGGCTTCACTCAAAGTGTCAAAAATGATATTCTGCTCCAGGAGAAGTGATTTTAACCTTACGCAACTGATAGAAACTAAGCAGGAGTTATCCTGAATAACCCTCTTGCTGTCCCATCTGCATCCCCCATCTTAATTTATATCCTTCACGGGTGCACACCACAAATAGTTCAGTTTTGTTTAGTTCAATTTATTGTCACATGTACCAAGGGACAGTGAAAAACTTTTGTTGTGTGCTAATCAGTCGGCGGAAATACAATACATGATTACCATCGAGCCACCACAGTGTACAGATACATGATTTAGGGGAAAAGGTGGATATTAAGAAGAGCATAGTAAAAATAAGAAATGCTGCTGTTGGAGAGAGTGGAGCAATTGTAATGCGTGATTGGACATCCACTTCTGTGGCCACCATACAAAGAGTTGCCCGGCTTGGACGCCATCTTGGATCGCCATATGGTAGCAGGACTACGGATAATGAAGCTAATGATGCCCAAAGAAATTTATTTATCCCCTCTTTATTATGGGAATCTTTTAAGGCATTTATTAGAGGATCTATAATTTCATATCAAGCATTTCAAAATAAAAAAAATAAGAAAGAACAATAGCAGTTAGAAGAACAAATTAGACAATTAGACCTAGATAATGCTAAAGAACCAACCATAGATAAACACAATAAAATAACAATATTGAAATTCAAATTAAACAGAATCTTATCTGCAAGAGTTATAAGACTATTTCAAATCACAAAACAGGAAAACGTTGAATTCGGCGATAAACAACATAAACTCTTGGCACGTCAAATGAAAAAAACGGGAAAAGGATCATACGATTTCAAAAATTAAATCAGATAAAGGCAAATTGTTAACATTACCTAAAGACATTAATAAAAGATTTGCTCAATTTTATCAAAATTTATATACATCAAAAACATCAGCAGATAACACTAAAGTTATAAATCTCTTGGATAATTGTAACCTCCCAAAACGTAATCTGTTGGAACAAGAGGAATTAGGAGCTCAGGTCTCAATTAAAGAAATAGAAGAGACAATAAACTCACTGAAGAACGGTAAAGCGCCAGGACCAGATGGATTTAGTAACGAATTTTATAAAAGATTCTACGAGACAATCTCACCACGTCTACAAAAATTGTACACATACGCTTTTAAAGAACAAACATTACCAGAAACATTAGCGGAATCAGCTATTACACTCATACCGAAAAAAGATAAAGATCTAGAAGATCCCGTTCATATAGAGCCATTGAATTGTTAAACAGAGATCAGAAAATACTAGCGAAAACTCTAGCAAGAAGACTGAGCAAATACGTCAGTAAATTAATAAATGCGGATCAAACGGGGTTTATACCCAAGAGATACTCATTCAATAATCTGAGATCTGTTTAATATAATGTATTCATATAATACTGAAGAGGAAGACTTATCAATTATTTCATTGGATGCAGAAAAAGCATTCGATCAGGTGGAATGGGACTATCTCTTCAAAGTACTGCAAATATTTCAAATGGGAGAGAATTTCATTTTATGGGTAAAATTATTATATGACAAGCTGACTGCTAGAATACTGACCAATAATATACTCTCTCTGAAATTTCAACTATCCAGGCGCAATAGACAGGGATTTGCACTATCACCCCTGCTATTCGCTCTTGTGTTAGAACCCTTAGCAGAAAGTATAAGAATGCATCAGAACATCCACGGTTATAATACAAAACATTCAAATAATAAAATATCACTATGTACAGACGACGTATTATTATATTACAAAATCGCAAATCAGTATACCAAATATATTAAATTTAATAGAGGAATTTGGATCCTTCTCAGGATATGGAATAAACTGGAATAAAAGCGAAATTATGATGATAAAACCTTAAGAATCGACACACCTTTTAAAATTACCCTTTAGAATTGCTACAGAAAAATTTAAATATCTGGGTATTCAAATTACCAGGAACTATAAAGCATTATTCAATGCAAACTATATGCCCTTACTTACTAAATTAAATGCTTTGATTAAATTTTGGAAAACACTACCGATGTCTTTAATAGGCAGAATAAATGCCATAAAAATGATTTTTTTTGCCACAAATCTTATATTTATTTCAATCAATACGAATATATTTACCGAAATTTAAAAAAAAACCTCGACTGATATCACAAATTTCATACAGAATTCAAAGAAGACACCTGTGTAAACCCAAAGAATTCGGAGGACTGACACTACCCAATTTTTTGTTCTATCACTGGGCAACGAATATCAAAAATGTAATTTACTTGTTGGACAATTCTGCCCAACAGGTAGATTGGATAGTAATGGAGAGAGAGGATTGCTCTCCTTTTAATATAGGAGCGATCCATCTTTCACCAATAAAATTGAATAATACAATATACAAGAAAAATCCAATTATTCATAGTACAATACGAACTTGGAAACAAATAAAATTAACTTTCAAATTAAGAAACCTATCGCTTCTCTCTCCTATTGTTAATAATCTGTCGTTTAAACCATCTATTATCGACAAAACGATTACACATTGGGAAAGAATAGGAATTAAAACGTTTCGAGATATGTATGAAATGGGAAACCTTCCAACAACTACAACTTAAATACAACCTGAAAAGTAATCAATACTTTAAATACTTTCAAATCCGTGACTACTTGAAAAAACATGCACAAGAACATAAAACTTTGACTTCAGATATATTAGATGAAGCTATGAACAACAAATTTAATATCATATTTGTATAATATCATTTTAAATATAGAGATACCACCGTCTGATGCAATTAGAAGAGATTGGGAACACAAATTATCTATAAATATCTCGAAAGACAGATGGGATAAATATCTGCTACATGTACACAAATGTTCGATTAATGTAAGATACCTTAATCCAATTCAAAATTTTACACAGATTATATTACTCGAAAACTAAATTGAATAAATGTTTTCCAAAGATCTCCCATCTGCGACAAATGCTCATCTCAAGATGCAACTATAGCACATTCTTTTGTCTTTTGCATAAAACTTCAGAAATTTTGGAAGGAAATTTTCGAACTTTTTACAAAAGTATTTAAAATAAAACTGAACCCCAACGCAGAACTGATTATCTTTGGAACAATGGAGGTCGGCCCTGAGCTGACTTCATTCCAAAAGAGTTTCCTTAATTATGGCTTAATAACGGCAAAAAAACTTATGTTAAAATTCTGGAAAAATGCACCAACACCAACGCTTAAAATGTGCATCTCAAATATGTCTGAAATGTTACACCTAGAAGACATGAGATTCGTCTTAGCAGGCAAATCAGACCAATTCTTAAAGATTTGGTCCCCCTTTATCGATTTATTACAAGAATATGGTGCAACATAACCCTGGAAATTAATTGTTTCAGAATCGGGTGAGAGGTGCAGTAAGATATGAAGCAGCTATATCCCTTTTATCTTTTAATTTAAAAAAAAAAAAATTCTCCTTATTTTCTTTTTTTCTTTTTTCCCTTCTTCTCTCTCTTTTTATTTTCACTTTTTCACGATCTATTACTTTCACCACCTTATCAGACTTTCCTTTTCTCTCTTTTTGCTTCTACTACTTTTATATTATTAAATTAAAAAACAAGAAGTTGTACATGAAATGTATTATATTATTCTTGGTTTATACTACTGTGTATGACTTCTAATAAAAATGTTATAAAAAAAAAATGTTAAAAAAAAATTAAGTTGGAATTATTTGGAATTTAAAATAAGGTATGTTTCCACCTTAGAACCCCACCTTTCTGTGATCAGAGTCATTAACATTCCTCCTTCCTCATAGCGTTCAAGGGAAACCATGTTTCCCTCGGTCTACCTGTCCTTCTGTGTACTCACTTTGCATTGGGGACCATTCTTTTACTATCGAGTAACAGTGGCCTTTTGCTGCTCCATTTTAATGTCCATGAAATAAAATAGATGGCTGCCAATGAGGGGAAAACTTCAGCTAATGTTCCATACCCAGTGAGTGGTATTGAAAAAGGGTGAATGGAGGCACAAGAGACAGCACGTGCTGGAATCCGGTGCAAACAAAAGGGGAGAACTGCTGGAGGAACTCAGCGGGTTACCCTTCTCTCCCCCAACTGGCTTTATCTTCCAATCAACTACTTGTATAAAACAGAGCAGAACAGAAATGTGCCCTTCGGCCCACAGTATCTGTGCAGAACATGATACTAAGATCAAATCTTATCAGCGTGCACATAATCCACATTGCTCCATGTCCTGCATATCCACATGCCTATCTAAAAGTCTCATGAATGCCGTTATCGTATAGTCATGGAGTCATAGAGTGATACAGTGTGGAAACAGACCCTTCAGCCCAACTTGCCCACACCGGCCAACAATGTCCCAGCTAAACTAGTCCCACTTGCTTGCGCTTGGTCCACACCCTTCCAAACCTATCCTATCCATGTGCCTGTCTAACTGTTTCTTAAACGATGTGATAGTCCCAGCCTCAACTACCTCCTCTGGCAGCTCGTTCCATACACCCACCACCCTTTGTGTGAAAAAGTTACCCCTCAGGTTCCTATTAAACCTTTACCCTTTCACCTTGAACCTATGTCCTCTGGTATCTGCCTCAATCGCCACCCCCCGGCAGCACGCTGTCGGCAATTATCACCATCTGTGTAAAAAACGCACAACACATTTAAACTTTGTCTCCTTTACTTGAAAGCTATGCTCTCTGGTATTTGATATTTCTATTGTGGGAACAAGGTTTAGACTATCAACCCTATCTATGCCTCTCATAATTTTATACACTTCCATCAGGTCTCCTTCACCACCAGCGTTCCAGAGGAAACAATACATGTCTGTCCAACGTCTCCCTATAGCTAATATCCTCCAACCCAAGCATCATTCCAATAAACTTCCTCTACATCCTTTCCAAAGCCTCCACATCCTTCCTGTAATGGGGCAATCAGAACTGCCTGCAATACTCTAAATGCAGCTTAACTAAGGTCCTATAAAGCTCCATCATGACTTCCGGATGCTTATTCGCAATGCGCTGACCAATGTAGGCAAACATACCATTTGCCTTCTTTACCACTCTATTTCTTTGTATTGCCACTTTCAGAGAGTTATGGACTATTTCTTAGACACCAAGGTCCTTCATCACCTGTACCCACCTCTTGCATGCCCCACCTCTCCTTCATCTCTTTATACTGTGTATTTCCTCTCTATTCTTTCAGTCTAGATTGAGGGTCTTGATCCGGAATGGCACTAACAACTGTGGTAATGAAGTGCTTTGAGAGATTGATTATGACACTTATCAAGTCTTGCATTAGCAAGGACCTGGACCCACTATAATCTGCCAACCATCACAACAGATGAACAAGGGACACAATCTATCTGGTTCTTTGCTCTGCGCAGGATCACTTAGACAATAAGAACACATCTGTCAAGCTGTTGTTCATTAACTAGCTTGGTGTTCATTACCATCAACTAAACTTAACATTCCTATACCTCAAAACATCATCAAACTCAAAGAACTGTCTCTGCTCGTCCCTACATTATTGAATCCTCGACTTCCTCATTGGCAGATCATGGTCTGTATAAATTGGCAACAATATTTCCTCCTCAATGACCATCATCTGAGGTTCAACCTTCAGGCTGTTTGCTCAGTCCCCTGCTCTATTTTCCCTTTATCAATGACTGTGTAGCCAGACACAGTTCCAACGTCATTTTTAAATTCGACGATGGATACTACCATTTTAGGATGAATTATAGGTAATGTTGAGTCAGTGTACAAGAGGGAGATTACTAATCTGATTGAATGGTGCCAGAACCACAATCTTGCTTTCAACATTAGCAAGACCAAGGAGCTGATTGTTGGCTTCAGGAAGGGAAAGCCGAGGATCCATGGACCTGTCTTCATGGTCGAGATGGAGGTGGAGATGGAGAGCCTTAATGACTTCAAATTTTTGGGTGTGCATATCTCTGTAGGTCTATCCAGGACCCCAAATCACAAAGACATCTGATCAATGCCTCTACTTCCTTAGAAGATTGGGGAGTATGTTATTGAATACTTTATCAAACTTCTCAGGATTACAGTAGAGATCATACTCACTGGATGAATCATGGCCTGATTCGGTAACTCGAATGTCCAGGATCGAAGAATGTTGCACTGAGTGCCAGATTTGCCTGGTCCATCATGGGTACTGACCTCCCACATGGAGACACAAAGAAATGCAGATGCTGCAATCTTGAGCAAAACACAAAGTGCTGAAGTAACTCAACAGCTCAGGCAAGATCTATGGAGGCAATTGACAGGCAATGTTTTGGTTTGGGAAGAAGGGTCCAAAGTGACCCAAAACATCACCCATCCATTCCCTCCACAGATGCAGCCTGACCCACTGAGTTACTCCAACACCTTGTGTTTTGGAAGGAAGCCAAACTGTCCAGAAAGATCCCCTGTTTGCTCCGATCAGAAGCTCTCGGGCAGTTGGAGAGAACAATCTGGGAGAGAGGTGTGGTCCACTGCCTGCCAGTCACAGCGTTGATGAGTCAGCCAACCCATTACCCCCTGCTAAATCAGCTTTTCATTCTCATCTCCCTTTCAGACATTATCAGCCATCAATACGTGGGCATGAAAACTGGAAGTGTGGAACCCAGCACAGACATTTCACCTCTGGCTTGTTTTCTGGAGTGCCTACTTTGTCTTCTTCGTAGCCTTACATAAAACACAGTAATGGGGCTGCTTAGAAAAACATCCTTCATTAAAATGGCAGGTTCAACAAAAATCTAGCATATCTTCAAGAGTCCCCTTCCCAAAGGCAATAATCTTGCTGCCCATTTTAGCAAATTTGGCAGCACTCCCAGCAGTTGACAGTGCCATAATAATGCTTCATTCGAACTGCTTTTCAATGTCTATTGAAGCTAACATAATAAGAGAAAGCAAGCAAGGCTGGCGTGGGACCAGTGAGGAAAGTGACACAGTGCTAACAAAGAATGGAAAGCTTGGTAATTTTAGACTTGCCATTTATCTGCTCCCTGATCAAACAATTTATGTTGATTTTTAAAAGCTGGATTATTTTCTTTATCGGCCGAGAACATATGAACATAGGTAAAATAAATGGGAAGAAGCCTCACAGCTCCTCAATCCTGAGGCTGATTCACTCCCTCAGGTCCACTTTCCTGGGCACTTTTCCAGTGCGTAGAATGTTTATGCCTCTATCGCATTTCTCAGAGTGATCTCTGGATCTATAACATCCTCCAGAGTGAAAATATATTTCTACATCCCCTCTCTAAACCCTCATCTAATTATTTTAAATTTATGCCCCCTGTCTTCTATCTTGGAGAAATAGGTCCCTTCTATTTCTTCTTTCTAGAGCAGTCACAATGTTATACATTTCAATGTTCAGTTGAATATACAGTTCAACCTCTACAGCTGCAAAAAAACAACCTGAGCTTATCCAAACTTTCCTCAAAGCTGCAGATTTCCAGTTCTGACAGCAGTTTCTCAAATCCTCTTTTCACTTATTGTGACGTACTAAAGGAGCTACAAACTAATATTTTACATATATTTATAAATCACCAATCCCTCAATACTATATGGAAAGTGGCACAGTGCACACAATGAATAGGCGGATTTTACTTTGTGCAGTCTTACAAATATGAACGTTTTTCATGTGCACAATATCCCTTTGCATTATGTTCCTCAAGCACGTATCACAATTGTGATTGTCTGGAGACTATTTCACTTTGAGAAAAGTAATAGTATCTGCAGTCAATATCCACACGCTTGACATTTTCAGAAGACTCTGTAAGCTGCTCGGCATAAGGTCACTAAACACGTGGCATCCCACAACTTGTTTGTGATCACCACAGCATGCGATTCCACCAATGTTTCTCAAAATCATTTGTAAGCTTCAAACACATGAAGTCAGCCTCAGCGTGAAGGGCTAAGGTGACGCAGTTTGTAGTACATAGCAAAGTACTCATTAGTGTACATTATATAAAATGGAGTTGAGTATAGGAGCAAAGAGGTCCTTCTGCAGTTGTACAGAGACCTAGTGAGACCATACGTGGATTATTGTGTGCAGTTTTGGTCCCCTAATTTGAGGAACGACATTCTTGCTATTGAGGGAGTGCAGCGTAGGCTTACAAGGTTAATTCCCGGGATGGCGGGACTGTCATATGCTGAGAGAATGGAACGGCTGGGCTTGTACACTCTGGAGTTTAGAAGGATGAGAGGGGATCTTATTGAAACATATAAGATTGTTAAGGGTTTGGACATGCTAGAGGCAGGAAACATGTTCCCGATGTTGGAGGAGCCCAGAACCAGGGGCCACAGTTTAAGAATAAGTGGTAAGCCATTTAGAACGGAGACGAGGAAACACTTTTTCTCACAGAGAGTTGTGAGTCTGTGGAATTCTCTGCCTCAGGATACTTTCAAGAGAGAACTAGATAGGGCTCTTAAAGATAGCGGAGTCAGGGGATATGGGGAGAAGGCAGGAATGGGGTACTGATTGGGGATGATCAGCCATGATTACATTGAATGGCGGTGCTGGCTCGAAAGGCCGAATGGCCTACTCCTGCACCTAGTGTCTATTGGCAGGCTCTGTCTTTTCAGGTATGTAACAATAAGGAACTGCAGATTCTGGTTTGCACCAAAGAAAGCTTCAGAGTGCTGGAGTAGATCAGCGAGTCAGGCAGCTTCTCTGGAGAACAAGGATATGTGACGTTTTGAGTAGGGGCCCTTCTGCAGACTGATTGCAGAGGGGGTGGGAAAGAAAGCTGGAAGGGAGAAGAGGCTGACTCCCTGTCTTGCAGCTTGCTTTCCTGCTCCCCCTGCAATCAGCCTGAAGAGGGGTCCCGACATGAAATGTCTCCTATCCATGTTCTCCAGAGATGTTGCCTGACTTGCTGAGTTACTCCAGTACTTTGTGTCTTTCCTCCGTCTTTTCAGGCACAGTATTGATGTTTTCAAGATTAAAGAACTGCACATTCAGCATCCAACATAGATGCCAACCACATGGAATTAAGTAACAATTTGGAAACAAGCCTTTCATCCAATCAAACACCCCTATCTTGATCCTATCTTGATCCAAATTCTACTTGAGATGGTTGGGAATTTAACCCAGGTCTCCGGTTTAGCAGGTGGGATCTCTAGCACTGGATCACCAAGGAACTATGCAATAATGCTACACTGCTAATGACAACTCAGTCTTGCTCAAAAATAGTATGAGCTGAAAACTTAATACTTGCTCACTAAGTTTGACTGGACTGAAACTGCACATGGCATGTGAGATAAACCAGGCTGTGAGATATCAGAATGAGGACGTCATCAAAAGAATGAAATTCCATGGATCCTCAGAATATTTTCCCATTCTCTTTCCTAAGCTGGATGACAAGCCAGACAATTATTTTTAGGCATGATTCCAAATCTTCAGTTGCTCTATTTGATTTTCCATGTTGATCAGAGCAAACTTAACACTGGAATTGGTACAAGGAATGAATTGGGAAAGTTAGTTTCAAGAGAGTTAGATTTAGCTCTTAGGGCTAAGGAAATCAAAGGATATGGGGAAAAAGACGAACGGGGTACTGATTTTGGATGATCAGCCATGATCATATTGAATGGTGGTGCAGGCTCAAAGAGCCGAATGGCCTACTCCTGCACCTATTTTCTATGTTTCTATGTTTCTAATAGGACAAAATATTTACTGTGTTCTGCAGTGAGCATTTTTATAGCAACTAATGAAACCAACCTTCTGAAACATGCAGTGAAGAATCCCAACTAATTACATCTCTTTAAAGATGTTATTCAACTTAATTATTTAACAAATACTATACAGAATGACAACAGCTGTTGCATTGGGGTGTTTTCAATTATACGCTCTATGAAATTGGATGAATTACTATTAATTAGGGAAGCTTACCACTTTTGAAATATGCTCTTTGCTAGTTCCAATAAAGAGTACAATAGAGAAAAAGCAACCAGGATATTTGTAATTAGCAATACATTTGTGTCCTTTAAATTTTGAAATAACAAAAGGCAAGGGAACAAAACATTACCCAATATAAATATTTAAGCACCTGGATATTAAATTTGCACTCTGTATCTTTTCATTTGCACTACCTATTGCACTCAAGTTTGACGATTGTATTTATGTATAGTGTTATCTGATCTTATTGGATAGCATGCACAACAAAGCGTTTCACTATACCTAGGTACACGTGGCAATAATAATCCTAAACCTAAACCTCGAGAATACCCTCGAAAATAAAATAATTCTGAAGTCATCTCATTAACCTCAACTCTGAAATGGTATGATTTACTGTCAATTTCTAGCCAGATAAATGTTGCACTGTTTGTCAGTTTTCATGCTTTTTAATGATCAAACATTTGAACTTCCATCAGAGCAGATAGTTTGCATTGTCCTGATCTGCGATCAATGTAAGATCACAAGAAGAGGTGTGGATTGACAAGGGATTTTGAAAAGGAACAACTTAACAAATGATATAGAGTTTGGGTGAGATAATAGATTATGAAAAATCATGTGACTTCTCTCCAATTAATTATCCTATTTGACTATTAACAATACCAACTGGCAACTCCAATGTAATGCTATCATTCTGTGTGGGTTTGGGTGTGATGGTGGGAATGGGTGGCATGAAAAAAGGAATGAAAATTTAAAGTACTACTTTAAAAATATTTAAATCATTGTAAACTTCAGGGAAACAGCAGATAAAGTAGGAAATATTTTGCAAATCTGAGATAACATGGCTTTACACATAGATTTATTTGGCATTGTTTAGAGGTACAGCGTGGAAACAGGCCCTTCGGCCCACCGAGTCTGCGCCGACCAATGATTCCTACACACTAACACTATCTTACACACACACCTGGGAAAAGTCACAATTTTACCAAGCCAATTAGCCTACAAACCTGTAAAATATATTTAAACCCCTGTTACACTGTGCGAGCTGACCCACGAGGTACCCCAAGTTTAAAACAAATTTAACTCGTGGTAATCACATACAATTAACGTAGCGGGGACGTCGGAACTCGTGGACGCAACTTAGCGACTCGTGGCGCTAACGGCAGGTACCCGTGAAACTTGTTAACTCTTGAAAAAGTTCAAACATGTTTGAACTTTTCCACGAGTAAAATGTACTCTTGAGGTTAAAATGTGAAACATTTCAACTCGTTGTAAGAACGTAGTGGCCCGTGCGTTTACCTTTGTGACTCGTGATTCTACCGTGGGAACTCTTTTTAGAAACAATAATCAGGGACAGAAATATCAGTTACTGAGACCTTTTAAAGACAAATTCTGCTTAACAAAGTAAAAGTTATTGATAAGGTGACAGTGGGTTGAAAAGAAAAAATTGCTTGAAGTTTATATATACATTTTGTGTATTTGGGACTGAGCTCACAACCTTAAGACAAACCAGTATTGAGGAACAGCGTGAGAACATTTTATGACACTTCATGGCAGCCTAATCTGAGGTTTGCCAGTCACGTCCAGAAGCCATCTCTACCAGTGCTGTTGAAGAAGACAGGGTTGTGTTCACCTCTCCTGCACCCCTGTTCCGTAGGACAACACCAACCCTTTCATTATGCGGATGTTAAAGGCTGGGTTTTATTCTCAAGCCATGATGCCAGATTCCCGATCTCTTTACTGAACCTTACTGAATCAAAGGGTTCTATATGAGGTGCTGCCTCAAAAAGGCAGCCAGCATTGTCATGGACCCACACTACCCTGGCCATGCTCTCATTTCATTCCTGTTGAGCAGAAGGTATAAGAATCTGAAAACCATGACCTCCAGGTACAAGAACAGCTTCTTCCCAACAACCATCGGGCTCTTGAACGCTACAAATGCTAACTAAACTATGAACTACAAACTGCCTTGGTTGCACTAAGGACTTTGGGATTTTTGCAATAATACTGGATTTTTTAATATATATTTTCTTTGTTTAGTATATTATCTATGAGTATTGTGTTTACTGGCCTGTTATGCTGCTGCAAGTGGGAACTCTTTGACAGCGGGCAGGCAGCATCTCTGGAGAGAAGGAATGGGTGATGGGATGACATTTCCAAATTGGGGGAGGGGGGGGGTGAGGGGGGTGGGGTGGAGTAGAGGGGGTGGACAGTGGAGGGAGAGGAGGGGGAGACAGATGGGGGTGTCTTCATTCACTGGCTGCGGGTGCCTGTCACTGAAACAGGTAGGTGAGATTTCACATCCACCTTGTGTGTGTGTCTCTCTCTCCCTCCCTCCCTCCCTCTCACACAGGCTGAGAGACTCTGCCTCTGTGAGTGTACGTCCCTTTCTCCCCCTCTCCCTGGGCTCTATACGCTCATTGTTTCCTATGAGAGACTTTGAAAAATAAGAATCACATTTCACACATTGATTTTATGACTTTTAATTCTTAACATGACCATAATCACAATCTTTTACCCGATGGCAAATAAGATCCCAAAGTGCAGTGTTAAAGTGCTAATGTTCCCGGGGAACATGAAATATTGTTACACAAATTCTGAGATGTAATAATTGATTAGTGATAATGCCAGTAATATTGCGAGTGCCAACAGTATGTCGATCTCACAATATTACTGGTATGATCACGAACCCGGAGATGACGGTATCCCGGCAGGATTTTTACAACTTGGCACAGATTCATATCATGATCCTACCCCCCCCCCCCCATCCCCCATAAACTGGGATGAGGCGGACATGGTATTGATATTGGGTTATTTTGTCACCTGAATGTTTGCGAGTTTTGAAATAAAGCCGTACATAAGTGCAATAAATAGCTAGCGCAAAGAGAAAAAATACCAGCGTGCAGATACAACACAACAATGTTTCGAGTTTTTTTGTCCAAGAGCTGTAATGGGGTATATCAGGAGATCAGGACTTCAGTTATGAGAAGATAGACACAAAATGCTGGACTCAGCGAGACAGGCAGCATCTCTGGAGAGAAAGAATGGGTGACGTTTCGGGTCGAGACCCTTCTTCACACACCGAAAAACTTCCGTTTCAGCAATCTAATGACAGTGAGGAAGGAGCTGTCCCTGCCTCCAAATGAGCCAATTTAAACAAGGCAGGCTTTTTATAGTATGTAAAAAAAAAGCATGACATCATTTTTTTAACATGTGATGATTTTTCAACACGTCGATATACATTGTTGCCTCAAGATTAACGGGAGAGGAACTTGGTACACTCGGGAGACGAACTTGGAACATCGCAGAAATGAGAAGTAAACGGCAAACTTAGACATACCCGTGGGAACTCGGTTAAACTCTGGATCATAAACTTGTAGTCTCATATGCAACCACGAGTCTTTCACTCGGGGTCACTCGTGGGTCAACTCGCACAGTGAAACAGGGCTTTTACATTGACATTTGGTGCAGGCAGTGTAATTCTTTGCTGATGTTTATTTGTTACAAGGAAATATTAAGTGTTTGACTGTTGCAATTTACCAGCTGTAGCTGCACTTGTGCTTGCTCCCCATTAACCTTCCACTGTTGCAACAGATATCTTAAACCATGATGCATTGGACTAGTTCGTCTGTTGCCTCAGCAGCTGTAGACCATTGTGATCAGACTGTAATCAAAATACAGTCATGATTGTTTCAATTCAACCCTCAGGTTCTTTACTTCTTTGCGAGACATTAGGCACACTGCAATTTCTAAGAATGATATGAATCTCTGAACTTGAGATAAATCTCCAGAGTAAGACCATTAATTTATTTTGACACACATTGACAACACATGCTATTTTGAATGGCACTGGCTTAAGCACCTCACATCCAAGGGGCTCAGTGGAAAATCTGGATGCAAAAATGAAAACTTTAGCTGTCTCCTATTAGTTGCCTAGCAAACAGAAACACAATTGCTCATGAATAACGTGCACAACAGAAAGGGCAAGGATATTTGATGGGAGCCTTTTTTCCCTTAGCTAAGGATAAAATATCTTGTATATAATACCCTGCCTCTATACATAAGAGATATATTACAGAAACACTATCACTTTTTAGGAAAACATGGCTTTAACAGGAATTAACTGAAAATGGATTCATCAGAAAAGAAAAGATTTATGCCAAAGAACCATTCACAAATAAGTGAAATATAAATCTTTAGCATATAACAGATATAGGGTAAAAGTCCATCATGGTTACTGACCTCCGACCATCAAAGATAATCTACAGGCTCTTTCAAGATGGCAGCTGATATCAAAGACTTACATCTCCCCGACTACACTTTTATCTGACTGTTGCCATCGGGAAAAAGGTAGAGAAGCCGGAGAACCGTTACCCTCAAGTTCAAGAATTGCTTCTTCACATCAACTATCAGGCTCTAGAATCACCCTGCACAACCCTTGAATGAATGAATGAATGAATAAGTTTATTGCCAAGAATTCACATACAAGGAATTTGCCTTGATGCTCCGCCTGCAAGTGACCACTTGACATATAGTGACAGCTAGGAATGACACATAAAACATTAAACAATAATAATAAAACATTATTAACAATAAAACAATGTCCTTGGGGGAGTGTTTGCTAGTGCTGTCGGGGGGGGGGGGATTTAAACAAATGTGGCAGGGGGATGGGAGCATGAGCAGAGAGACAGAGGGGTGTAAAATGAGGGTAGAAGCAATAGGTATCAAGGTGAAAAGTAAAAGTGGCAGGCAGACAAATCCAGGACAAAAATCAAAAAGGGCCACTTTTCAACATAATTGTATAAGGGGTAAGAGTGTTGTAAATAAGTGTTCGTAATAAGGTGGATGAGTTGAATGTGCAGATAGTTATTAATGAATATGATATAGTTGGGATCACGGAGACATGGCTCCAGGGTGACCAAGGCTGGGAGCTGAACATCCAGGGATATTCAATATTCAGGAGGGATAGACAGAAAGGAAAAGGAGGTGGGGTAGCGTTGCTGGTTAGAGAGGAGATTAACGCAATAGAAAGGAAGGACATTAGCTTGGAGGATGTGGAATCGATATGGGTAGAGCTGCGAAACACTAAGGGGCAGAAAACGCTAGTGGGAGTTGTGTACAGGCCACCTAACAGTAGTAGTGGAGTTGGGGATGGTATCAAACAGGAAATTAGAAATGCGTGCAACAAAGGTAAAACAGTTATAATGGGTGACTTCAATCTACATATAGATTGGGTGAATCAAATTGGCAGGGGTGCTGAGGAAGAGGATTTCTTGGAATGTATGCGGGATAGTTTTCTAAACCAACATGTAGAGGAACCAACGTGAGAGCAGGCTATTCTAGACTGGGTATTGAGTAATGAGGAAGGGTTAGTTAGCAGTCTTGTTGTGCTTGGCCCCTTGGGCAAGAGTGACCATAATATGGTTGAGTTCTTCATTAGGATGAACAGTGACATAGTTAATTCAGAAACAAGGGCTCTGAACTTAAAGAAAGGTAACTTTGAGGGTATGAGACGTGAATTGGCCAAGATAGACTGGCAATTGATTCTTAAAGGGTTGACGGTGGATATGCAATGGAAGGCATTTAAAGACCGCATGGATGAACTACAACAATTGTTCATCCCATTTTGGCAAAAGAATAAATCAGGGGAGGTAGTGCATCCATGGATAACAAGGGAAATCAGGGAATCAAGATGTCACAGTTTAAGGTATCAAAACAAAAGATGAAGCATACAAATTAGCCAGAAAAAGCAGCCTACCAGAGGACTGGGAGAAATTCAGAGTCCAGCAGAGGAGGACAAAGGGCATAATTAGGAAAGGGAAAATAGATTATGAAAGAAAACTGGCAGGGAACATAAAAACTGACTGCAAAAGCTTTTATATATATGTGAAGAGAAAAAGATTAGTTAAAATAAATGTAGGTCCCTTGCAGTCAGAAAAAGGTGAATTGATCATGGGGAACAAGGACATGGCAGACCAATTGAATAAGTACTTTGTATCTGCACTAAGGAAGACATAAATAATCTGCCAGAAATAGCAGGGGACCGGGGGTCAAATGAGATGGAGGAACAGAGTGAAATCCAGGTTAGTCGGGAAGTGGTGTTAGGTAAATTGAATGGATTAAAGGCCGATAAATCCCCAGGGCCAGATAGGCTGCATCCCAGAGTGCTTAAGGGAGTAGCCCCAGAAATAGTGGATGCATTAGTGATAATTTTTCAAAACTCTTTAGATTCTGGAGTAGTTCCTGAGGATTGGAGGGTAGCTAATGTAACCCCACTTTTTAAAAAGGGAAGGAGAGAGAAAACGGGGAATTACAGACCAGTTAGTCTAACATCGGTAGTGGGAAAATGCTAGTTAGTTATTAAAGATGGGATAGCAGCACATTTGGAAAGTGGTGGAATCATTGGACAAAGTCAGCATGGATTTATGAAAGGTAAATCATGTCTGATGAATCTTATAGAATTTTTCGAGGATGTAACTAGTAGAGTGGATAAGGGAGAACCAGTGGATGTGTTATATCTGGACTTTCAGAAGGCTTTCAACAAGGTCCCACTTAAGAGATTAGTATGCAAACTTAAAGCACACGGTATTGGGGGTTCAGTATTGATGTGGATAGAGAACTGGCTGGCAGACAGGAAGCAACGTTTAGGAGTAAACGGGTCCTTTTCAGAATGGCAGGCAGTGACTAGTGGGGTACCGCAAGGCTCACTGCTGGGACCCCAGGTATTTACAATATATATTAATGATCTGGACGAGGGAATTGAATGCAACATCTCCAAGTTTGCGGATGACACGAAGCTGGGGGGCAGTGTTAGCTGTGAGGAGGATACTAGGAGGCTGCAAGGTGACTTGGATAGGTTGGGTGAGTGGGCAAATGCATGGCAGATGCAGTATAATGTGGATAAATGTGAGGTTATCCACTTTGGTGGCAAGAACAGGAAAGTAGACTATTATCTGAATGGTGGCCGATAAGGAAAAGGGGAGATGCAACGAGACCTGGGTGTCATGGTACACCAGTCATTGAAAGTAGGCATGCAGGTGCAGCAGGCAGTGAAGAAAGCGAATGGTATGTTAGCATTCAAAGCAAAAGGATTTGAGTATAGGAGCAGGGAGGTTCTACTGCAGTTGTACAGGGCCTTGGTGAGACCACACCTGGAGTATTGCATACAGTTTTGGTCTCCTAATCTGAGGAAATACATTCTTGCCATAGAGGGAGTACAGAGAAGGTTCACCAGACTGATTCCTGGGATGGCAGGACTTTCAAATGAAGAAAGACTGGATAGACTCGGCTTGTACACGCTAGATTTTAGAAGATTGAGGGGCGATCTTATAGAAACTTACAAAATTCTTAAGGGGTTGGACAGGCTAGATGCAGGAAGATTGTTCCCGATGTTGGGGAAGTCCAGAACAAGGGGTCACAGTTTAAGGATAAGGGGGAAGTCTTTTAGGACCGAGATGAGAATGTTTTCTTTTCACACAGAGAGTGGTGAATTTGTGGAATTCTCTGCCACAGAAAGTAGTTGAGGCCAGTTCATTGGCTATATTTAAGAGGGAGTTAGATGTGGCCCTTGTGGCTAAAGAGATCAGGGGGTATGGAGAGAAGACAGGTACAGGATACTGAGTTGGATGATCAGCAATGATCATATTGAATGGCTTGAAGGGCCGAATGGCCTACTCCTGTACCTATTTTTTATGTTTCTATGTTTCTATTATCGATTAAACATGTGAATTTAATAAAATACCAGAGCAAAAGGAGGCTACAGATTTTTGGTTATTGAGTAGAGCTACTACTCAGCACCAAACTACCATGGACTTTGTATAAGTTGCACAATGTACTTTGGCTTGCATTATTGCGGTCTAGCTACTTAGTACAATTGATATTTTAATCGTATTATCATTTATTGTTCATTTATTGTTGGATTGTATTAATGTGCCTGTAAAAGCTGCGGCAAGAAATGATGTAATTATTCTGTTCCCAGTACGTATGACAATTAAACATCCATGACTTTTGCCTCTTGACATTAGCTTGGCTAATAGCCCAGCTCCTTCAACAGATTGATTTGTATTGTAGCTATAGTCAAGAAAATAAAAAGTGCATCAACGTAAAGTATTATTTAGTAATTTGATTCATAATTCAGTTGATAGCATCTTTGATCTGACATAGAAAGTCATGTATTCAAATCCCACTTCCAAGTATTGAATGCATGGTATTAACTGACATTTAGAGCAGAACTGAGAATCCAGGTGCTGGGAAATTGAATTCTTGTTAAGGAGATGGTAAAAAATCTTTTAGTATTATAGGACATTTTTGCTATCAACTTTAATCCCACAACAAGTACCGCTAACAAGTCATTCATTTGTTGCTTGTAGAACCTTGCTTTGTACAATTAGCTGGCCCATTGCCTTCCATATTTAACTCTCACTGGACTTTATTAATGTATATTCAAAACAATTTGAAATACATTATTTGGTATGTTATAACACAAAATATGAATAAAAGTATTTTTGATCTTTGAACATCCTTATTAAAAACAAAATCAAAGGAAGCTCATCAAGAATATGTCACATCTACAGAAGGCCCTCAGTACTATATACACCACAGGCAAAATCCAAGAAAATACATCATGTTTTTCAAACAGAGGCAATAAAAGAAAAATCACATCCACGAACAATGATAAATCATCAAAGCAAGCAAACTGCTTAAATATCAATTTACACTCCATACGATAATAGTAGTATAAATCAGCAAGTTTGCGTCAAAATTATGCACTGTGCTCTCTCCTCTACCATTGATATTCCTCAAACTTGGGGTGTTTTTAGAACTCATGACATGAAACTCAGACCTATTTTGTCTAAGCTTGATTCAAATATAAATTATTTGTTTTAACTCATTTCTCTCGATGATATTTCTCCATCGATAATTTGCCTTTATGTCTAATATAAATTCTTAACATGGAGCTGCAGATGCTGGTTTACCAAGAAAAGGCACAAAATGCTGAAGTGACTTGACGGGTCAGGAGAACATGGAAAGGTGATGTTTCAGGTTGAGACTCTTCTTCAGCTTTATTCTAGGGGTTGGGGGAATTAAAGCTATAAGAGTGGAAGGGCAGGACAAAGCATGGCAGGTCATAAGTGAACACAGGCGAGGGAAGTTTTTGATAGGCAGATGGCTGGACAAAGGCTAGAGATTAACTCACACAAGGTGAGAGATAAATGGATTAAAGAATAAAGAATTAAAGAATTATGAAGCTAGAGGATGGACAAGTTGTTTAGGAATACAGGTGGTGGGGGAGGGGAGGGAAAGATAGACTCGAGTTCAGTCAAGCCTCAGAGGAGGGGATGGGGAGGGGGAGGGGGTAAAGGGTGGGGGTTTATGGGGGAGAAAGGGGTGACTGTAGGAGAATTCAACATGTAAGAAGCACTGCAGATGCTGGTTTACAGCGAAGCCAGTCTGATGAAGGTTCTCGACCCAAAACGAGACCTATTCCTTTCCTCCAGAGATGCTGCCTGACCCGCTGAATTATTCCAACATTTTGTGTCTATCTTTGGAGAATTCAATGTTCTCCAACTCAATCTATGAGGCACATAGTTTAATAAATTGACTGATCCATTGAAATATTTTGTTGTAGTACATCTTGTCTATCCACAAGTTAGACAAAAGTGCTGGAGAAAGCGGTATCTATGGAGCGAAGGAAATAGGCAACGTTTTGGGCCGAAACCCTTCTTCAGACTGATGTAGGGTGGGGGAGGGGGCAGGAGAAAGGAAAAAGGAAGAGGAGGAGCCTGAGGGCTGAGGGAGAGCTGAGAAGGGGAGGAGACAGCAAGGGCTACCGGAAATTGGAGAATTCAATGTTTATGCCGCTAGGGTCCAGACTGCCCAAGCAGAATATGAGGTGCTGCTCCTCCAATTTCCGGTGGTGCTTACTCTGGCCATGGAGGAGGCCCAGGACAGAGAGGTTGGATTCAGAATGGGAGGGGGAGTTGAAGTGCTGAGCCACCGGGAGATCAGATTGGTTAATGCGGACCGAGCGGAGGTGTTTGGCGAAACGATCGGCAAGCCTACGCTTGGTCTCACCGATGTAGATCAGCTGACATCTAGAGCAGCGGATGCAATAGATGAGGTTGGAGGAGATGCAGGTGAACCTCTGTCGCACCTGGAACGACTGCTTGGGTCCTTGAATGGAGTCGAGGGGGGAGGTAAAGCGACAAGTGTAGCATCTCTTGCGGTTGCAAGGGAAAGTGCCCGGGGAGGGGGCGGTGCTGGAGGGAAGGGAAGAATTGACCAGGGAGTTACGAAGGGTGCGGTCTTTGTGGAAAGCAGACAGGGGGAGAGATGGGAAGATGTGGCGAGTGATGGGGTCACGTTGGAGGTGGCGAAAATGACGGAGGACTATTTGTTGTTGTCAAATTTGAACAAGTTCATTATGGATGCATGCAAATATAGATTTTTAGTCTGAACACCCACTTTTGGAATCAGTAGAGATTCATACAAAATGTTTGCACAATGTAAGAAGCTTACTTACTTACAGCTATTCCTCAATTTACTAAAATAGATGTATTCCTGGAAAATGTTACATGCAGCAAGATTTTCTATAACCATAAATAGTTACCCCAATGTTTTGATAATATTTTAGCAAAAATATTGCACATGGAACGTTTGTAAATCAGGAAATTTCAAACTGTCAAATATAAGAACTTTTATTTAAGAAATGAGATTCTCATAAGAGCAGCACAGTGTCACAGCGGTAGAGTTGCCACCTTACAGGGCCAGAGACCCGGGTTAGATCCTGACTACGGGGGCCATCTGTATGTTCTCCCCGTGACCACGTGGGTTTTCTCTGGGTGCTCCGGTTTCCTCCCACACTCCAAAGACATACAGATTTGTAGGTTAATTGGCTATGGTAAAAAAAAATTGTAAATTGTCCCGAGTGTGTAGGATAGTGCTTGTGTATAGAGTGATCAAGAGTCAAGAGTGTTTTATTGTCATATGTCCCAGATAGGACAATGAAATTCTTACTTGCTGCAGCACAACAGAATATGTAAACATTGTACATAGTATATAATAGAAGAGAAAAACAAAGGAGAAAAAAGTTCAGTATATATACACATACACACACATACTCAATAAATAAACAAATATAGTGCAGTAATAATAATAATAGTCTGTTGTAGTTCAGAGCTTATTTGTTGTGGTGTTTAATAGCCTGATGGCTGTAGGGAAGAAGCTGTTCCTTAGACTTAGATTCCTTTATTGTCATTCAGACCTTTCGGTCTGAACGAAATTTCGTTGCCTGCAGTCATACATATAATAAATAACTAAACACACAATAAACACAAATTAACATCCACCACAGTGAGTTCACCAGGCACCTTCTCACTGTGATGGAGGCAAAAGTCTTAAAGTCTCTGTCTCTTCCCTCTTTGTACTCCCTCTGCGCTGAGGCGATCCAGGCTTCTGACGTTGTGACCCCGCCGGGTGATGGTAAGTCAGTCCCGCGGCTGAATCCGTGCTCCGTCCGCGACGGGCCGGTTCAAACTCCGCGGCCCGGGGTGGCCGAAGCTGCCGCCCTCCAGTCCAGCAGACACAGCTGTAGTTGCGGGAGCCCCAGAACCTGGACGTTACAGTTTTCAGGCTCCTGTACCTTGGTAAATGGCAATAGTGAGATGAGTGTGTGGCCAGGATGGTGTGGGTCTTTGATGATGTTGGGTGCCTTTTTGAGGCAGCGACTTCGATAAATCCCTTCGATGGTGGGGAGGTCAGAGCCAGTGATGGACTGGGCAGTGTTCACAAACTTTTGCAGTCTTTTCTGCTCCTGGACGTTCAAGTTGTCGAACCAGGCCACGATGCAACTAGTCAGTATGTTCTCTATTGTGCACCTGTAGAAGTTCAAGAGAATCCAAGTTAACATACCAAATCTCCGTAATCTTCGCAGGAAGTAGAGGCGTTGCTGTGCCTTCTTTATAATTGCATCAGTGTGCTGGGTCCAGGAAAAATCTTCGGAAATATGCACGCCCAGGAATTTGAAGTTTTTGACCCTCTCCACCATTGATATAAACAGGATTGTGGGTCCTCATCCTTCCTCTTCCAAAGTCCACAATCAGTTCCTTGGTTTTACTGATGTTGAGAGCCAGGTTGTTGTGCTGGCACCATTTGGTCAGTCGGTCGATCTCACTTCTATACTCTGACTCATCACCGTCTGTAATTCATCCAACAACGGTGGTGTCATCGGCGAACTTGATGATGGAGTTCACACTATGTCCGGCTACACAGTCATGAGTATAGAGTGAGTAAAGCAGGGGGCTGAGCACGCAGCCTTGAAGTGCTCCTGTACTTATTGTTACCAAGGATGAAGTATGATCAATGCAGACTTGTTGGGCAAAGGGCCTGTTTCCATGTTGTATCTCTAAAGTAAAGTCTGAAGTTAATGATCAACGGTACACAAATTCTACAAACTCTTTCAAGGTTCACCAACTTGTGAAAGAACCATTTTCTGTTATTTGAAATGTTCAAAGCTGCCCTTTCTAACATGCAAATTTTAGATTTGCGCTATGTAATCTTTTAAAATAATGATTACCTTCCAACAAAGAAATGTAAAACTTTAAACCAATGAGTTCCACTCAAAAGATGGAACTGCAAAGGGTAAAGTATGAAATTTGGCACGTTTTAGTTGAAGTTTTGTTTAGATTAAGTATGCAAAGGTGCCAATAGGAGAAAGGAATTTGCTCTTCCTCTCAAATGTATTGCTAATTTCACCCTCTGTCATGGAGTCATAGTCATACAGTGTGGAAACAGGGTATTTGGTCCAACTTGTCCACACCCACCAACATGCCCCATCTACACTAGTCCCACCTGCCTGCGTTCAGCACATATCCCTCTGAACTTATCCTATTCATGTATCTGTCTAAATGTTCCTTGAACATTGTGATAGTACCTGCCTCAACTACCTCCTCCAGCACCTCATTCCATACACCCACCACGTTTCGTGTAAGAAAGTTACCCTTCAGATTCCTTTTAAATCATTCCCCCCTCACCTTAAACTTATGTCCTCTGGTTCTTGATTCCTCTACTCTGAGCAAAAGACTTTGTGCATCTACCCTATCTATTCCTCTCATGATTTTGTACATCTCTAAAAGATCACCATCATCCTCCTGTGCTCCAAGGAATAAAGTCCTCAACCTCTCCCTCGAGTCTTGGCAACATCCTCGTAAATGTTCTCTGCACCCTTTCCAGCTTGACATCGTTCCTTTATCATGGTGATCAGAACTGAACACAATACTCTAAATGTGGCCTCACCAATGACTTGTATACAGTGCATTCAGAAAGTATTCAGACCCCTTCACAGTCTCCACATTTTGTTGTATTACAGCCTTATTTTAAAATAGATTAAATTCTTTTATTTTTGTCATCAATCTACACACATTACCCCAGAATGAAGAAGCAAAAACAGGTGTTTAGAAATTTTTGCAAAGTAATTAAAAAGAAATAACTGAAATATCACATTTACATAAGTATTCAGACCCTTTGCTATGACACTCAAAATTGAGCTTAGGTTCATCCATTTTCAATTGAATATCATTGAGATGTTTCTACAACTTGATTGGAATCCATCAATTATAAATTGATTGGACATGATTTGGAAAGGCACACACCTGTCGATATAATGTCCCACATGTCAGAGCAAAAACCAAGCCATGAAGATGAAGGAATTGTCCATAGACCTCCGAGACAGGATTGTGTCGAGACAGATCTGGGGACGGGTATTTAAGAAAGGTGGGAGAGAGAAAACAGGGAATTCTAGACAAGTTAGCCTGACATCGGTGGTGGGGAAGATGCTGGTCAATCATAAAAGATGAAATAGCAGCACATTTGGATAGCAGTAACAGGATTGGTCCGAGTCAGCATGGATTTATGAAGGGGATATCATGCTTGACTAATCTTCTGGACTAGTGGGGTACTGCAAGGCTCGGTGCTGGGACAGCAGCTATTTACAATATGCGTCAATGATTTAGATGAAGGGATTCAAAGTAACATTAGCAAATTTGCAGATGACACAAAGCTGGGTGGCAGTGTGAACTGTGAGGAGGATGCTACGAGAATGCAGGGTGATGGACAGGTTGGGTGAGTGGGCAGATGCATGGCAGATGCAGTTTAATGTGGATAAATGTGAGGTTATCCACTTTAGTAGTAAAACCAGGAAGGCAGATTATTATCTAAATTGTGTCATGTTGGGAAAAGGGGAAATACAACGGGATCTGGGGGTCCTTGTTCATCAGTCAATGAAAGTAAGCAAGCAGGTACAGCAGGCACTGAAGAAAGCGAATGGCATGTTGGCCTTCATAACAAGAGGATTTGAGTATAGGAGCAAAGAGGTCCTTCTGCAGTTGTACAGGGCCCTAGTGAGACCACACCTGGAGTATTGTGTGCAGTTTTGGTCCCCTAATTTGAGGAAGGACATTCTTGCTATTGAGGGAGTGCAGCGTAGGTTCACAATGTTAATTCCCGGGATGGCGGGACTGTCATATGCTGAGAGAATGGAGCGGCCGGGCTTGTATACTCTGGAATTTAGAAGGATGAGAGGGTATCTTATTGAAACATATAAGATTATTAAGGGTTTGGACACGCTAGAGGCAGGAAACATGTTCCCGATGGTGGGGGTCCAGAACCAGGGGCCACAGCTTAAGAATAAGGGGTAAGCCATATAGAACGGAGATGAGGAAACACTTTATCACTTAGAGAGTTGTGAGTCTGTGGAATTCTCTGCCTCAGAGGGCAGTGGAGACCGGTTCTCTGGATACTTGCAAGAGAGAGCTTGAGAGGCTCTTAAAGATAGCGGAGTCAGTGGATATGGGGAGAAGGCAGGAACGGGGTACTGATTATGGATGATCATCCATGATCACATTGAATGGCAGTGCTGGCTCAAAGAGCCGAATGGCCTTCTCCTGCACCTATTGTCTATAGTCTAAAACAATTTCTGCAGCATTGCAGGTCCCGAAGAGCACAGTGGCCTCCGTCATTCTTAAATGGAAGAAGTTTGGAACCACCTTCATAGGACTCTTCATAGAGCTGGCCACCCGGCCAAACTGGGGAGAAGTGCCTTGGTCAGGGAGGTGACCAAGAACCTCATGGTCACTCTGACAAAGCTCCAGAGTTCTTCTGTGGAGATGGGAGAATCTTCCAGAAGGATAACTATATCTGCAGCACTCCACCATTCAGGCTTTTATGGTAGAGTGGCCAGACAGAAGCCACTCCTCAGTAAAAGGCACATGACAGCCCAGTTGGAGTTAGCCAGAAGGCATGAGAAACAAGATTCTCTGGTCTGATGAAACCAAGATTGAACTCTTTGTCCTGGAAACCAAACGTCACGTCTGGAGGAAACCAGGCACCGCTCATCACCTGGCCAATACCATACCTATGGTGAAGCATGGTGATGGCAGCATCATGCTGTGGGGATGTTTTTCAGCGGCAGGAACTGGGAGACTAGTCAGGATCGAGGGAAAGATGAACGGAGTAAAGTACAGAGAGATCCTTGATAAAAATCTGCTCCAGAGCGTTCTGGACCTCAGATTGTGGTGGAGGTTCACCTTCCAACAGGACAACAATCCTAAGCACACAGCCAACACAACGCAGGATGTCCTTGAGTGACCCAGCCAGAGACCCAATCGAACATCTCTTGAGGGACCTGAAAATAGCTGTGCATTGACGCTCCCCATCCAACCTGACAGAGCTTGAGAGGATCTGTAGAGAAGCATGGGAGTAATTACCCAAATATTGGTGTGCCAAGCTTGTAGCGTCATACCCAAGAACACTTGAGGCTGTAATTGCTGCCAAAGGTGCCTCAACAAAATACTGAGTAAAGGGTCTGAATACTTATGTAAATGTGATATTTCAGTTATTTCTTTTTAATTATTTTGCAAAATTTTCTAAACACCTGTTTTTGCTTTTTTATTATGGGATATTATGTGTAGATTGATGATAGAAAAAATGAATTTAATCCAGTTTAGAATAAGGCTGTAAGATAACAAAATGTGGAAAAAGTGAAGGGGTCTGAATCCTTTCTGAATGCATTGTAACTGTTAATGACCTAACTTTTATACTCAATACTCTGACTGGTGAAGGCCAATATGCTGAAAGTCTTTTTGACCACTCGATCTGTTATGTCACTTTCAAGGAATTATGTACCTGCACTCCTAGATCCCTCTACCTTCAACACTCCCCGGAGCCTTACCGTTCACTGTGTACGTCCTGCCTTGTTAGTCTTCCCAAAATGTAAAACCTCACATTTCTCTGTATTAAATTCCATCAACCATTCCTTGGCCCAACTGATCAAGATCATGCTGCAGTTTTTGACAATCATCGTCACTATCTACAATACCATTCACTTTAGTGTCATCTGCAAACTTGCTAATCATGCCTTGTACGTTCTCATGCTTAAATTGATGTTGAGAAAGACAGGGAACTCTGACTGAATAAGTATTTTTGAAGTACTTTGTTTCTTTATGAATTTCTTTTTTCTGGCTTCTCGAAAATATTTTCTTGTTGCATATATGATTTATAATGCAATTCTGGTTTTCTGTGTTTCTGACCTTAATTTGTTGCGTGATTATGTGCTGAATTTAAGGATCTCAAAAATATTTCTCACAAAGCAATTCTTTCCTTAAACCGGTTGAATTCTTAAAAGCAATTGTGAATTTTGGTACCAAAACAAATTATTCAATCTTGCAGCAAACAAGGTTTCTGATGGGGCAATTATATGGAGACACAAGGACTGCAGCTGGTGGAACCTTAAGCAAAAAATAAAGTGCTGGAGGAACTCAGCTGGTTAGGCAGCATATGTGGAGGGAAATGGACAAGACACCATTTTCAGGTCACAACCTATCTCCAGTTTCAGGGCATGTTTGGGAGGGTCTGAAGATGGGACTCGACTCAAAATATAGTCTGTCCACAGATGCTGCCTTATCCGTCAAGTTCCTTAACACTTTTTGCTTCACAGTTTTATGGTTTCTTAACCTATTTTCACAATTTAATCTACTTTTTAAGCAGGACAACAGCTCAAAAGTGGCAAAGTTGACCAAGCAAGAATTTGCAGGATAGGATGTAGGTTTCTAAAATGAGATAACTGAAAACAATCACAGACTTTTAAAATAACTTCCATGGGAGCATAAATGACACAATGTCATTTCTACTTGTTATTATGAGCCTTGAGTCCTAATGTCATTCAATTTATGTTTTGAAGTTTAGAAATAAATAATTATCCTCAACTTAGGATACTTTGGTTACATTGGATCTTATCAATATAGTAGTCTAAAATGATGGTTTAGAATAGATTTGTATAGATAAAAAATATCAATACACATGATAACGATGTATACAGAAAACACTGTAGGATCCGAGTTCGTAGCTCCCTGAAAGTGAGAACACAACGAGATAGAGTGGTAAAGAAGGTGCATGATGTGCCTGCCTTCATCAGTCTGGGCATTAAGTACAAGAATCAGGGAGTCAGGTTGCAGCTTTATAGGAGTTGGGTTTGGCTATATTTGGAGTATTGTATGCAGTTCTCGTCACCTCAACACAGGAAGGGTGTGAAAGGTTTGGAGAGGGTACAGAAGACTTTACCAGAATGCTGCCTGGATTAGAGGGTATAACTACAAGGGTATTCATCATCCTCCATAAAATACAAGGAAAATTGAAGTCGCCATAGGAAATGTTTGTTACCTCATTTGCCTCAGGTTATGACTAGCATTTCTTACTTTTATTCATAAAATCATAGATTCATACAGAACAGAAACAGGCCCTTTTGACGCAACTTGTCCATGCATCAGCCTCTCCATGCTAATCCCGCATTAGGGCTGCATTCCTCTATGCCTGTCCTATACCTGCCCAAATGCTTTTTAAACACTGAAATTGTATATGCCTGTGTCTCTGAACTCCTTTTTCATTATTCTAATCTTTAACTTACTTACCTTACAGACATTCCAGCCACAATATCTCCTCAAGCATTCTCCTATGCTAATTCATCCTAGATCCGAGAAGCATATCCCACCCGCCTCATACCATTCTATTACTCCCACACCCTCTACCCCTCACCCCACCCCAGCCTCTTCGGTTTC